>JALBCR010000990.1:0-379412 GCA_030710515.1 Abscondita cerata
TAAACCACAATCTAAGCGTGGGAATGCAATTTGCATTTTGGGATGCATACTTCCATCAAGTTCTATGAAGGAAGTTTTTGTTTTGTAGATTTTATGTGATATTTAACATTGACCTTTTTTTAGAACATAATTATGTCATAATACATTTATATTTAATTATTAAAACATATTTGGAGTTTAACAAGTTTATCAAACCATTAAAAGAATTATTAATGGAACCATATAGTTTTTTGATCTATTAATAATGGGGAAAAAAACTATAGTAAGATTTGCAAAGCAAAATAGCAATTTTAAAAATCTTTCAAATACTGATCAGCAAAGTAGCCATAAACAGTGCACGTAGTTGTAAAATTTTATAGATTGGTGATTGTTACTATAATATGTTTCCTTGTAACTTAATGCCACTCTGTCATATTTAAATTTTAAATATCAATCAATCAAATCAATGTATGTATTTGTTTGTTATACAATAAACAAAAATTTACTTTCTTACATAATTCATACATCATAAAATTAATCTAATTTTCTTCCATTCTTTACAAAAAAAAAACTAGACTGTTTTAAATAAATTTAATTTGATATTCTTCCCTTTCCTACTATTCTTCTCTTTTGAGTAACTTTTCTCATCCTTCCTTCATCTTTTCCCTTAATCTATGTTCTATATGATGATTATGTTTCTATTTCTTCTGTTCATTGCTTTTCTTATTTTATTACTTTTCTCTCACTGTTTCACATTCCTTACTTATATCATCTAAGTTCTCCCACCCTTTTCTCATTTTCTACCCTAAACCTTGCTATAATATGTTTTCCCTTAATCCACTTCCTCTACTTATATCTCGTCCAATATTTTCCATTGTACTTCCCTTTTTTTATTCTTTTCGTTTTTTCCTGCTCGTGCACATCTACATCCTTCCTTACTATCTCGGCTTTTTCCGTTCTCCCATCTCTTCTTATTCTTGTTATCTCTTCCTATGCGTACCATTCTCTTTTATTATATAACTTTCTTTCCTGTTTTCCATATTTTACCCTCTGAATTTCTATATCTTTTCAACACTTATTTAATACCACTTTCTCTCTCTTGTTTTTAATTTTTACCTTATATCTCATTACCCTTCTTCCTGTCTGTGTTCTTGTTTTTTCCATCTTAACTTTCTACTTTAGTGTTTCTCTTTCTAAACCTAATAGTGTCCACTTCCAATATTTGTCTTAAATCAGTCAGAACACTTGTTACCATTTTATTAAACAACCATTTTTTAAGATCCTTCCCAAACATTCTTTTCCACACTTGTCACACTACCTTATTCCCTTCAGTTCCTTTATATGATCTCTGTTTGATTTTGTAACTTATAAAGTATTCAGGTATCTGTTTTGTCCACTTTTCTATTTCATCTTTTTCCTACCACCATTTTATTTTTCTTTCTCTTCTTTTTCCCATAAATTTCATAATTTGTCCCCACAATCTTCTTCAATCATTTCTTCTTTTTCATTACTTTTATAGTGTCTTTTATTTCTTCCTAGACCTTTGCCACTGCTACTGTGACATCCGCATATGTTACCACCCTAACGTTTTTCTTCTCTACCACAATTTCTTCCATCTGTTGTTTTTTCAACTCCTCTTTCATGTCTCCTATATATGCAGCAAATAAACACGGATTCATTGAGCATCCCTGTCTCAATCCTTCTAGTATTTTGAATCCGTTCTCAATTTTAACTTTTACTCTTATCTTGCATCTGGTTTCAATATACCATCTTTTAATCGCTCCTACCAAACCTTTACTTATTCCTTTCCTCCTCAAATATCTCCACCGGCGTTTCCTTTTCACCCTGTCAGACGCCGCCTTTACGTCAATAAAGATTTCCATGTTTTACCTTTCTTTTCTTAATCTGCTTATTTACAAAGTAGGTAAATATTTTTGATTATTTCTCTTTCTTTTCAATTCGGTAGTAACCATTTTCCCTCTATTTCCTCTACCAAACTCCTTCTGAAAATTTCCCCATACACCTTATAGCCTACGTTTAACAGATTGGCTGCTCTATAACTGTTTGCTTTTGTCTTGTTCTTACTCTTATATACCGGACACACTACCACCTCCCTTCACTGTTCCTATCCTCCTCTTCATTTACTCCCCGTATACTTTCACTACTCTCCCTGTGTTCTGTCAATGCCTCCTACCTTTTCTTTCTTAATTTTTTGATCGTTTCCTACATTTCCTCTCTTCCTATTTTTTTCATTTTTGCTTATTTCGTTTACCTTCCACTCCCCTTCTATCTTCTATTTCTCCCCAGTAGTTTCTTGCAATGTTCCTACTATTTTTTGCTTCTATTCTTATGTCTGACTCTTTTTTTTCTTTTCGTATTCTTCCTATTAACTTCCATACTTATCTTTCATTTCTGATTTCTTCTATACCATTTTCCAATTTTATCCTGTACTCCATCTTTTTTTTCACAAACTGTCTTGAGATTCACCTTTAACTTTTTAAACCTTTCCATCTCAATTTTGCCTTTTTATTGTTTTCCTCTTTTTTTCATTTTTTACATTTGAACACTCTCTGTTCCACTATACATATCTTCTCTTTTAATTTGTTTAATTTTTTTTAAATATTTTTTTGTCCTCGTAGCCTCTTTCATGTTCTCTACTATTATTCTTTTTTTTCCTCTGTTTCCTCTAATTCTCGTCTAGTATCTGTCTATATATTTTAATATTTTCCATTGCCCATACTTTTCTTTTTTCCTATTGTTCTTCTTTTTTATCAAGTTATACCTTTTGTCTTCTTCTCCTCTCCTACTGTCGTCAGTTCTAGTGGTTGATGATTTGACTCCTTTTCCTTCTCTATCTTAAACCCTTGTATGTCTTGTATAACCTTTTTATTTGTTACTACATAATCAATCACCGACTCCCCATTACCTCTTATAAACGTGTACTCCCTTTTTGTTCTTCTTCCATATTACCATTTATTACTGCTGATCCTCTTTCCTTACATAGTTGATCAATTTTGTCTTTGTCTATTTATTTTCTTGTTTTTTGTATTCTTCTTTTTACGTTTACGTTTATCATCATCCCTCTTCCCTCTCCTATTCTAACAAAATCTCTCTCTATTATTACTTTCCTCAATACTTCCTTACATTGTAACTATTTGTACATATGTTCCTTTCCGTTTTTACATTTATTTTTATTAAATCCATCTATCGTTTTGTCGGTCCTGTCCCTACTATTTTCCATTCTTTTCTTACACCGACCATTATTCCCTCTTTTGCCCTTCCTCTTTATTTATTTTTTTTGGGTGTAGTATTTGCCATCAAACTTCTCCGGCATTTTATCTTTCCATTGTTCCCTATTCTTCTTTTCTATTCACGTTTTAGTCATTCCAACATACCTCGAAATTTTTTTTTCTGTTGACGGAACCTTTTTCTAGTGTCTCATTTGATCTTGACTTAAAACTTTTCTAATTTACTTCTATTGTGATATCTTACGATTATCATTGTTTTTGATTCCGGTGTAGCATTTTTTAACTTGTCCTTTAACTTTTTGCACTTAAATGAGTAGCAACGGCTTAGGGTTTATTTTTATGTAATTTATAGGTTAGTTAGGCACCGTTCGAATTTCTTGTTGTTTGTATATGTTCTGGCTGATCTACCAGTCCTCTAAGTTTTTTTTTATCAGTTTACCATTTATTCTTCTGTTTTTTAGTACATTTCAAATTTCTTCTCTTTATATGTGATCGAATGCCTTAATTCTATGGCAGAGCTAAAGGTTATGTGCTTTGTCCCGCTTTTGGGCTTGAATCCACATTACGATTCTTCAAGGAGGTGCTGTTTTCTTTCTTAAATATAAACAGAATAATTACCACTTTCGTGTCTGCAGGTAATATTGTCATGTTACATTCTGTTCATAATGCTGAGTAGTAGTTTTTAGCCCCATTCTCCCATTGATTCCAAGTTTTAGTTTTCTTATTGCTTCTCGGAGCTTTATTTCTGTCATTGGATCTATTTGTAACTCTAATCATATGGTTTCCTGGTTCTCTTTTATTCGGTATTTATACCGTTTTATGCCTTTTTTTGTGGTTTTATTTGACTACGGTGTCTGTAATAATTTTTCTATCGTGGTGTTTTTCTTTTCTAAGAGAATTTCTCTTTCCTATTGTAAATAATTTCATAACCTGATGAAACATTTTTTTGGTTGTTTTTGTAGATATTCTCCATGGTTTTGCAAAATTCTGCTATATTTGATTTTTGTCTCTTCTACTTTTTGCTTTGTTCTATTTCCCTGGTGTTTGTATTTTCTAGGTTGCCCTGTTTATTGATGTTTAGGTATCTTGTCCATAATTTGTTTTTTTTTTCTATTTTACGTTTTACTTCTCTTGTCCGCCATGCTTTCTAATTTTTGTTTGTTTTATCCTTTTTTTTCCGCAGCTCTTTTATGCTACAGTTAACAGCATTTGTTTAAATTTTTCCAACTTTTGTTCCATCTTTATGATTTTCTGCATTTTAGTTGTCTAACTCTTTTGATAAACTTCTGGTATTATTATAAGAATTTTAGTTTCCACGGCTAAAATTATTGTTAAAACAAAAACCTCTTTTGAGACTGTGTCAAAATTGTAACGAAATATATGGCAAAACATGGGCTACTTCGGTTACCATTTAGACACAGATCAATCCCAGAAGATGCTTTTCTTTTAACCCTGGTATTTTTGTGTGCATTCTGGGCTTGGTAGTTTAAGTATCTTGCGTTTTTTGATTATTATGTAACTCAGTTCTTTTGGTTCTTGTTGGTTGTTGTTGAGTTTTATTTTTATTTCTGATATTAATAAAAAAATATTTTTTGACGCAATTTTTATTATAATGACACCCCCCGTATACAGCAATTGAGTTTTGCAGAAGTGTTTTGGACTGAGTTTAAAAAAATTAACACAAGTTCTTAAGTTTAGGGAAGCTACTCTGTAAACTGCAACTTATTGACATCTTACTAACATAAGTTTGTCATTAGACCCCTTAAATCTTTGTAAAGTTAGATGATAGATGGTTTAAAAAACTTTTGATTTAATATTGCAGTATATAATTATTTTTAAACAAATATAATTTCTTAATTAAAATTGAAAATGACTAATTAAAGGTTTATACAATTGTTTCTATTTAAATTAAACGTAAAATTTAAATTGTTTATGATATAAAGTTTCTAAAAGACAATAATTATTCTATTTACATAGAATAATTTAGTTTGTGTATAAATAAATATTTTCCGTTTAATTATAAAAGTAAGTAAATGTTTAGTAAGTAAGTTTAATTTGTAGCGGTAGATAATCCGACACTATATTAAGGATTAAATAAGAAAAACAAGTAATATTATCTTTGCGTATAAAAAGGATTGCAGATTTGAATTTAACAGCTAGCACAACAAAAAATGTAGTACAGCTGGTTTTTCTCTACAGCGTTGATAACATCAAATTTACATGTAGTACAGAAATCTTACAGAAGTAAAATATGTCCTTAATATTTTACTATGTTTTAAACATATATATGTTTAATAATGTGTTTTAATATTTTGTGTTTTTTGGTGTATTTCGTTCTTTCTTTAAATATTTTGATCAAGTACTGACTAAAACAACGTATGCTGTTTATATTTATCTGGCAAATTTGAACCGAATATTTAACATTTATTCGGCAAGCTTCTATAGTGCTTGTTGAATTTATTTGGCAAACGCTTTTAGGTTGTCAGACCGCCAATTTTTCTAGCTTATTTAACATTGCTGACTTGTAAAAAAATGTAATTGTCTTAGCATTCTAATTTTGATAAGGTATGTAAAACTAAAGCAACTCAGAACAGCTATTTCCATATTATTTACTTGGCGTTTCTATAATCCAAGCGCAAAAACTAATTCAGCGATTCATTAAATTAATTTGATTCGGCTTTTTAACAATTGTTTACAACATTAAGCACACAGATTTGTTTATTTTATTATGTTTTTGTATGTTTTAATAATTACAACATAATCCAAGTGCGAACGCTTAAAATAACATAAATTTACCCAGCCAAGCAAAACACAACCTCTCTTATATTTTTCTTTTCGTAATTTTCGTATAAAATTTCTAACGTTACAAAGCGCGAAACTGAAACCACTTGGGATATTACACTTGAGGTAACCCTTTTTCGGGCAGATCCTCTCAAAAGAACCCGTCGTTATTTTATAAATATTTAAATAAGTAGATAAAATAACATGGCAGTTTTTAATCATAATTCAGCTTTGTTTCGAGCCAGAAATTTATTCTGAAAGCATTTTGTTTTAAATTAAAATTTTGTATTGGAATAAACGTATACACGTTGCATTTGAATACATAATATTAAAAAACAAAAACAACTCCGGATTTATCTATATTTTTTTGTTAACAAGCGCTATGTTAAAATTTAATTAAAAGTTTATTTATAAACACGCTACGTTTTTAGAGCTAAAAAAAATTAAGTGATATATAAGTAAAACGATTAAATAAAGAGCATGACAATAAAAATATAAATTTTGACAAAAAGTGTGGAACAAAGTTTTGATGTTGAGTATTCAAATCGTGTGTTAATTATGTATCAATAAATTATTTAGAAGCAAAGTGTCTTAATTTAATTTTATTATTCCTCTCAAAGAAAATTATTTTAGTAAGTGAAGTTAATGTAATTAAATTAACGGGAGACTGTTATTAATTTATAAAAATTTATTATGCTAAGTAAGATTGTTTATAATGTTGTTACTTTTTGTATTTTTTCATTGTTACAAGTTAATGTGCGGAGGGTAGTTCAAAATTACATAATATGTTTAAAAAAAAACCAGCTTAACCTCAACAGTAATTCTTGATGAATTAAAGTAATCATTCTTAAAACAAGTTTGCACAGGTAAATAAAGAATTTGATGTAATGATAATGTTAATAGGATAGTCCAAACTTCTTCTGGTCTATTGAGTACTCTAGCCGTGATCATTATAGAAAAGGATGGCTTTTATAAGTATTGCATTGATTTTCTAAAGATAAATGCAGTCACGGAATAGGATAAGCAGATAAGTAGTACCGGTTCTGGCTCACTTTTGGCGGAAAATTTGAATTTGTTCTTGGCCGCGTCGGCTATCTTCCGCCGTCGGCTATGTTCGGCAAGGTTTGTAAGTAGGTCAAGATGGCGGTTGGATACGTTCGTAAGTTATGATAGTTGCTTTAGGAAGGGGGGGTCGGGTCGTACTGCGATGTTTGCTTGGGTTCGGATTTTAGGGAGTATATAAATGTCTAATTTTTTGTATAAAAAAAACAAAAGTATAAAAAACGGTTAAAAGTGCCTGATAGAGAAAATACTTTATTATCGTTATTATGGCTCGTAAAAGAAAAGTTATACAGGAAAGTTGTATAATTCTAACCGAATTTTCTTGAAATGCTACCAATAGCTCAGTTACTCGCTGTTTACAGTACGCAACAAAAATATGATAAATTTTTTTAATGTAAGACTCTGTAGATTACTATATTTTTGAAAAGATTTTTTTTTCTGATATCAAAAAAATATAATATGTAGCCTTTATATTGAGCCGTTATTGAGTTATTAATCGTAAAATAAACAAGAGTAAATTTGGATTTCCAACCAACTGCCTCACTATAAACAATTTTGGTGATTTAATTAATAAAATGTCAATTATCAAACACAACATTTGTCATTAACACGGCTTACTTTGACGATATTAGAAATTCCGTATTAAGTAGCTGGGATTTTTTACGATCAATAACTCAATAACGGCTCAATATAAGGACAACACATTATATTTTTTTGAAACTAAAAGAAAAACAGATTTCTTTAAAAATATAATAATATACAGGGTGTTACATTAAAAAATACATCATATTTTTGTTGCGCCCTGTAAACGGGGAGTAACTGAACTATTGATGGCATTTTAAGAAAATTCAGTTAGAACTATACAACTTTCATTTATAACTTTTTTTCCTACGAGCAATAATAACAGCAATAAAGGGTGGGTAATTTATAGTAAATAGCCCTGTACATTCAAAAAATATAAAAATGAGACAAGACGGTTTCTTTAAAATAAAGTTTTTCTATTGTAAAGCGGGCTTACGAGTACAACAGCATACTAAGTTACAGGTCACAGATATGACATCTAAATCTATAACTTTTAAAAATTGAAACGTAATTTCAATATGTATAGGTATTAGATAATCAAAAACAAATCTACTTTTTGTAAGAATTGATATGTTTATTGTTAAAATTTCAATTTGTTACTTCAAATAATAACCTAAAAACGTGAAATGCCTGGAGGTCAATATTGACCCAATAAAATGTTTAAAATCAATGCTTTGGAAAGTATTATTTTTTGAGTAAGATTCATGTACATAAAGATCCTAGTTTTTCAGTAGATTCAAAATGACAAATATATGTGATTCATCAAACAAAGATACCCTGGATAATTAAAAATATTTTTAAATTATAGCTATTAAGAAACTTGCAAGAATGCTCAAAACTTATTATGACTCCAATTTTCCAAGATAAATTAAAATTTAGTTACACCCCAATTTACAAATTTTTAAATAACTTTTCTTGCCCTCTTTATTTAGAAAAAAAATTATTCTCATATCTTTAGATTTGAGACACACTGTATATTTATATTTTTATCTATCTTCATTTAATACATTGTTTTTATTAAATGATTATTTTAAAATTATTATAATATTCATTTAGTTATTATTATATGTCCACTTTTTACTTCTTCAGCAACCGCAGGGCGGCAAAATTTTTAATTGTACCTTATCAGCCGGCAGACATATAGTCACTTTGTAAAAATAAACAGTTTTTTATAAATAATTGTAAAAGTTGTGGATATTTTTGTATAAAAAAAACAAAAGTATAAAAAACGGCTAAAAATTCCTGATAGAGAATAGACTTCTTTCTAACATTCCGTTTAACATTAGCATCGATAAGTCCATAATTTAAAAAAAAAAAAAATTTAACGTTCAATTTGGTAAGAGTACGTATGAAATAGAATGTAAATTTAAAGTCTCATTTACATCGAAAAAAAAACAAAATTATGAAAAACAACCAAAAAACCTGATTAAAAAACATCCTCTTTATCGGATTGGAGACGGCAGGTACTTATTTTTCAAAAAAAATAAATAAATAAATAAACTCAAAGTTCAATTTGCTAGAGTATGTGTATAAGAAAATATAAATTTTAAGCCTCATTAAAATAAAAATATATGAAAATATAAAAAACGGCCAAAAGGGCTCGGTAAAGGAATGCGTCATCTTTACCGTTGAGTTTAAGAAGAGCGGCGACAAATCATTAATTCTTAAAAAAAAATAAATTCAAAGTTTAAACCTCATTAAAATTAAAAATAAACCAATATATGAAAAACTGTGAAAAGTTTCTGATAGAGTAATTCGTTCTCTTTAGTGTGGAGTTTAAGATTGGCAACAGTAAATTATTAATTTTAAAAAAAAAATAAATTTAAAGTTCAATTTAGTAAATTACGTATGTCAAATAACGCAATGTTTAAGCCTCATTAAAATAAAAAAAACAAAATTATTAAAAACGGTCAAAAGTTTCTGATAGAGGAAAAATCTCCATTGTGTTTAAGATTAGGGGCAGCAAGTCATTAATCTTTAAAAAAAAAATTTGATAATTAAAATCACTGTGTTGTACTGACCCGTTACCAACTAACCTCTAACAAGAAAGGTCAAGCATTGGGAAATTTGTAACTATTTAAGAAAAAAATTGAAAAGGTTTTCATCATCACTCACCATGATTTAACTTTTAAATAAAAATTTTAATATAATTTTCAGTTAATTTATTGTTTTGAGACGGAATGTATGTACATCCCAATCCCAATGTAACTTCAGCCTGGCAGATTATTAATGGTATCATAGTAAATAATAAAACTAAATTTTGTCTACGACAAGCAATAATTAATGGTAGGTTTTAGTTCAACAAAGGCGTTCTTTATAAGCGAGAAGACGAAACAAAATAATTGGGTAATTTATTCTTCGACGTTTCGACAACTAACATTGTGTTTGTGAGTTGCGTTTTTTCTCGGATAACATTAACTTCAAACAAAAAGAAAAAAGGCGGACAAATTAAAGCAACACAATCTTATTTGCTAAAACGTCGATAAAGGAGTTAACCAATTTTTTTGTTACGTATCCCCACTTCTAAGGTCTTTGTTGGAAGGAACCATAACAATTAAAAAAATATTTTACAAAAATTTCAAAAAAATAATAATGTATGTAGTTGGAATAATTATTAATTTTTGTTTTCAAGGTCTAAACTAATATTTTATTTATGTGTTCAGTTTCAATTTTTAATTCCACTACATTTCATTCATTTTATTTGAAAAAAAAAATTTATAAAAAACTGTTTATTTTACAAAGTGACCATATGTCTGCCGGCTGATAAGGTACATATCAATTAAAATTTTGCCGCCCCTGCGGTTGCTGGAAAATATAAAAGCGGACATATAATAATAACTAAATGAATATTATAATAATTTTAAAATAATAATTTAATAAACATCATGTATTAAATGAAGAAAGATGAAAATATAAATATACAGTGTGTCTCAAATCCTAAAGATATGATGAAAAATTTTTTTCTAAATAAAGAGGGTAAGAAAAGTTATTTATAAAATTTATAAATTGGGGTGTAACTAAAATGAAATTTAATTTATCTTGGAAAATTGGAGTCATAATAAGTTTTGAGCATTCTTGCAAGTTTCTTAATAGCTATAATTTAAAAATATTTTTAATTATACAGGGTATCCTTGTTTGATGAATCACATATATTTGTCATTTTGAATCTACTGAAAAAAACTAGGATCTTTATGTACACTCATGAAATTTAAAACTTGGACACCAAATATTCTGTACACAAAAGTTTGCACATTGTGAAGCGGGCTTAAGGGTATCATTTACAATTCTAACAGCAGGTAGTCTCAGCAGGGGTTATCTGATAGAAGGACTGTAGAATGAATCATTACACTAAGCACGTTTTAGAAAATAGGTAATTTACGTTGCTTACTTAATTTTTTTCTTTAAAGAATATATTTGAAGGTATCGCTAATTAAACACCATAGCTCGATTAATTATCGAATCAAAATTTTGTTTAGGAAATGTTTACAAAATAAAATTAGAAATAATTTTGATTTAAAAAACGTCTACAAGCAATAACTTTTAAATTAAATCAAAAAACTAAACATGGTTATTTGGGTTGACTGATTATTACTTATTTTTAAATAAATCTAACCTACTAATTATTGTAAGTTATTAAAAAAATCATTAAACTCTCTATTCATAATATTTAGTCCTTACAAAATGTATATTTTATGACGTTTCATTTTTTCTGTAGTTAATATAAAAAGTGAAAATAAAAACTAAGGCAATTTTTATTATCAACGTATATATTTAGTTTTTGACAAGAATTTATTACATAATTATAATTAAAATACCAAGTTATAGTTTAAAATTAAATGAAAACGTTTTTTTTTAAATAAAGGTATTACTAATAATACGCGCCTCGTTTTGCAAACTTGAACGCGTGCGATAATGTAGTGCCATAAGCCACGAATTTCTTATACTATTTTTTCTATTTTACCCCATTTTTAACGGTTTGGAAGAAATAAAATTTTTCAGTATTGCGGTAATCTAGTAGTGCTTTGTGAATCTAGTATTCTTTACTTTTACAAAAACAAAAGAAAATTTAACACAAATTTAATTTTATTACGTTGATTTGACATTTAAATTTCAATTATTTGAATTTAAAGATTAAATAAATACCGTTTGTTTCTTGTTCCCGATATTGTATGATAATTTTATTAAATATTTTGAATTACAAAACACACGTAAATAGAAGTATAAATTATGAAATTAAAATTTCTTTTATGCGCCTGATTTTACTTTGTATAGGGAAGAAATTCCTCATGTCTTCGTGTCCCTACTATTCAAATATTTGGGTATTTTTAATAATAAGTCTTTATGGTTTATAAACAAATTAATTAGATAATTAAAGTTTACATTAATCTATACTAATTAATATGTATGTTATCATACTTATAATTTATATAAATTAAGTACCAACCTAAAAAAAAAAAAATGCAGTAAAAAAGTGTTTTTGACAAAAAAAAACATTCAATAAAGCACTCAAATTATCGTTATCAAAGCATCGAAATGTTTACATTAAATAGGTATTAATATAAAAATAAATATAAGAAATCAATAATGGGTGTGACCTCCATTATTATTGATACATTCTTGGAGGCGTCTGCTCATTGACGCTATCAAGGTATCAATATAATTAATATTAATCGTTTCCCATGCGGTATCAATGGCTGCAATTAGTGCATTACGGTTTACTGGTATAAAATTTGGCCCTTGTTGTCTTCGGATAACAGCAAGTATTTGAGCCCAAACATTTTCGATAATGTTAAAATCTGGGCTTTTGCTGGCCAGGGTAACAGCTCCAAGTTATTTTCTCGTATCCAATTGCGCACAACCCGCGAAGTATGAATAGGGGCGTTGTCCTTTAACAACAAAAATACATTATGAAAATGTTAATTCAACAGATCCCGAACTATTTTTGGAGAAAGTATAGTGAAATAAGAATACTTACTTGTTGGAAAATATAATCTTCGTCTGGATAAAACACTTCGACTGAAGGTTTCATAATAGTTTCCAAAATATCTAAATACGCGGCAGAATCAAGACGTCCATCGATAGCCCAACAAACTCCTGGACCCCGCGCGCTAACCCAACCCCACACATTCACAGAAAAATAACCACTTCGTTTTTAGGACATATGTGATTATTTTCGTAACGAGTTCCTTCCATTCTAAAAACTTTTAGTGGTCCATCGTTGCGGCTATTGAAGGTTTTTTCGTCTCTAAAAATCACTCGATTCCAAAATTCACATATCGCCCTGCAAATTCCAGACGACGTCTCATATTTTCGTCACTGAAAACTTCTTTCGCAGCAGCATTATACTTCTTTATTCCCATCTCCTTTAATCTTTTTGTGCAGTTATACGGCATCCGGAAAAATGTGTATCTGCTATAGCCCTGGAGTATGTAGCAAATGGTTGTTCTGTTACGTAATGAAACAACTCGAGATCTTGAGCACGTGTAGATACTTTAGGTCTACCACTTCCGATGGCTCTTTCCAAAGTGTGTTCAAGATTCCATTTTACTCGGTAATGCCCTACGGTGCTTTTGGTATATCTAACATACGTGAAATTTCACGCACGCTACGGCCCGCCGCTAATTCCGAAACAATCCGCGCTTTCAAATCAGCACCGAGATGAGGTGGCATTTTCACAACACTTGAAATTTTAAACTAAAATGGAATTTACATTTCTTACTTTATTTATTGGTTCACACTACCCCTTCTCAAACAGTAGGTAATTGTTTATTTATTACATACTTCTAATGACTAATGTAACAACCCTTAGAGCAATATGACTCAAAGGAAGTAAATTAAACAAGCAAGGATATTCTATTGTTATTGAAACTTATTCATAAAGTAAAAGCCATTTCCTTATAATGCTAATGGACAGGATTTTCTTTTAAGTATTAAGATTACAATAGAGGACTTATAAACTTTCGAAAATATCTAATTATAAATATTTACACTGCAATTGCGCTTTTTCCTTAATAATTTCTTAGCAATAACATACACGTTCTTGGTTTTAAGTTGTCATAAATTTGATATGATATAAATTTGTGTTTCTAATATTACATCACAAACTAATCTTTATTCGCCAAAAATTGTTGCTTAAGTTGTAAAGCTTCGTACACACCTGAACAACAAACCGAGCAACAAACATAACAACGAACCGAAAGTCAAACAGAACGCACAAACGATCTTTTATGATTTCCACAATCCGAACAACAAACGGAACGTTTGTGCTGTTTCCATAATTATTTTCAGTAGTTTTCAGTTCATATATATTTATTATTGAGAAGAGAAAATTGCGGAAAACAAGAAGATAGTGCCAACCAAATTTTTACGCACAAAGAAGAGTAAAAAATAATTTACTTTGCTTTTTTTTATTTTGGAAATTTCCCGCCCAAATGATGCTAATAGGGACATCATTTTTTCTTGCATTCTTAAACACTGATTAATTTAAAACATTTTTCTTCTGTCAACTCC
Organism: Abscondita cerata; assembly: GCA_030710515.1. NCBI lineage: Eukaryota > Metazoa > Arthropoda > Insecta > Coleoptera > Lampyridae > Abscondita > Abscondita cerata. The sequence goes on from JALBCR010000990.1 coordinate 14,163, forward strand.
ATAATATTACCTAAAACACAACAAACCCACAAAAGGGAGGACAAAAATAAATAATTTAATTCTCCCGCATAAGTTTGTTCGCCGTTTTGTTTAGATTCGTCCAAACTTGCAAACGCATTCGCGCGCATTTTCTTTGATGTGGGAGAAAAAACCGACAAGTTGCGGGAACGCCGCAAACCGTTCGTGGAACAATCAGGACTTGCGAATCTGTTTTAAAATTCGTACGTAGCACCGTCCAAATTAATGTTCCGATTGCCGTTCGGTTCGTTGTTCTGTTTGTTCTTCGGTTTGTTGTTCAGGTGTGTACGAAGCTTTACAATAAGCATATTAATATGAACTATATCTTATGAAAGGAGAGTTATGTAACTATAATTAACGACTTAACGTTACGTTAGTAGATTCCATTTACTATTTACACATATTTTCTTGGAACATTCGATAATTAACTATCGGGATATGATGACCCTATACTTCGCAGGTTGTGCGCAACTGGATACAAGCAAATAACTTGGAGCTGTTACCCTGGCCAGCAAAAAGCCTAGATTTTAACATTAATCGAAAATGTTTGGGCTCGAATATTTGCTGTTAATGCACCAATTGCAGCCATTGATACCGCATGGGAAACGATTAATATTAATTATATTGATACCTTGATAGCGTCAATGAGCAGACGCTTCCAAGAATGTATCAATAATAATGGAGGTCACACCCATTATTGATTTCTTATATTTATTTATATAGTAATACCTTTATTTAAAAAAAACGTTTTCATTTAATTTTAAACTATAACTTGGTATCTTAATTATAATTATGTAATAAATTCTTGTCAAAAACTAAATATATACGTTGACAATAAGAATTGCCTTAGTTTTTATTTTCACTTTTTATATTAACTACAGAAAAAAATGAAACGTCATAAAATATACATTTTGTAAGGACTAAAATATTATGAATAGAGAGTTTAATGATTTTTTTAATAACTTACAATAATTAGTAGGTTAGATTTATTTAAAAATAAGTAATAATCAGTCAACCCAAATAACCATGTTTAGTTTTTTGATTTAATTTAAAAGTTATTGCTTGTAGACGTTTTTCAAATCAAAATTTATAAACATTTATTAAACAAAAGTTTGATTCGATAATTAATCGAGCTATGGTGTTTAATTAGCGATACCTTCAAATATATTCTTTAAAGAAAAAAATTAAGTAAGCAACGTAGATTACCTATTTTCTAAAACGTGCTTAGTGTAATGATTCATTCTACAGTCCTTCTATAAGATAACCCCTGCTGAGACTACCTGCTGTTAGAATTGTAAATGATACCCTTAAGCCCGCTTCACAATGTGCAAACTTTTGTTTGCAAAAATTGTGGTGTCCAAGTTTTAAATTTCACGAGTGTTCATGAATCTTACTCAAAAAATGATACTATTTCACGTTTTTTAGATTATTATTTGAAGTAACAAATTAAAATTTTAACAATAAACATATTAATTTTTACAAAAAAGTAGATTTGTTTTTGATTATCTAATACCTATACATATTGATATTACGTTTCTATTTCTAAAAATTATAAATTTAAATGTCATTTCTGTGACCTGTAACTTAGTAATGCCTGCTGGGAAGTATTTACTAACCACCTGCTGTTGTACTCGTAAGTCCGCTTTACAATATAAAAACGTTATTTTAAAGTGACCGTCTTGTCTTATTTTTATATTTCTTGAATGTACAGGGCTATTCACTATAAATTACCCACCCTTTATTGTTGTTATTATTGCTCGTAGGAAAAAAAGTAATAAATAAAAGTTGTATAGTTTTAACTGAATTTTTTTAAAATGCTATCAATAGTTTAGTTACTCCCCGTTTACAGGGCGCAACAAAAATATGATGAATTTTTTAATGTAACACCCTGTATATTATTATATTTTTACAGAGATCTGTTTTTCTTTTGATTTCAAAAAAATATAATGTGTTGTCCTTATATTGAGCCGTTATTGAGTTATTAATCGTAGAAAATCCCAGCTACTCAATACGGAATTTCTAATATTGTCAAAGTAAGCCATGTAAATGACCAATGTTGTGTTTGATAATTGACATTTTATTAATTAAATCACCAAAATTGTTTATAGTGAGGCAGTTTTAAATCCACGAAAACATAACATTTTATTTTTAATCGCTTTTGATGATAACAATTCTAACCGGTGCAGGCACTCAGTTTAACTAGTTTTTTATCTAACAATTCGATACAAAAGAAATCCAATGGGCGACGGCATCGAACCTTTAAAAAATTAATTTTTCCTCCGTATTTATTTAAAACTCTCGAAAAACATTTCTTCATAGTCGTTTATAGAAAACAATAGTCTTTTCAAATTGTAAACTAACAGGACGTTTAGGCATTCAACGTCATTACCATATAATTAAATTTTGTTAATTTAACGTATAAGTGGAGAAATTGAACAAAGAAAACACAAAACGCCCCCTACTTTTGTAGAACAATTATACATTTACAATACAACTTGACAAAATATTATTTCATCAAATACGTAAGAACGTCGTCATAGAATGTAGATTCATATCAAAAATTTAATTAACAATAGAACAAAGAGGTCTAATTTATTTTGTCAAAACAACAAGACATTTTAATTAAACTTGCCGAAGAGTAAAAATTTTTGGGCAAATTTCGTTGAATTCAAACGTCGCTCGGTCGGGGGAAAAATGTTCGACTTCGATTAAAAATTGTCGATGGGATGTACATGAAACTTTGATGTCATGTCATGCGAAACACAATTATCCAATCGGTTAACAAAATTGAGTTCGATCAATATAGTAAACGCGCGGCATTATGTAAATACTTTATTAGAAAACTCTTAATTAAAGCACGAACCCTTTCAACAAAAAAGAACAAAAGTGACGTCAAGTTCCAGAAGGTACTGCATCATTTAAATAACTTCGAGTCAATGAATGTCGCATTCATTTAATATTTCATGGAATATTACATGTTGTATTGTTCCATTATTGTGTAGAAGGATGCTTTTTAGTAGTTCTTGTAAACCTTACCAAACCACTCTTATATTAATCATTCTGTACGTATAATTGCATTCCCGTAAGTGCACTTTGCAATGTCACCCCAAGTAATTAACAGGCTGCGTTTCCTACACCACTCCCGGTTACAAAAGCTCAAATCTAATATTTATGATAAAATTATTTTGATGAAGCGACGCCGCACCGACGTCTTTAATTATTACTTTTTGACGCACAATTGCACAAAAAAAATTAAGCACGGCGTTTGTAGTACGAGAAAAAGTTCGTTTAATTAGCTTTCAAACAAAAGCTTTGTGACTTGTAAAGCAATCGTGTAGCATGTGTTATTGTACGCGGCTTTTGAATTATTTAAACTGATAGCTGATAACATTAATCTAGTTAACACCTCACTTTGCTCTATTAATTTTGCCTGAAATAAGATCTTTGCTTAATTAGAGTCGGAAACTGTTAAGGTACGTTTGAACTGTGTAAGGAAAGTGTTTAATTACTTAACAACAAGAGCTCTACCATTGAGCTTACTTAAATGTAACAGTTTTAAACTAATTTAATTTTAACTTCAAATACTTATACTTATAAACAAATGTTTGTTAGATTTGATTGAAACTTAATACGTAATTTTTTTTAAAGTAAAGAACACAAATAAAGTTAAAAGCTTTTAAATGTTTAGATAAAAATACTACACAACTTATATTATAGCATTAGTAAGAATTTAATGCACTCATCGAAGTACTGTTACATACAAACAATTTTACATATATAAATGGTGACCCCGACGTAACTATTTTTTTTCTTTGTGGTGTTGGCCAACCTAGGCCAGCTCAAGTGAACCCCGTTACGGTCAGTTTAAACCTGTGGCATCACTTTTTGCAAGGTCTAAACCTTGTTAAAGTTCAACGAACAATCATCGATTTATTTAAACGACATGATACGGACAGCATACATTGTCGGAGAAAGAATAGGCAAAAAAAATTGTTTATATAGGTTTCATAAATTTTCCTAATTTACGTACTGTTTTCAGTTACCTTAAGCTTACGAGATACTGCAAATTTCTATGTTACTATCTAGTATGTTTTGTTTCTGCCTTACCAGTGTTTCGATAGTAGTCCATCCTGTTCCTAAGGATAACATAATTTTCACTACGTTTTTCGGAATAATATGAGTATTAGTTTCATTTTCTGCCACTTCCTTTTGATGTGCCCATTTACTACAATAGAAAAAATATGTTTAACAGTATCATTTCCTTTATGACAATAACTATTGGCTGGAGATGTTTTGATTTTAAAGCGATGTAGGTATTGATTGAAACAACCATCTGCTGTAAGAAGATAGAGAGTACCCAATTTCTCCATGTTTTCTATTTACCCACAGAGGAACCGTGGTTCCATTTGCTGTATTACTAGATTAGTCCGATTTCCTATTTCACTTAACTATCGTTCCATTTTTTTTTTTATTTTATGATTTTTGTATTTGATGACTGAAGGTTCATTCAAGCGTTCTAGAACTAGAAACTATAATGGAATGAAGGACGAGTTTAGTTGAAAAGCTTTTGTAGAAGTTGTTCTACAGGGTGTCCCAATATTTCGTGTTTATACAGCTACAGAAGATTCCTGGGATTAAAATTTAACCCAAATTACCTTCGTCCAAAAGTTGATAATTTCCAAAATATAGAGCGTCCAAGTAATTATTTTTTAGTCCTGTAAGTAGCGCCCCCTGCAATTTACCACTAAATAAAAACGGATTTGGAAATCTCATCCCAAAGAACCATTAAGTACCCAATTTCGTGCAAATAGTACAGCTATTAAAAAAATTATCCATAAAAAATTAACAAAAAATAATAACTTGTATTGCGGAAACCATCAACTTTTGGATTAAGGTAATTTGGGTTAAATCGGCATATTTTAGTCCCAGAAATTTCCGTACTTTTATGTACACAAAATATTAAGACGTTTGAGCCATGTGTAGCGCAATTTATTTTTGTAACGTATTTATTACTAGATTATAAGCCTGTCGATTGATTGGCAAATTTTTATGCTAGACATATGGCAGATGGAGACGCCCCTGGCTCCGCCTCTAAATGGAAATTTTTGGGTTTCGGATTTTTCCCGTTGGTTTGTAGGCAAGACCCATCGGTATGCCAAATTTCAAGTCTCTACGACGTCTGGAAGTATCCGTTTAATTTCGGAGACAAACATGAAAAAAATAGGCGTTTTATTATATAGAATATAGGTTAAAAACCGGTCTGCAGACTGGCGGACGACTTGATTAAGAACTTATATAGCACTGTTAATAAAAATAATTTTTCATATAAATAAGTATACGAAAAGTCAGAAGCGTCTGCTGTCATATACACCTAGGGCAGGAGAACGTTTTTTTTACGACTACAGTTTTTCAAGTATTTTTGAAAAAAATTTGTCATGCATATTTGAAACCGTTTTAGTCAGCCCGTCATTTTAAGGTATCACTCTATGGGTAGTCGTATCTAAATAACAGGATCCTCCCTAAACCCGACCCACATGAGTGGGAAAAAGTGTTTTTTTATTAGACGTCGTTTGGCCCGGAGGCATGTCCACGAAATCAAGCTATCACAACTTGAGGTTAGGTATACCTCCACGATGTGTATAGAAGGAGAACACCAGGAGAATTAACTCATTTATTAATATAGGTATTAGCATATTTTTGTTTGGTTAGCCAATCCACCTACACGGAAGCAACGTATAGAACAATGGAATTTACATCGTGTAATAAAATGTTTATTTTACTAACTGGGATGATGTCGATTTTAGAAAAAAGCCTCTTAAGTGTCGCTATGTACTTTTTCTCTATCTTTTTTAATGTAATAAAAGAGATGTGAATTTTCAAGTTAGTATTATGTTCGATGTGACATCTCAAATACTTTACTTGCTTATTGTGGTTGTTCCCGTTGGTACGTTACATGAAAGAACTTCGTCATACACGATGCTCCATAGGATAAAACCCAAAATCCACCACATGACAGTTTTTTTATTATTTGGATAAGGTATTTTTCTATGCTTTTTTTTTCATAAGATTTACTACAATATTACATAGGACCTTGCTTTTGATATCAAGAGTAATGAGTATGACAAAATTAGCAGTTAGTTAAACTAGAACGCACAAAAGAAAAAATTGTTTATAATTTTACATCCGCTACGTTAATTTTATTTGGCCAATAAGAATACAATTACCTTGTAAGATAAAACACAATTTGTATAAAATCAAAGTTTAGATTTATTGTGAATAAGTGCATTTTTTTTATTGCGCAATAAAATGAAACGATTAATACGGTATAACAACGAAGAGGTACTACTCAACAGTTAAACGGTAAAGCAGTTTATGTTACAAGAAATTACAGAAGTTAGAAGAAATGTGTTTAAAAGGCACGTCGCAACTATAATTACTTTTTGTGTTATTTGTCAAACTGTCTGTCGTCTCGATAAAACATAAAATACTTATTTATGCAACGTTGTACCGCAAAATTCTTTTTAAAAACGTTTTTACCATCAAATTGCTGAATGAACTATCAAAGTTACATAGCATTCTGAATAAAAACCATAAAATAACCACAGAAAACAAACTAGGGTTAACGACCCACTTAAATACACTTTAATAAGAATACATTAAAAATTTTTTGACAACAACCACATGCTTCATTGCACCTATTGCTTTAAATAGAATCATTAATTACTTTTCTAAACATCCTTTCCATCAAAAGCTCAACATTATTAATTCTATTAAAAACAAATTAATCACACTATGTAGTGAAGAATTACGGGAAAAAAATTTAGCAATATTAATGACTACTCTAATTAAAAATAACTATCCTAAAAAATTGACTAAAAAACTTATTTATTATAATACCTCCTCCATTACTAATACTACAACTACTAATACTAATAATACCACCACCGTTACTACTAATACAAATTCTCACTACAAAAACTAATTAATATTCCTAACCTAAGTCATAAATTAATCAGTATTCTAAAAAAAGGAAAAAATTAAAATCATTCTGTACAACAATAATACACTATACAACACATGCTATACCAAATTGAAAGACAAAACGCCCTCCATTGAGAAATCTTGTCTTGTGTATAGGATAAATTGCAAGGGATGCAATAGTTGTTATTTAGGCCAAACAAAACAAAAATTAAAAAATAGAATCAGAAATCACAAATATGATTGCTCAAAAAGATGGATAGTACTGTACTTTCATTACACCATAACCAGACAGGACATATATTTAATTTCGAAGAACCTATAATTGTAGATGTTGAATCCAATTATTATAAAAGAATTATCTCTGAAATGATTTACATTAATGTCCATAAAAATAATATTAACTTCAAAACAGACACGAATAATCTAAATACTTGTTATAACAACATAATTAGTAAGATTAAGTTTTAGTTTAATAATTGGTGCTATCCATCCCCCATAATGTTATTTAAGCGTAATTTGGGCTGCATATCTATAAGGTATATTTGCAATTTGTATTTTCGCGAATTTATTACTAGGTCGTAATTTTACCTTATCATTTACATACACGTACAATTGTTGTTTTCTTTTGGTCATTTTATATCATATTTCAAATACATATCTCACATTTACAATAGTGCCGTTAATATCAATGTACCGTTTTAATGTTAATTTAATTTAATGTTTGTTAGTTTGGTAGTGTTAATTATTCGTTAATTTTGTCTTTTTATACATATTTATTATAGTTTTATAGTATGACAAATAATCATATTATTAATTTTAATTTTAATGACAAACGGCTTCAATTTTTGATATCGAAGTAAGTATTTTATCAACTTTATGTACATCTTATATTGTTGTTCTTGGAATTAATCCTAAAATGATCAAATTGTTAAATTTATTACATAGGCTCTGTTGTTATCTTTGTAACTTATACTTGTATTTTGTGTCTTCATTAGCGCCTGAGGAAGGAAACACTTTGTTTAATTATTTAAATATAACGTTTCCGAAACGTCGCAAGATAATCACTTGAAGCAGTTTTATTTGCCCTGTTCTCCACTAAGAAGGATTCTCTACAACTGTGTCACATGCTTTATACACACCTTTACACTCAAAAATCATATCAACGACTGACTCAATATAATATAAAAATTTATTATACGGAATGCGTGAAGCTAAAGAAAAAAAATTGTGAAAGATTCATACTAATTTTTGTGAATACTATTCCGAAAAAAGCCAAAATCCCGCGTCTTAATAAAGTGTAAACAAAAAATTTGGCGGAATCAATCAATGAATATGTTTTCTAGATATTTTTAAACAAATTAGTAAACAAAAGGCATTAATATCGTAAATAAACCAGCTAAAGCGAACATTGTCAAGCGAAAGCAAACACATTAAATGTAATTTGACGACAAAAGTCATTAATTAAACCTGCAAAAACTAAATTTTAACGACAGTGATGAGATTTAATCAATATAAATCGTAATTTAAATAGTGCAGGTTGTAACTTTTCTTAAATTTTTTTTTCTCTTACCCTATACAACCTGGTTGACGTTTCTCTATTAATAGATTTTGAAACGGCTGTAAAAGTGTACTGGACGCGTGCGGCAAACGTGGTAGAAAAATGAAAGCTCTACGATGACAACGCGCCGTGCCACAGCGTGTAGACTGTGAGAAATCTAATGATCAAATTCAATAATTTCAACTTGTGTGTGTTGGGGTTGTCTATTTGTTGCATTCTTCCCACCAGTCGAATATTGTATTTTTAAAAATCGGAAATACATTTTTTTTCAAAATTTATTAAAATGATAATCCCCAATTCTTTGTTTTCCTTTTTCGTTCAAACGGCATTAATGGTTTAACCATATATTCGATATGTAATAGCTGACTTTGTGTCTCTACATTTATTTAGATCTGGACTAAGTCATCTTTTAAAATGTTATGATTTGTTTAATTATTGGTGTCTAAATACAAATAGTAATTATTGTAAATTAACAGGATTTGAGTACACACTTACATTTATTTATTTATTCGTATGGTACATTATACAAATATTGTATTGTGATGTAAGTGTTATGTGTGGTGCCCCAAAAAATCAGTATAAATCTGTATAGTGTAGTGACGAAACCGTGTGCAATAGTGGATTGGTTTGTCTTGGCAAAGCATTTACTTCAAGGTTTAGGAAAACCACTAAAACCTATACATGAAAACCCTTACCCACCCTAGTATTGACATGTAATAATATTAATTAAGTGTGAAAACATTATAGAAGATAAATAAAAACATAAAATATAACAGCACAATCATTGCATGACGACATATAATGAACCGGATAAGCGGCAGTCACGCCAATGACGAAAAAAAGTAGGTTAACACACACACACTTATATGCAAGCCGCACATAACCTTAGGTAAAGCTAATTTGATTTTCAACCAGTCGTCATTTTATTTTTTATTATTTTTAAGTTTTTTGCTTTTTTCCAACTATCTGTTGTTGATTCTGTCTGCAAGATTAATCAATTTACTGTCAATATTATTTTTACCTCTTAATACGTCACCTTGTCGTACCCACAAACCATACCATCCAACACAGTTCCTACTCTTGACTTTTCAAAATTAATAATTAGGCATAATTTATGGTCTCTATTACTTTCAACAAATCCAAAAATTGATATCGGTAAGGGGTTTGACGGCAACTGCAATCCTTTCCTGACTGGTATACTATTATACTTTTAACAGGTACCATTTAAACTTTTATTTTAGGTTAAGTACTGCGTGTTATTCTGTTGAGATAATTACTTCCCTGCACAATTTGGTTCTATTTTTATACCGGGAGTTCGTACTTAAAGTCGAACATAGGAATCTAACATGATAATGAACGTTTTGCTAATTGTTGCCAATTTAACTTACAGAAAAGATAATAGTATCAATAGAAAGAGAAAATAATTGCAATTCAAATAATACTACTAACAATATTAAAAGTACAATTTATTATTTTAAAACACTAACTTAAAACTATAACATCTTCTAAATAGCGTTAGCTTTGCTTTTAAAATTTGACAACAAATGTTTGTCGTATTGTTTTTGTGTCAATAAGAATTTGACGTTAAACCGCGTATAAAATTTATTTATGTTAAAATGAATAATTATACCAACGAAGAAAGGGTTTTATGGTGAAAACCTTTTATAGTGACGCTAGTTTTAGTAGAGTTCGAGATTCGTTTGCCGTTAACTTTAATACTACTATACCATCTATCAGTACTATTAAAAAATATGTAAAAACATTTGAAAGATATGCAAACATTTCGCAAGAATCGGAAAAAGAGGTGCTATGTAATAATGTTTTGAACAAAATAAAATGCTCTAAAATAACAATCATATCACAGGTAATCGACAAATTGTTGACCGCACAGAAGAATGTGATAGGGAATGCAGATCAAACATACAGTTTGCGGCAAATTTCTGTTAAAGTTGGTTTGTGCAAGTCGCAAGTATGGAATATATTAAAAGAGCATAAATATTAATTCCATAAACCACAATACCATCAAGAGATTTTTGCTGTAGACGATGAAAGTAGAAATGCGTTTTGCTATATGAAATACAAGAGCGCGCGAACAATGATCGCCAATTTTTGTCGTCAGCGTGTTTCACCGAAAAGGCTACTTTTACTTTAAATAACAAACCAATTGTTCAAAACACACAATATTGGGCTCAGGAAAATCCAAATTTTAATATTTCTACCAGAACTCAGTTCCCCAAAAATTAATATCTGGGGTGGGATTTTTTATAATATTATTTTCGGTTCGTTTTAAATTCTGAAAAATATTTTGATCTTTTAGTAACGAGGGTAGGATCTGCGTTGGAAGAAGTTGGAAGAGAAAATCAGGAGATCTGGTTCCAACAAGATGACTGTCCCGAGCACTTTGGTTTACACGTTAAAAATGTTTTAGACTATTAATTTCTAAATCATTGGATTGGCAGAGATGGTGCTATAAATTTTCCATCAAGATTCTTGATTTAGCACCTTGCGACTTCTTCTTGTGAAGATACTTAAAAATAAAATTTATAAAAGATGCCACTCAGATATTAATTCTTTGAGAGAACCAATCGTTGCAGAATGCGAATTAATTACTGACAGACAGTTGGCTAACGTGAGAAATTGTTTCTCAAACTGACTAGAGTATTGCTTAACTGAAAACAGGGAATTATTTGAATATCTATTATAATTTGTTGTGTTACTATTGTTTTTCAAATTTTAAATAAAAACTATTTTTATTACTTGCTTGTTACTTGTCATTTTATTATACTAATGTTAAAAAACCGAATTAAAAATTGAATATACTTGTTCGCTTTTGAGAGTGGACACCCGGTATATATTTTTTGTGTGCATATTGGAAAACTGTATATAAAAGAATATTACTAATTTTATGTTAAAATTTGGTTTTTGCGCTTTGTTTAACATTAAGATTAAGATTTTAAAAAACGATAGCTTTCATTTTGTATAGGCCTAACCATGTACCAATTTACCACCACATTTTATTTTGGAGTTATGTTAATAAATTAATATTTTAGTTAAATAATTTTTTTCCTATTAATAACAAACTCTTAATTAAAGAATTTTGTAATAAATAAATTTAGTCTTACTAATGCTGGTTACTAACCTATATAAGCGTAATACATCAAATTTTCTTGTTTCAACTACGGCGCTGACTTTAGAGCCACTTAAGGCCAGGTTTAAGATGATCTGTATATTTTTTGATCCGTATATCGTTTTGACTTCTGTATCGTTTAATCCTTGAAAGTATTTACAATTTTTTTTGGAATCGAGTCTAATACCCTTAAATGTATAAATAACTTGAAAACATGTTCTGGCCGACATCGTAAATTTTTGGACAATTTTGTATCTATTTCATTTTGACAGCTGCGGTTTTAGACTTTGATAATATTTGGAATTTAAATTTCAAGATTTAAAAATTTATATATAAACATTCTATAAAATGAAACTTTTTCTTCGACTGAAGTAGTTTAAATTTTTTTTATTTATTTTGATTCAGAAGATATCTAATTTAAAGCAAGATCTTAATCATCTTGACAGCTGCGTTCTTTAACTTTGATAATTTTTAGAATCAAAGTTTTCAAACTTCAAAAATTTTTATTTTAATATTCTATAGAATAAAACTTTTTTCTCTTGACTGACACAATATAGAATTTTGTATCTATTTCGATTTAGATGATATCTAGTTTAAAGCAAGATCTTAAGCATTTCGTCGATTGCGGTCTTAACTTTGATAATACTTGGAATTTAAACTTCAATATTAAAGAGATTAAATATAAACATTTTAGAGAATGAAACTTTTTTTTTCGACTTAAGTAATTTAAAATTTTTATCTATTTTGATTCAGAAGATATCTAATTTAAAGCAAAAGTTTAATTATTTTGACAGCTGCGGTCTTAGACTTTGATAATATTTGGATTTTAAATTTCAAGATTTAGGAAATTTATATATAAACATTCTATAGAATAAAACTTTTTTTTTTCGATTTAAGTAGTTTAAAATTTTTAATCTATTTTGATTCAGAAGATATCTAAATTAAAGCAAAAGCTTAATCATTTTGACAGCTGAGTTCTTTAACTTTGATAATTTTAGAATCAAAGTTTTCAAACTTAGAAAATTTTTATTTTAATGTTCTATAGAATAAAACTTTCTCTATTGACTGATATAGTATAGAATTTTGTATCTATTTCGATTTAGATGATATCTAGTTTAAAGCAAGATCTTAAGCATTTTGACGGCTGCGGTCTTAACTTTGATAATATTTGGAAATTAAACTTTAAGATTAAAGAGATTTATACATAAATATTCTATAGAATGAAACTTTTTTTTTTCGGCTAAAGTTGTTGAAAACTTTTTATCTATTTTGATTCAGAAGATATGTAATTTAAAGCAAGATCTAAATCATTTTGACAGCTGCGGTCTTCGACTTTGATATTATTTGGAATTTAAATTTCAAGATTTAAGAGATTAATTTATAACTATTCTATAGAATGAAACTTTTTCTATCGACTGATGTAGTATAAAATTTTGTATTTATTTTGATTTAGGTGATATCTAATTTAAAGTAAGATCTTGATTATTTCGACAGTTGCGGTCTTAACTTTGATAATATTTGGAATTTAAACTTTAAGATTAAGGAAGTTTATATATATATATATATATATATATTAGCAACTTTGCCGACAGGTATGTAAAGAATCGACTATGTAACTGCTTTACATACCTGTCGGCAAAGTATGCTAACTATTTTCGTACGTGAATGCTTCCACGAGTCGACACTAGATGTCGAAAAACTTATCATTTAAATATTGTGATCCCTCAGTAGGGCATATAGTCGACAGCGCGCGTTTGTACAATAGTGAACTTACACTCGAGTTCTCTCACTCCCGATGAGTCCCAAAAAGGACGAAACAGCTGTCGAGGTGATTCTCAGTGTTTGTTTGCTATTGTACAACCTCTGCGTACTTTACTGCAGGCGATTCGAAATTTTTATACTTGCCAACTGTTAGGTTGGCTGTATTATTGAAGAATCGACTATGTAACTGCTTTACATACCTGTCGGCAGAGTTGCTAACATTTTCGTACGTGAACGCTTTCACGAGTCGACACTAGATGTCGAAAAACTTATCATTTAAATATATATATATATATATATATATATATATATATATATAAACAAGCTATAGAATGAAACTTTTTCTTCGACTGAAGAAGTTCACAATTTTTATTTATTTTGATTCAGAAGATATCTAATTTAAATCAAGAACTTATTCATTTTGACAGCTGCTTTCTTTAATTTTGATAATTTTTAGAATCAAAGTTTGAAAACTTAGAAAATTTTTATTTTAATGTTTAATAAAATAAAACTTTCTCTATTGACTAATATAGTTTAGAATTTTGTATCTATTTCGATTTAGATGATATCTAGTTTAAAGCAAAGGTCTTAAGCATTTTGACGTCTGCGGTCTTAACTTTGATTAAATTTATAATTTAAACTTCAGCATTTAGGAGATTTATCTATAAGCATTCTATAGCATGAAACTGTTTCTATCGACTGATGTAGTATAAAATTTTGTATTTATTTTGATTTAGATGATATCTAGTTTAAAGCAAGATCTTGATTATTTTGACAGTTGCGGACTTAACTTTGATAATATTTGGAATTTAAACTTTAAAATTAAGGAGATTTATATATATATATATATATATATATATATATATATATATATCAACATGCTGTAGAATGAAACTTTTTCTTTGACTAAAGTAGTTTAAAATTTTGTATTTATTTTGATTTAGATGATATCTAGTTTAAAGCAAGATCTTGATTATTTCGACGGTTGCGGACTTAACTTTGATAATATTTGGAATTTAAACTTTAAAATTAAGGAGATTTATATATATATATATATATATATATATATATATATATATATATATATATATATATAAATCTCCTTAATATATATATATATATATATATATCAACATGCTGTAGAATGAAACTTTTCTTTGACTAAAGTAGTTTAAAATTTTGTATTTATTTTGATTCAGAAGATATCTAATTTAAAGCAAGAGCTTAATCATTTTGACAGCTGAGTTCTTTGACTTTGATAATTTTGGAATCAAAGTTTTCAAACTTAAAAAATTTTATTTTAATGTTTTATAGAATAAAACTTTTTATTGACTGATATAGTTTAGAATTTTGTATTTTGATTTAGAAGATATCTAGTTTAAAAAGCAAGATCTTAAGCATTTTGACGTCTGCGGTCTTAATTTTGATAATATTTGGAATTTAAACTTCAAGATTAAAGAAATTTTTATGTAAACATTCTATAGAATAAAACTTTTTTTTTCGACTTAAGTAGTTTAAAATTTTTTATCTATTTTGATTTAGAAATTATCTAATTTAAAGCAAAAGCTTAATCATTTTGACAGCTGCGTTCTTTGATTTTGATAATTTTTAGAATTAAAGTTTTAAAACTTAGAACATTTTTATTTTAATGTTTTATAGAATAAAACTTTCTCTATTGACTAATATAGTATTGAATTTTGTATCTACCTATTTTGATTTAGAAGATATCTAGTTTAAAGCAAGATCTTAAGCATTTTGACGTCTGCGGTCTTAATTTTGATAATATTTGGAATTTAAACTTTCTAAATTAAGGAGATTTATATATATAAACATTCTATAGAATGAAACTTTTTCCATCGGCTGATGTAGTTTAGAATTTTGTATCTATTTTATTCAGAAGGTATCTAATTTAAAAGCAAGAGATTAAGCATTTTAACATCAGCGATCTTAAACTTTGAGAATATTTAATATTTAAACCTCAAGACTTAGAAGATTTTATATAAAAATTTAATAGAATAAGTCCTTCTCTATCAACTGATGTAGTTTCTAATTATTAATCTATTTTGATTCAGTTGTTATCTAATTTAAAGCAAGAGCGTAAGCATTTTGACAGTTGCGTTCTACAACTTTAATAATATTTGGAGTCTAAATTACAAGACTTATATTTATATATTAGTATTCTGTAGAATAAAATTTTCCCTATCGACTGATGTAGTATAGAAATTCGTATCTACAGTAAAGCCTCTAAATAGCAGTCACTAAAATTTGCTGCAAAACTGACCGGTATATGTAGGTGGCCGTTATTAGAAGGAAAGAAAAATTTATTTCAATGCTTTGTTTATTAAAATCCTTTAAGTATTGAACATAATACGGTTCGCTATAGGGTACTATATATCTGCATTAAAAAATAACTATAAATGTGCTCATGCAATATTAAATACTTAGACGATGTAATAATGGAAGAGTTATACATATTGAATACATAATACATACATTTACATAATATGTACCTATTTTCTAATTGCTCGTTATACCTATTACAATAATTAATTACATACATATACATACCATTAAATTACATTTTTGAAATATTTTTGTATTGAAGTTTATTTTACATTTTTAAGTTTAGTTTGTAAAACAGAAGATTTTCGTTTTGATAAAATTTTAAGTACTTCTAACGCTAGCTCACTCTTATCAATAGAAAATAGAAAACTTTGCCCATATCTTAGTTTTCACACACTTCACTCATATCTTTAATGTTTGACTTAAAAACTTCGGATTGTTCTGCACCACTTTTATTTCTCTTCACTATAGTCTAATTTACTGATTATATCTTAAATACTAAAATTGGGGTTTTCGGTCAAAATATCACAATCAATAGATGTATAATTTTCAAGGCTTACACGTTGATTACCTTCTAGTAATACAGAAAAAAGCTGAGCTAGTGGAATTTCGTTTTTTTCATCGAAATCTTCTTGCAGGACCTTTTCCGGGAATCCTGATTTTGCAAAACATTTAGCAATTGTAATAGGCAAATCGTTTCTCTAGGCTACAGATATCTAAACTAAAGCGCTGGTTAAATTGATACTTTTTTCCGCATCTTTAAAAGACGTTCGGTAATTGTGAATGATAACAACCTTTTAATTAAAAACTTCCTGTGGGTCATCTTAAAATTTTGGATAATGTCTAAATCCAGTGACTGGCAATAGGAAGTCGTGTTTGGGGGTAGAAAAACAATGTTCACATTTTCAAGAGTCACTTTGAGATGAGACTTGGCATTATCCAGAAATAATAAAACTTTTCTATTTTTTTTTATTAATTTTTTTTAGTCAGGAAATCATAATCTCTACCATCATCCAAGCTTTTTTTTTTAGATACCCATTCTAAGGGCAGTTTGTTGATATGAGAGCCTTTAAAGCATCTTGGGTGTTTACTTTTTCCAATGATTAACGGTTTTTTGCAGCATCTTTACTACTACATTTATCGATTTTTAAAGAGAACGTTTTGTTTGGCATCGCAAGGTAAAAAAGTCCTGTCTTGTCACCATTGCACACATTTGCTGGTGAATACTTTTTTAATATTACTGACAGCTTTGCTTTCCAAGCTTCATCAGTGTCCAGATTAATATCAGCTGACTCCCCGTAAATTGTTTTAAAGGTTGTGTTGTGTCTTTGACAAAATTTCTCAAGCCACCCATTTGAAACTTTAAAATCCGTCATTTTTTAATTTTCCACAACTTCCAATGCTTTCTTTTTTATTAAAGGTCCTGATATAAGAAAATTTTTATTCCTAGCTTTACAAAACCGATTGTAAACTATTTGTTCAGTTTCTAAACCTTCAGTTCTAGTAAATTTTCTCTTTTCTCTGTATTGAAACCTTCTTTGAATAGCATTTTTAAATCACATTTGTTTTTTACAATATCGTCAACTTGTGTTCTTCCAACACTAAATTTTTCTGCCAACATTCTAACACTGGTATTGAACTTTTCACTTTCCACAATTATATCAATTTTTTTTTAAGAGACAAACGGTTTTTTTAGCGGCAGTGTCTATATGTAACAGCACTGTTGAACATACTAACTCAAACTATGTACGCAAAATACGATTTTTGCGGTGAGCATAATGAGTCTTTTAATTGCACTTTCTCTGTAATGAATGTCTATTGTAAATCGAACAAATTCTTTAAATCCATTCTTAAATATCGGTAATTACTTAATTACAATGAAATAATTATATATTATGCACAACTTGAACGCTAAGCTGTTGTATACTAATGACGTTAGTTAAGAATGGCCGGAAATGGGAGATGGAATTACATGTATTTTTCCAAGAAAGTTTATAAATAAGTAGCGGTGACCGTTATCAAGAGGTGGTTGTTATTAGAAGGGTCATTAATATGGATATTTCCGTATAATTAGTTTTGGACTTAACCGGTTTTAGAGGTTGCCGTTTTAAGAGGTGGTCGAAAATAGAGGTTTTACTGTATTTCAATTTAAAAGATATCTAACTTAAAGCAAGAGCCTAAGCATTTTGACATCTGCATTCTTTAATTTTGAAAATTTTTAGAATTTTGTCTACTAGACATTGATGTAATTTAAAATATTATATCTAGTTCAATTCAGAAAATACCTAATTTAAAGTAAGAGCTTACGCATTTTAAGCACCTGTATGATTTGATTGTTGCAAACAAGTTCTACTTTCCAAATAAACAATTATTTAAATGAAAAGCTTTAAAAAAAGTATTAATTAACTTGCTATAACAATAAGTACAATCAATGTTGTTACTAACCTTTTTATATGTTTTTTGTGGAATATATTTCATTTTTGTTTAAATTTTGTTTCAAAAATATGTTATTTTATGTATTGTATAATATTTTTAGGCAATGTTTGTTAACTTTTTTTTTCATTTCGTATTCAAAGTCGTAACAAAAACAAACTAATTACTGTTTAATGAAAGATTGTTGCATAAAACTTTATATTGACAATTGTTAGTTTTGTTGAGATTTAATTAAAGTTAACTCTGAGTTTTATTTATGTGGAACGGTAAGTCGCATTAAGTTATGCATTAATCAAAAGTAATTATTCTTAAAAATCAAAAAATGGTACGTTAGTAACTACAAGCTTCAAAGCGGAATCGATTTCAAATGCGGCTATTCTGTTTTCCGATGAATATGCAATACAGCTTCTGTAATGATCCCATGCATAAAAACAAAGCACTTCCGCAGGCGATGAAGGTATCAGTATCAATATTCGATTTAATTAAATAGGTGGAAATTTCGTCATGCAAACTGAATATTTCATATTTGTTTATTTTTCATTTTCCTCCGCATTATTGGTAAGGGCGTGCTTGTGTAATTTTTCAATTTTGCTTTTATTTCCCCTGTAAGCAATGTAGTGTGTGTACACGTCAAAATGATTAAAAAATTATAATTCGTTTGAAGTTGATTAAGAGTCCCTTTGAACAATGGTATAATGCTTGTTCCAACATTTTTTAGTAATTTTCTCTGTTAGAAAATGTGCAATTGAGATCATGTCATTATCTACCAAGTGTTTTATCTTGGTAACTTTTTTGTTATGTTTTTTATAGAATAATCCAATCAATAAATCAATTCCTTTTTTATTTATTCTTAGTAATAATATACATAAATAGAAGATTCGATTTCTTACAAATTAAAACTAAACTCCATACATATAATTCCTTTTCCCCTTCCTAAAAACTAAACAATACAAAAATTTAACCCTATATTAATAATACCAAAAATTTTCTTAAATTACATTTTACATATATTTCTCTTTTCCTCTCATTTTTCTCTTTTTCTTATCATTTTTTTATTCATTTTGATTCCCTGTCCATTTTGTCCTAATAGTATCCTTTCCTCTCTCTCTCTTTGGACCGCAGTTTTCCACAATTTTCTCTTAAATGTTCGATATTCTCCCAACCTTCGCCACACAATTCCTCTCTACATTCCTCCAGTACATATTCTCTCTTTCCTTATTCCCGCATCTAAACCACGCTATGATTCTTTTTTTTATACTTTTTCTCCCTCAGATATCTTGGTATTCCTTCGGTACTTAACTTCCTGTACTTTACATTGTATCTTCCCCTTCTATCTTTGCACTCCTTTCTTGTAACTGTATATCGTTATCTATACTTATCACTTCCTTTATCATTCTTCTCCCCCTCTATTTTTCTGTTTATTTCCTCTTTCGAGTACCCTACTCTTTCATAATAATGTTTCCTGTCCTCTTTACCGTACTTGTTTAAATATTTCTCCACTTCCTTTCAACATTCCTTTAGTATCTTATTTCCTTTCCTTTTCTTATCCTTTTTTTAAAACTCACTGCCAATTTTCCTGTCCAAATCCTAATTTTATCTATTTTTACTTCTTCTTCCATTATGTATCCTGGTGTTTCTTTTCCCAATCCCAACGTCCATTTCCAATATTTTAATTGTATCTTCTCCAGCTTTTCCATTCTCTCCATTTCCATATTTCCGCCTTATACAATAATACACTCCTTACCAACTTCTCAAACAACCATCTTCTTTTTTCAACATCTTTTCTAAAAACCCTTTCTTTTATTCCCCATACTTGACTCAATACTTTGTTCCCTTTCTGTTCTAATTTCTTTATATGCATCTCATTCTTATTATTATTATAACTAAAATTATACCCAAGATATTTGTATTCGTCTACTGTTTGTATTTCTTCTTGCCCCCATAACCTCTCCCTTTATTCTTTTTAAACACCATAATTTTAGTTTTTTCCACATTTGCTTTAAGTTTTTTTTTTTCTTTACTAAATATTTTCTTACTACCTTTTTCATGCCTTTCATTCCCATCATTAGCGTACGCTAACACCCACACTTTTTTTCCCTATCACTATTTCTCTTGTTTGTTGTTTTTTTATCACCTCTTCTGGATTACTAATATATATTGCAAATAAACTTGGACTCAACGCACATTCCCGTCTAAGCCCCTTAGTTACCTAAAACTCTCTTCTTATTCTCCACTCTACTATAGTCTTACATCTTGTTTGTTTTATACAATTCTTCTATCTCTGCTACTAAATTTTTGTTTACCCCCTTCTGCCTCATCACTTTCTACAACAGCTCTCTATTTACATGGTCAAACTATGCCCTAATATCTAAAAATAAAGCATACATTTTTTTGCTTCCTTTATAATTTTTATTAACCATGTGCTTCAAAATATAAAAATTGTCTATTGTACCTCTGTCTTTACGAAAGCCTGCCTGCCAATCTGGTATTAACTTCTTCTCTTCTATTTCCTTCTCCAATCTGCTTCTTAATATTTCTTCATATATTTTGTACCTCACATTTATAAGACTTACCCCCTGTAATTTTCAATTTGTTTTTTATCTTCTACTTTATATATTGGACATATTATCGTCTCTTTCTATTTTTCAGGAACTTCTCCTCCCTTCCATATCTTTTAAAACGCCTTTCTTATTTTTTCTTTATTTTATTACCTATATATTTTTTCTGCTCTCCCTGGGTTCCATTAGTATCTTCGGCTTTACTTATTTTTACCTTTCTTAATGCTTGCTCCAACTCCTCCTGTTTTATAGCTTCATCTCCTACAATTGTGGCTTCTTGTTTTGTCTTTCTCATAATCTTCTACAATGTTCTTCCTATTCTTCTCCATCTATCTCTTTTCCTAGTTCCATAAACTTTTTTCTTTTTTTGGCAATCACCATTCTATCATTCTTTGCTGTTTTCTAATATATGTACTCGTTTTTTATACTTTTTCCTTTCCGTTGCATTATCTATTTTCTTCACAATCTATTTATTTCTTCCTCAATCTCTTGCTCCTCCTCCATTTTCTTTATCGGTTAGTTTTTTTTTCGTCCCATTCATCCATCATTATCACCTCCTAACGGTTGATGATCAGATTCCTCCTCTTCTCTTATCCTCAGCTGTTCAATTTCCTCTTTACTTTCGTCATTTATCATTACGTAGTCTATGACTGATTTTTCTCTTTCTCCTATATTATTTTTATAGAATAATATTACAGCGTAAAACATTAAAATTAAAAAAATAACATTAAGGTCCTATTTGACGAAACTGTATGTGTATTGTATACTATCAGCTTATTCCTACTTAAGCAAGATTTTAAATTTTATACCCCAACTGTTCATTTTAAAATTATATGTTACATTTTTTACTTTATTATACGACAACGGTGCATAGCACGTTTTGGTTTTTGATCGATCACCTAAGTTATGCAACGTAACGCGCGGTCAGTACTTGAATGGGCGGGTGACCGGTTCAATACGCATTGATGGAATTAATTTTAGTTGCAATTGTCTTTCTTAATTTTTGTGTCCTGAATTTTAAAAAATTTTGAATTTACATCAGCTATACAACAGAAAACGGACAATAATGATTTAAAATTAAATGACAGCTTTATTTAAGGCTTTTTTCAAACATGATATATGTTAAAACACTCAACTTTAAAAACTTTAGTCTAATTGTTTTCTCAACTGAGAAATACATGCATGTACGTTTATTTACTAAACTCATAAATGTATAAATATTTACTTTAAACATATACAAGCATATAAAAACAAAACTTTGAACTTTAAAGCATCATTTGTAAACAAAGTGAGCTATTTTTTTTGCATTTAAAATAAATATTATTTTTCAACTTCTACAAAATAATTTAGATATGGGTATACATAAAATTGAATTAAACATCAAAAAATACATTGCCTAAGTACCTACATACAATTACAATTACGTAAGTATATAAATAAAATATCTCACATAAAATCATTTATTGGGAAATGATACAGCTTTATTACTGGCTTCATTTTTGTCACTACAATGTTATTTCCACATTAATTCAACTTTCTTATTTCAATATTTACAGTAACTTTGGATTTTGTTCCCAAATGTATCTTCATATGTAAAACTATGGGGGACTTTATGTATACGAGTGTTATTCAAAAAGTGATGATACTTTTCGAAATATCGATATAGGTTTTTCAGGTTATTGTTTACAATATCAATTTCAAATTATATTTACACTTATGGTTTAAAAATTGTCATCGGTTATGACAAAAAAAATGTCAAATTATATATTTATGAATAACGAATAACTCGATAAATTCAAATAAAACACCTTATATATTTTCTACCAGATTGATGTAGAATTAAATTCTCTACAACTTTACTTTAAATGTTTGTTTACAAAAACTTATCTAAGATTTTCTTAATAAAAAATACACTGGTAATCAAAAGATTTTCATTGACAACTTGAAATTATAAAATAGATAAACGAAACTTAAAACAAAATCGCTGGACAAATTATTTTAAATAAAGAAAAAAATGTATAACAAATTGTAGAAAACTTAATTTTACATTGATCTGGAAAAAAATATATAGGGTGTTTTATTTGATTTTTAAATTAATTTTTATTTACGATTACAAAGTTTGAAATTTTTTTCTCATACCCTGTATAGCCAACGTCCATTTTTAAACCATAAAAAATAGATAAAATATTAGTTAGGCATTGAAAGAAAAATAAATAATTATTGCCATTACATACATTATTATTTATTTGTAATTTTTGTAAAATACTCTTTTAATTGTTAACTAATGTTAGAGTTTTTCTAACAAAGACCTTAAAAGTAGGGATACGAAACCAAAGAACTGGTTTCGAAGCTATGATTGTTTTGATTTAATTTGTGTTAATTTAATTTGTAGCGCCCCTTTTCTTTACATTTATGGTTAATATTATCCGAAAAAACGACACTCAAAAAAAATTTTTAATTTAACGATCTGAAAAAGAGAACACAATGTATGTTAGTTGTCGAAACGTCGAAGAATAAATTAACCAGTTATTTTGGTTGGACTAAAACCTACCATTAATTATTGTTCTTCGTAGACAAAATTTATTTTTATTATTTACTATTATACCATAAATAATCTGTCAGGCTGAAGTTACATTGGAATCGGGATGTACATTCCTCGTCAAAAGTGAGGATTTAAAGATAAATTCACTAAAAATAATATTAAAATTTAAATTAAATTATATATTCCATCTAAATTAATTGTTCAAAATTACTTGAAAATAACAATTTCTAAAAATACCAAAGGCAACTTAATTTAAACGTTGTAGTAAATTGTAAAACAACTATAAAATTAAATAAATTATAATTTTTTTATTGTTAAATTAGAACTAAAATTTTGTTAATCTAATTATTAAAATATTAACTAAAAAAAGTTGCTGGGAATCATATCTTGTATTTAAATTTTAAAAAATCAAATTGTAATAAGATGAAAATTAACTTGACGCAAAAACTAAATTAAATTAAATTAGATTCTTTAATCTATTTAACTTACAAACTTGAAAATAAAATATTAACTCAAAAAAACAATTGATTAACCTAAACTTCTTGTCAACATTTACAAATATTATTTTGACTTAAAAGTAGGAGACTTAATACAAATTTAATTAATATAAATAAAAAATTCAGACACTACTAAACTTATATAAAAAGTAATATAAATTGGAATTAACAATAATTGCACTCACACTTAAATAATAATTACAATAATTATTCAATTTTCTTAAATTAATTAAAATTCATATAAGCACATAATTTACATTTTCAAATTATTATAATTTAACATAAAACTATGACAAAAATATAATTGTTAAAAAGAAAATAATTTTTAATTATTATAAACACACAAATTATTTATTTTTTTAAATGTAGTTAGGTATTAAATAAACTAAAATTCAAATAAACTCGTAATTAAAAATAAAAATTCTTATAATTTAAAGTAATAGGTGTGTTAAATTATAATTATTAATTAAAATATATCTGTTTAGTTTTCTAAATGTAAAAATTTAAAATATACTGTTTTACATTTTCAAATAAAAATTTAAAATATTAGTTATACTGTGATATAATATTGCTCTACTAATAAACTGTTTTACGTTTACTGAATTTTGTTGATTGAAATTAAATAATTTTTGTCTTGAAGGCTGTGATCATATAAACTTTCATTTTTTAAATTTTTTAAATAACATCAACATGTTTTAAATTAAATTGTTATTACAAAATTATGTATAAATTAAAATTAGAAAAAATATTACTGACAATTAAACTTTTAATTAATAAATTTAATAAAAAAATCAATATACAGAGTGTCCCACGGTGACGAGACATTACACATATTTCACAGACTACTTTGATTTGAATTTTGAAAAATTTGGTTTTAGATGTTTTTGAGCATGTTCTTTTCAACTAAGAAAATGGCTTCCACCTAACGTTTTCGGTTGTACCGGAATTTGACACTATCTTCGTTATTTTAAATAGAACACCCTGTATATTATTGCAATTTTTGATTTTACGTTAATTTTTTGATGAACTTTTATTAAGGTTTCCTATTTTTAAAGTTACAAAATTTATTTATTTAAATTGCTTGCTATTTCCACTAGCTAAATTAAATATAATATATTAACATAGAAAATGAATGTTGAAAATTATAAAAAACGTGACATTAATTATTTTATGTAAATTTAACGTAAAAAAACTATAAATTATTATTTTGAGAAAGAAGCAAATTTTGAAATTAAATATTTTTTTTTTAATTAGATATAAATTGTAAATAGCAATAAGCAATAATTCGACATTGTAAATACAGTAATTATTCAATTTCTTTTAAACTTTAAATAAGTTAAATTTATTTAAACATATAATATTTTGATAATTTATAATAAAAGTATAACAAAATATAATTATTAAATAAAAAATATTTTTATGTTTTTTAAGTGTACAAAATTTAAAATCACTTGTTTTACCATTTTACAACAAAAATTAAAATGTTTATTATACTGAAATATAATTTTGCCATACTGACAGCCAATCTGTTTAGTAGTGTCAGTCTCTAAGGCTATAATAAATTTTGAAAATTAAATTCTTAGTGTAAAATTAACTATAATTAAAAAATTAATTAAAACTTAACTTTGAAGTAGTAAATTTATACAAATTACAAGATATAGTAAATTAAAAATAGTTTTAATCAGAAAAAAATTTACTAATTTTAATTGCTAGACATTTTCAATAACTAACTTAAACATACTATATAAACATGCAAAAAATAAATGCTGAAAATTACAAAAAACGTAACATTAATTATTTTATTTAAGTTAAAAGTAAAAAAAAATAAAATTTTTTCGAAAAGAACTAAATTTTTAAATTATAGATTTTTTTATAAAATTAGATATAAATTGTAACTAGCAATAATTTGACTTACAGTAATTATTTGAATTTTTAAATGTAGTTGGATGTTAAATAAGTTAAAATTTAAATAAACACATAATTTAAAATTTAAAATAATTGTAATTTAAAAGAAAGGTATGACAAATTTAATCATTAAAAAATTTAGATCATGGTGAGTGATAATAAAGACAATTTTTTTCTTAAATAGTTACGAATTTTCTAATGCTTGGGCTAGCTATTTTGTTAGGGGTTAGGTGGTAACGAGTCAGTGCCTTTGGTTATTAAATTAATTACTTTTTAAAGATTAAGGATTTGCCGCCGCTAATGTCAAACACAACAGAGGCTTTTACTATAAAGAAACTTTTAGCTGTTTTAATACTTTTGTTTTTCATTTTAATGAAGCTAAAATAAAGAATTTACCGCTGCCAATCTTAAAAGTCACGCTAAAGAAAACACTTTCCTCTAACAGGAACTTTTCACCGTTTTTTATATGTTGGCTTATTTGTGATTTTAATGAGGTTTAAAGTTTGCGTGCTGTGACATAGGTAATTTATTAAATTGAACTTTAAATTTATTTTTTTTAGAATTAAGGACTTGCCGCCGCTAATCTTAAACTTAACGCTAAAGACTACCAGGCTCTTTTTAGCCGTTTTTTTATACTTTATATATTTTTATTTTAATGAGGTTAAAAGATTATATTTTATCATACACATACTCTACCAAATTAAACTTTGGGTTTATTTTTTTTTTTTTTGAAAAATTTAGTTCCTGTCGTCTCCAATTTCAAACTTAACGCTAAAGAGGATGCTTCCTGAATCAGGTGTTTTTTAGGCGTTTTTTATACGTTTGTTTTTTTTTATTTTTATGAGGCTTTAAATTTATATTCTATTTATGTACTCTACAGAAATTGAACATTAAGTTTTTTTTTAAGAATTAAGCACTTGCCGCTGCTAATTTTAAACAGAACCTTACAGAGGAATCTTTCCTCTATCAGGCACTTTTAGCCTCTATTTAAACTTTTGCTTTTGTTTTTTATTTTAATGAGTCTTAAAGTTTGCATCCTATT
The DNA here is from genome assembly GCA_030710515.1 of Abscondita cerata. NCBI lineage: Eukaryota > Metazoa > Arthropoda > Insecta > Coleoptera > Lampyridae > Abscondita > Abscondita cerata. Next base: position 40,928 of record JALBCR010000990.1, read on the forward strand.
ACGAACGTACCCTACGAAATTGAACTTTAAATTAATGTTCTGCTTTATCATGCTTTTGTTTTTTTTAATTTTAAAGAGGCTTAAAATTTGCATTCTATAAATTAAATTTGAATTTTTTTTTTTTTTTTTTTTTGAAATATAACGAACTTGGTGCTGCTAATCTTAAACAAAACGGTAAATAGGGGGCTTTCCTCTATCAGGTACTTTAGACCGTTTTTAATACTTTTGTTTTTTTTTATTTTAATGAAACTTAAAGTTGGCCTCTTATTTCAAACGTAATCAATCTAACTGAACTTTGAATTAATTGCTTTTTTTTTAAAAAATTAATGACTTGCCGCCGTCAATCTTTAGCACCACGCTAAAGAAGACCATTTTTTGTATCAGGCCCATTTGGAAGTTTTTCATACTTTTGTTTCTTTTTTTTTATTTTAATAAGGTTTAAAATTTACATTCTATTACATACATACTCTACTCAACTTTGAGTTTATTTTTTTTCTTTGAATATAGGACTTGCTGCCGCTAACCTCAAACAGAACGTTAATGAAGAGGCTTTTTTCTATTAGGCACTTTTACCCGTTTTTCATATATTTACTTTTTTTTAATTTTAATGGACCTTAAAGTTTAAGTTCAGTGTCATACGTAATTTACTAAATTGAACATTGAATTTAATTTTTTTTTTAATTAAAGATTTGCGGCCCGCTAATTTCAAATGCTAAGCTAAAAAAGACGCTTTTTTTTATCAGGCCCATTTAGCCGTTTTTCATAATTTTTGTTTTTTTTTTATTTCAATAAGGCTTAAAATTTGTATTCTGTTATATAAGTACTGTACCAAATTGAACTTTAAATCTTTTTTTTTTAATTTAAGGACTTGTCGCCTCTAATCTTCAACCATCACGTTAAAGAGAAGTTTTGTATTAGGCCTTTTTGTTGGTTTTTATACTTTTGTTTTTTTTTTATTTTAATGAGTCCTCTCTACTTTTCAATTCCCATGTAAAATTCTTATGTCACGGGCGACACTCTCAAACCTACAGTTTTTGATAAAAAATAATTTTTCGATTTCACTATCATAAACATGGATTTGTTACGTAACTTATGTCGGAGGCCTTTTCTTTTCTAAAATATTCTAATTTTTATAGTTATGTTTTGAAAATAAGACTGTTTTTGCAGTTTTTGTCGTGAAATATTGAAATTCTTCCCAATTTATTAATTGATCTTGAATTAAAAAAACTGTCCGTACTGAGTTGGAAAAAACATTGTAGAATGTGAAAAATAATAATTTCAATTGTTACTTTGTCGCTTCGAAAACATGTAATTTTTCCCTGTAAAGCAGCACTACAGAACGGTAAACTCTGAAACTAGTTTTTCAAACGTGTCCGTGACCTTGTTTTAACTTATCCTTTCTATAAAAAAAATAGTATAGTTCTTAACGATTCGATATAACAATTTTAGCAAAAAGGGTAGAGAAGACTCTTAAAGTTTGCATCCCATTACAAACGTACTTTACCTAATTAAACTTTGAATTAATTAATTTTTTTTTTGTAAATTAAGGACTTGCCTTGCCAATCTTAAACGCTACTCTAAAGAAGACGCTTACCTCTATCAGGCCCAATTAGACGTTCTTTACATTTTTGTCTTTTTTTATTTTAATTAGTTTTAAAATTTACATTACATGTTCTACTGAATTGAACTTTGAGTTTATTTTTTTTATTTAATAAAGGACTTGCTGCCGCTAATCTCAAACAGAACGTTAAAAATGGGGCTTTTTTCTATCAGGTACGCTTAGCCGTTTTTTATATATTTGCTATTTTTTAATTTTAATAGAGTTGCGTTTTTTGTACGTACTCTACCAAATTGTACTTAAAATCCATTTTATTTAATTTAAAATTGCCGCTGCTAATCTTCAACCACCACGTTAAGGAGAAGTATTGTATATGGCTCTTTTGTCCGTTTTTTATAATTTTGTTTTTTTTTTATTTAATGAGGCTGAAGTGCGTTTTTTGACATACGTAATTTACTAAATTGAATTTTATTTTTTAAATTAAAAACTTGTCGCCACCAATTTTGAAGAGAACGTTATAAATCAGGCTTTACCCTATTAGGTAATTTTGGCCGTTCTTTACACTTTTTTCTATTTTATAGAGGCTTAAAGTTTCCATACTATTACAAAGGTAATCTACTAAATTGGACATTTTTTTTAAATTAAGGAGTTGCCCTCGCCAATCTTAAATGACGATTTCCTCTATCAGGCGTTCTTCATACTTTTTTTTTGATTTTAATAAGGTTTTTTTTTTTAATAAAGGACTTGCTGCCGCTAAATCAAACAGAACGTTAAAGAGGAAGCTTTTTTTCTCTATCAGGCACTTTTAGCCGTTTTTTATGTATTTGCTTTTTTTCAATTTTAATGGAGCTTAAAGTTTGCATTCTGTGTACCTACTGTACTTTGAATTCATTTTTTTTTAATTTTAAGGATTAATCTCAAACATCACGTTAAGGAAAAATTCTGTATGAGGCCTTTTTGGCAGTTTTTCATACTTTTGTTTTTTTTTTATTTTAATGAGGTTTAAAGTGCGGTTAATGACACACGTAAAGTCTGTATACTATTGGCGCGGAGTAATAAATAATAATTGCTTGAAATAATTTTTATTTTCTTGTTAAAGCAGTATCTTCTACGGTTAGTAGAAACCAATACATTCTAACAAAATACGATCATTGTGCCGCTCTTTCAGCATATCGACCCATCTAGGAGTTTAATCTGTGTAAACACGTTGCCATCAGCCCAGGTACTGACGAAACGAGAATCATTGCCGTAGATATTGGGTATTATGCCAAGATACAAAAAATAATGGTATATAATACGTAAAGTAAAATTTGTAATGTGATCTACTATACAAATTAAATAAATTACATATAAATAATATATGACATAAATATAAAATAAAATAATGTCACAGATATCGTCAGTACATTTATTACAATTACAATTAATTTGCGGGGACCGATTTTTAGGCATCAAAAAAAAGTAAATTTGGCTCAATTATAAAATTATGTGGTTGTCATGGAAACTTATCAAAATAAATAGATAAAAGTAACAGGCACAAAAATGTTCGTTTAAATAACAAGACATTATAGGTATATTTAAAAATAACTGACAATACTCACTCATGGTTACAATAAATGGTGTTTAGAGAGTAGAACACTGTTTCAGGCTTGGTCATTTAACTTTCTTCCTCGTCTGAAATTTCCATTTCGGAATCAGAATCGCTGTCTTGTGTGTTTACTAATATAATAATTGGCTCAATGTTATCTCTACTTTATATTTAAATACTGTGTTTTACAAAAAGTTTTGTATCTATTTATTTTTTATTAAACGGTGGAATATTGCTGAATTAAATTATTTACTATGAAAAATAAATTCCACAAAGTAAGGATTGAAACAATAAAAGAAATCACATAATAATTCATATCAATGTAGATTTTACTATTATAATATATTTACCTACTTAAAATATGATTTTCAAAACGTATCAGGTACCTACGGCACTGCAATACGGGAGATTTGATAATTCCGACAGGTTTATTACTCCGCGCCAATAGTATACTGAGTATAATTGAAACCTTAAATTTTTGGAAAAATTAAGAATTTGCCGCCGCCAATCTCAAATGCAACATTTTTTTCATCAATTAGACCCTTTCGACCGTTTCTCACATTTTTTTTTTTAGATTTTATTGAGCTCTAAAGTTAGGGTTCTATGACATACGTACACTCATGAAATTATAACTTGGACACTACAATTTCTGTAAACAAAAGTTTGCACATTGTGAAGCGGGCTTAAGGGTATCATTTACAATTCTAACAGCAGGTAGTCTCAGCAGGGGTTATCTTATCTTATAGAAAGACTGTAGAATGAATCATTACACTAATCACGTTTTAAAAATAGGTAATTTACGTTGCTTACTTAATTTTTTCTTTAAAGAATATATTTGAAGGTATCGCTAATTAAACACCATAGCTCGATTAATTATCAAATCAAAATTTTGTTTAGGAAATGTTTACAAAATAAATTTAGAAATAATTTTGATTTAAAAAACGTCTACAAGCAATAACTTAAATTTAAATTTAATTAATTAATTTAATTAATTTAAATTAAATCAAAAAACTAAACATGGTTACTTAGGTTGATTGATTATTACTTATTTTTAAATAAATCTAACCTACTAATTATTGTAAGTTATTAAAAAAATCATTAAACTCTCTATTCATAATATTTAGTCCTTACAAAATGTATATTTTATGACGTTTCATTTTTTTCTGGCCAGCAAAAAGCCCAGATTTTAACATTATCGAAAATGTTTGGGCTCGAATACTTGCTGTTATCCGAAGACAACAAGGGCCAAACTTTATACTAGTAAACCGTAATGCACTAATTGCAGCCATTGATACCGCATTGGAAACGATTAATATTAATTATATTGATACCTTGATAGCGTCAATGAGCAGACGCCTCCAAGAATGTATCAATAATAATGGAGGTCACACCCATTATTAATTTCTTATGTTTATCTATATAGTAATACCTTTATTTAAAAAAAAAATGTTTTCATTAAATTTTAAACTATAACTTGGTATCTTAATTACAATTTTGTAATAAATTCTTGTCAAAAAACTAAATATATACGTTGACAATAAGAATTGCCTTAGTTTTTATTTTCACTTTTTATATTAACTACAGAAAAAATGAAACGTCATAAAATATACATTTTGTAAGGACTAAATATTATGAATAGAGAGTTTAATGATTTTTTTTTAATAATTCACAATAATTAGTAGGTTAGATTTATTTAAAAATAATTAATAATCAGTCCACCCAAATAACCATGTTTAGTTTTTAATTTAATTTAAAAGTTATTGCTTGTAGACGTTTTTTAAATCAAAATTATTTCTAATTTTATTTTGTAAACATTTCTTAAACAAAATTTTGATTCGATAATTAATCGAGCTATGGTGTTTAATTAGCGATACCTTCAAATATATTCGTTAAACAAAAAATTAAGTAAGCAACGTAAATTACCTATTTTCTAAAACGTGCTTAGTGTAATGATTCATTTACAGTCCTTCTATAAGATAACCCTGCTGAGACTACCTGCTGTTAGAATTGTAAATGATACCCTTAAGCCCGCTTCACAATGTGCAAACTTTTGTTTACAAAAATTGTGGTGTCCAAGTTTCAAATTTCATGAGTGTACATGATTGTACTAAAATATTTTTTAAATTAATGATTTGTCGCCACCAATCTCAAACGTCACGTTCAATAAGAGACATTTTTTTATCAGGAACTTTTAGCTTTTTTTCATACTTTTGTCTCTTTTAGGTTTAATTTGGTAGAGTACGTATCTAATAGATTATAAATTTGAAAATAAGGATACATTTCATAAAATTAACAATATTGAATAAAAGTAAGTTCTTTACTCTTTAAGAAACAAAAGTTAGTATAAAAGAACAAAATTTTGTATGTGCCAACAAATTAACTTTTAATTATTTTATATTATTTTTAACAGTCATTGTTTTACTGTACATGTAAGATTTTTTGCCTATTAAATAATTATCAAGGAAGGAAATTAGCATTATTGTTAAAAGAAAGACATAACGAACTCATAATCTAATAGACTTTAACTTTAAATGCAGTGGGAAAATCATAATATATATTCAACAGATTATTTTTTAAAACTTTAACCCAACTATTACAGTTAGTCTTTTATATAGGGCTGATTTGCCCTAGTCAGAGAAGTATTAGTGCAGGTTCCACTAAATGCAAACTTTAAAAAAAAATTTTTTTTATGAATTATTGATTTCATCAATATGTACAACATATTTGGAATAGGACAGTTTGGTGCCGGCCACTTCAGCTCGGCCGTTTCGGTGCCAACCCAATTTACACACAAAACCGCAGTTTTTCTTAATTTTTCAATTTCTTGCACCGAATTGGGTCAGCACCTAACTGGCTCGACATCAAACTGGGTCTTCACCAAAATGGATCGGCATCAAAACGACCGCACACTTAACAGTAACTGCTTAAAACTTAAAAAACTTGCTTAACTTAAATTGAATATCTTATATTTCTGTAGTCTGTTAGTAACTGAAACTGATTAGCCTTAGAGTTACTTGGCCTCAACTTAGATGATCATTTTCTAGAATATTTTAAATTTGATATTTTAACAAGTTATCTGTGAAATATTTGTAAAATAAACATTATTTTGGTGACAGTTTTGTTTAATTTTTACGACAATTCCGCTTTAAATTAGTAACTTAAAAATTTGTTTAAGAATTAGGTAGATTTTTCCAATAATTTTTCACTGTTATTATTTTTTTAATTTATAAAATTTATTAAAAAATTTAATGTAAAAACACTGCTGTGCAAAAACAATCATATATAGTACAAAAATTATGTTACTGTTAGCATAAAACGTTGGATTTATATACAAAAACAAAAAGAAACCAAAATAAAAGGAATCGGGGGTAAACGGTGTCGGTTGTTAGGTTACAGTATAGCAATTTCTTTCTCTAAAAACAATACAAAGTGGTTAGCGGATGATATTGTAGCATTAACGACAAAGAAAAAAGAGATTGAAGAGGCATTCAAGTTTCTTAAAAATATATAAGAAAGAAAAACTAAAAAAAACAGCAAACAAATAATACAAGAAATAAATAATAAGACTCAGAAAGGAAATAAACTAATAAAAAAAAGAAAAAGCAGTAATAAGTAAAAAAAGGAAAAAAAGCACAAAGACCAAGAAGAATATTGGAAATTTACCTAAAAAGAGTAAAATAACAATTAAAAAAAGAAGAAAAAAATTTTAAAAAATGGATGGTTTACAAACAAAAGGATAGGATAGAAGCAAACGATTATATAGAGATCCAACTAAAATAGACTATGAGATACATACAAAAATGATAAAAAATCAGAAAAATAAGGGGAACGTTTGAAGATATATACATTCTACAACAAAGAGATTGCTAAGAAAAGTGAACACATTTTTTGCAATATTTGCAGACATTGGATGATGTAAAAAAAAGTAATACTATGAAAAATTATAAGAGAAATGGAAGTTAATAAAGATATGAAAAAAATGTATAAGAAAAACAAAAGTGTAAAACAAGCAAAAATGGGGAAGAAAGTTAAAAGAAAGCTTTGGACAGAAAAAAGGACTTGAGCAAGGATGTCAGTTAAGCCCTAGCCTGTTTTAAGTTTATATTAGAGATTTAGAAAAAAAATTTAAAAAAACATTAAGTAGCAAGAGGGAAAAGGTGTGGGAGTTAGTGTTGACGGATATTGTAGCATTACTGACAAAAAAAGAAATTTAAAAAAATCAAATAAATGTAAAAAACAAAAATAATAGAATTTTAAAAAGGGAAGGGATATCAAAAGAAAACAAATAGGTAAGGAAAAAGAGAAAGAGTTGACAAATGCAAAACCTTATGATTTAATATTAGAAATGCCAACAATGTTAGAAAGCATATACAAGATCAGTAATTAAACTTATTGCAATGGATCGTAATTATGCTTATATAAAAAAAATAAATTGAACGATGAGACTCAAGTTATTTAAATCAAATATGCGCATTAAATTTAAAAATTATTGTTTTGCCTTTAAATAAAAAAATAAATTTTTACTTACATTTACGATATAAAATTTAGGTTTAACAATATTTAAAACAAAAGAAATTTGTTTCTAACAACAATAATACAATGCGTAGCGTGCTCACTTAAAAAAAAAATTTTTTAATTTGTTTACAACAATCTTATTTATACATTAAAACGTTAAATATTTTTTAAGTCACGCTGTATTCGGCTAGGTGAGAATTTTTTTTTCTTCAAGCGACAATAAAACGTCATATTATTGAACTACTGGCAGACGCTAAAAATTCTTTTTACTGTCTAGACATTAAAAGCAAAACAGTTATTTTGTTTCCACAACTATTTAGAGGTTGGTACCTCGGTTATGTCATATTATGAATGTAACAGTAAAGTACCAACTTGATTCGTCGAGAATAAAAGTCACTATAAGACACGAGAATCTCGAAAATTTGAAAATAACACATGAAAACTAGCAATAAACGCTTGAAGAAAAAAGAATATATTTCACTTGGAGTTAAAAAAATATAATTGTTTCTCTTAATTTGCTGTCTCGGCTAACACCTCGCCAGCAAACTTTTAAGCTCAACAATTATATTGTTTAACTCCTAGTAAAATAATCTACTATTTATTTGAATCGATGTTTTTTATACCGTTAAAGAATTTTTATTTCCTATTTACTTATAACTACTACTAACTACTAACAACTACAAAAACGCGACTCATATTTTACTGTTTTTATTCGTTAACTGTATATTTAAGAGTTAATTATTATTTCTTATTTTAACACTTTGACTTACTGTTTCCAAATCTTTTTCATCTAACACACCCACCTATTAATTTATTAATTGTCAGGGTTGTTACCTATAACTTTAATTATCTTAAATTTACGTTCGATTAAATACATTTCGATTTTTGTAAGTGTAAATAATAAAGGCTTTTAAACCGATTCAACGGCAGCCCTTTCTCTGATACAACTTGTGTCTAGTATACACGCCTAGACGGCACAGTGGTGACTCCAACGTGATGCAAAATTAGAGAAAAGCCAATGTTGTAGGTGAAGCTTATCTAGCAACACAGCAACCACAACAGGTATAACCACAAATTTATTTTACATATATCTACGACATAAACAAGAAAAAGATTGTCACTATGCCCACTACGCTCTGTGCCGCACCAACTGCAGCCCGGCAAACGCCCGTCCACGATACCACGCCAGTCACATTCAGCGTGCCACCACTTGGTTCGCCAACATAACGTGTGCCATTGCTGCGTTCGCCATGAACATCGTCGGCACTGACATTTTTCTCCCGCATTTGCAGATGTAACGCACAACAACGTGGGCTAAACAAACAAAGCCGTTTTATCAATTCCATCGTCCAACAAAATGGAACGCAACATCCGCTGCAACATCAATAAACGATAAGAAAGCTGAAACAACCGCACATGTCACGGATGCACAACGATCAAGACCTACCTTTCGTTTCGTTGACATAGCCGTCAACGATTAATTGCACCCGCACACATGTCACGAAACAAACAGGCCCAAGTCTTCGACGTATATTTGGGCTGGAGCCGCATACTTGCCCACACACATCTCAAAACTTGCGACGCCTGGTCCTGACGTTCATTTGCTTGTCGGATTCAGGACGCGTGAAGTAAAGAGCTTGCGCACAAAGCTGTCGAACACAACAAACGCTGCGCACAAATTTGTCTTTAAAGTAAGCAACACACAAAAGTAGCAACGACGAAATACAACAACGAAAATCCTCGCAACCGCAGCACATCGCCAACAAGAACGCCTAAAAGCGTATTTATCACATATAAAAAAAATAAGTAAAATAAACAAGTCAATGACGAATTTACTTAAGCGAAGTTACGTTCTAATTCAATACTTAAATCGCGGCGCTGACCAGTAGGTCAGCACGACAATGCAGCGTTAGCACTTAAATCAATCGACAATTTACGACTTTATGTGATACCTCAACGCCAGGAATTGCATACGCAGCACATAGGATGCTACAACTATGTTCGACGACTTACAATACAAATTCGATTAAAATAGACATACATTTTTTTTTAATTATTTAAAGTAACTTTTTCAGTGCAATATAAAGTAAATAGCAATATCTAGGCGTTAGTGATTATACTGTATAAGATTTTAAAAGAAATAATGTATTGAAATTGTTAATTAAAACCTCTTATAATTTGGGCAGTCCTTAGCTGGATTAATAGTTCAATCTTCTATTACAGTCTTTCTCAAGTTTATCTTCTTGAAAGATTCATTTTTTTGTTTTTCCAATGTAACTATTACAAACAACTACTTGTACCACTGTACCTATTCCTTGTACGTTTGGTCTTTCCCTATTTTATTATTATTTTTGTTGTATTTAGTATTGGTGACATAAACCGTCAAAAAAGAAAACCGGCTAATTGATTTTAGAAAAGATGGTTTATCGATAAACCAGTTCAACAAACCTTGGATTTTTAAACCGGTTCAACAAACCGCGGTTTTAAACCGGCTTAACAAACCGCGGCTTAGGCATAACAACTAGCGGTTTAATAAACCGCGGGTTTTAAACCGATTCAACAAACCGCGGTCTTAAACTTCTTTAAAATCTTCGGTTTTAAACTGTTCAAAAAACCGTAGTTTATAAACCGGTTTAACAAACCGCGGTTTCCAAACCGGTTTAACAAACCGAGGTTTCCAAACCGGTTCAAAAACCACCATTTTAAACTAGTTCAACAAACCACTTTAAAGAAAGAGATCTTAGAGCTAGCACGTATTTTTTTCTAATCACGACAAAAGAAATCAGGCACAATTATATTTTATAATTTTAACAGGGTTCAACAAACCGCGAGTTTAAAAAGCGGTTCAATGTTACAATTTTATTAAATGGCGCTTCAACAAACCAATTTTATACAATTGTTCCAAAACCCGATTTTTAAACCGGTTCAACAAAACCCATTGTTTAAAACAACCTTTTTTAAATCGGTTTTACAAACGAATTTTTTAAATCGGTTCAACAAAACGATTTTTAACCGGTTTAACAAACCAATTTTATAAACTGGTTTTGATTCACCAAATTGTCAAACCGATTTTCTATTTTTGTAATAATATTGATTAACCCTTAACCGGTTTACCGAATAATCGGTAAACCAGATTTCATAGCCACCTATGGTGTTTAGGTGTTTTTTAATAAAAGGTTCAAATTTTTTTCTATATTTTCTTGGCTTTTTAAAATTTCTTTGACGCTCAAGACATAGGTTATCTAAAATTTCTGCAAAAGGAGTGCTAGAAGTCCTAGGATAAAACACTTTGAAGTTTTGGTATAACAACTGTATCTTCATAAAAACTGACTGTCATATTATCAAATTTGCATACTAACTGTTTAGTCTGTCAATATTCTAGTTCTTTAAATATTGCGTTGGTTTGTAATTGTTTAAATAAAAAAAATTTAGTTGTAATGTAAGACTCTCTAGTTATTTTAGTTTATCTCAGAGCTTGAATTCGTTAAATAAAATATTGTGGTTTATAAAATAACAATCTAAACAGAAACAAATATTTTACAAGTAAAATACGAAACTTAATGTTAACGCTTTGATTATGATGTGTGCATGAAAAATAAAAATTTAATTAAAAGTAATGTATTTTTTATGTAGAAATACGCATTTTATTTATGAACTTAATAAACCAATCAGCAAAGTAGATTACTTCTCTCGATGATAGATGCCTTTTTTTGTTTACATTTTCTTCTTCGAATTATTGTTGGTCACTTTATTTTTGGCAAAAGTGTTTTATTTATTAAGTGCACTTTATATTTTAATTTATTCGCAATATAATTGTATCGATCTGTTAACGATCGTCTACCAGCCTCTTTAACTCTCAACTATCGACTCCCCTTATATAGTTCACTACCATCTTCGACTCTCATCACTTTTCAACTTTCGTGATATCGTTCACTTTTAGTTTTTACTACACTCAATGTCGTACCTTTAACCTTTTAAATGCATTTGTCTTTACGGAAACTTTTACAAAGTTCAACATATGTTTAACGGAAAATTATATACAGGGTGGTGCTTTTGAAAACTGGTCATGGGTTAATGGTTTTAGTATCAAAATGAAGTACAGTGTAGTAGGTTTTCACCATAAAAACTTTCTCTCCGTTTGAATAAACCATTTTCAAATGAAACCTGAATTGTTATGACTTTTGATAGTGATTGTCAAAATGTAGGAATGTCATAGTTGCTTAAGCAACCCATTACTGATTTATCTTGAACATCAAAAATTTCTATTCTTATTGATGAATTTTTAAAAAGACCGTGTACTTTAGCTGATTTTTGATAGCGAGCGCTATGCGCAATAATTTTAGCTGCGTTTTGACACTAAAACCATATTTGTCACTTGAATTAAAAAAAAAACAGTTCACAATGCTAAATTCCTATGACCCGTTTTCAAAAGCACCACCGTGTTTAAATAATTCTTTACACGTAATTGTCAATTTTACATTTATGTTTACTACAAATAACAACTTTATATCTACTTAAAACTACTTTTAATTAAATGAAAGGATTTATTTACACAAATATTTTTTTTTTCATAAATAAAATTTTAATAGGTTTTTAGAAATCGCAAACTGAAAACAAAATTTTTTATTATTTAAAATAATTATTTCAGCGCAATATGCTGTACTGAATTTTTTCCCTTAATGATTTACTACTCAGATCATTTTAACAATTATGATACTAGAAATTTCTTTAGGAGTTACCACGTTACAATTTTAAACTTTTTTGCATTCATTAAGACATGAGTCTTAATGAATCGTTAACGGTATGATTACGATGCACTATGCAATACTATACTATATTTACAATAACACATGATAATTTTCGCAATTTCTTGTAATGCATCATAAATATAGGTTTCTATTGTTCAGTATTTTACAGACCGGGGATTTGCATGTGGACGAGGGTTAACCGGTTAAATTAATTTTAAGTAAATTATGTTTGAACTCAAAAAATAAAATCTTAAAGAACAAACATAACTGAAACATATATTACATAATTCCTTTCAATAAACTTCATTTAATGACATCTTTGAACTAAATCCCCTGCCATCTCATACAGGATGGTAATTAAATTTTAATAAGGTAACCCTACGTCTAACTTTGAAGACGACGTAGAGGAAACAATAATCTGCCAGAACCGATTAAAACAAAACTATGAACACCAATTATAAGGTTATCCGGTATTTAATAAATGCGCATTAGCAACCATTAAACAAATGGTAGACAACAAGTCAATAACGTAATTTCTGCACAAACCCTTTCCTCAAACTGATTATCGCCTGGATAAAACTGTGTACACTGTATTCTGAATTGGTGAAACTGCAATCATTAGCAGCTATTCACCGAAGAGAAAGCCGCTACAAAAAGAGCAGTTATAACATTTAATGCTCAATAAAACCCAGTACACAAGTGGCTAATTACAATCTTAATTAGAGGTATCAATTATTCAGCGAGAATTTGAAAGTTTTGCAATGTGAAAATTTGTTTTATTTCTAAAACGAATGACGTAGAAGAAAGAAAAAAACCAATCTTTAATCGCAAAAAAGCTTTTCATTCGATTTCATTAGAATTAAAAGCGGCCCGGACGATTTTAATTCGAATTAGCTGCTAGTTGCAAAAGTGATTAATTACGCCGAACGTAGCGAGCAATAAATTTTGCAATTTAAAATTTTGGATTTGTTATGAGGAGAAAAGACTTCGAAGCTGATAAACTAAATACTTTCAAATTATGAAACGCAAAATTCGTTCGCTTCACATTACTTAATGCTTAAATGGAGAGAAAAGGCTCTCTGGTTTATGAATTCTGAAATCTTTTTGGCGTGCATTGGATTTGACACTGATAAAAGGCATTTTCTGATAAAAGCTTTTATATTTCGTGTTTGCGGTATCGTAACAGAATATCAATTTGAATATTGAACAGCGTCGTTCTTAGTTTGCTTATCCATCCAAGACGTATTATAATTTTTTTTCCTTTTAAAGGCGACAAAAAACGGTTTAACGCAATTTGTTTATGAAAGTTTGATGAAATACGAGTAAATCGAAATTAATTCAGTTCAATTGTATAAGTAGTATCACAAAGTTTTTGTTACATTTTGCAGTGATAAACATATTTACAAAATTTTTAAAATGTTTGTAGACACAGGGCCCCACATCGGGCGCCATTTTTTTTTTTTTAATAATGGACATTTAATGTACTAATAGACATACTTATTACAGTAATTTGTACAAAATTAAGTCAAAGAAAACCAGCGACAAAATTTACAATACCCTCAAAAAATAAAGAAGTAGACTTCATAATACCAGAAATGTTAAAATATACAGGACTAAAATTAAATGAGAGATTTTCTACATATGCTTAGAAATGAGACAAAATTCTGAATCTGGATAAAAACCAAGGTTATTCCTATTATTCTGATTATTTGTTTTTTTAATTATTTTGTTTGCTATTTCTTTATCTTACAATTTTATTTTGTTATTGCCGTGACTGGTTCGATTATATATTGTCACGTTATGATTATACTGTTCTATTGTATGTTCTTTATGTACCTTTTATAATATTTATATCTTAAATCAATATTAATACATATTGCGATCATTGCAATTCGATATTTAACAAAATAAATTTGATTTATTATAATATTTAATCAATTATTTTTTTTTAATTTTATCTCAGGGTCTTGGTTTCATTAACAAAAGCAAACTTTTATTACAGTAAAACGTGCAATTTTTTTTTGAATAAAAAGAAGCAACTTGAAATTATTTCGATAGAATCTTTTTTTGTGTACAAAATTTCTGATTAAAACCTGAACACAATAATCTTATTTACATTTATTGGTGAGGTAATTGGCGCAACCTTCTGCGACTTTAAACAATGACCTTAATGCAGTGGTTTTTTTTTAATTCTAAATTCTATATTAGTAATAACCATGATGCTTACTGCCCATACTCTTGATATTTACTTTCCAATAATGATTCTTTAATAATTACTTCGTGATGCACTTTATTATATTATAGTTATATTTAATAATATTGTCTATTGGTTTGTTTTTATTTGATTTAATTTCTGCAATGCGTAAGCTGCTAACAATACGCGGGTTTAATATAAAGGTTACTTAAGCATATTCTGGTATAACAACGTCGACAATTTTGACACATTTATTGTTCAATGCACCATCTTAACTTTACATATTTTATTGGGAGCTCTCTTTCCACTTCCACTTTGTTTTAGCACCTGCACCTAAAATTTATTTATCTTCGTACTATACAATACATCAGTTTATCCTAACACTATACAATACACTTGGTTACAATTTCATTTAGTGACATGGCTTTGCGATCACTGCAATATGTATACTATGGGTTGTTCAAGATTTTAGTAGTTTTCCTAAACTTTGAAACAAATGCTTTTCCAGAACAAACTAACCCACAACTGAACACGGTTATGCCATCACACTATACAGACTTCTACTGATCTACTCTAATACCATACATATCATCTCTGTATAGTCTTCATCGATTACGAGAAAGTTTTTAAAACGATTGAAATGTGGATGGTACTAAGTTCCCTAACAAAATGCAGAATAGCCACCAAATACTACATATATCTTGCTACCGCTAAAAACCTCATGAGTGAAGAAATGTTGCTGCAAATTAAAATGTCTTAGCATTTGATAAATTAATCAACAGCTTAACATCACCAGTGTCCGACACATTAAAAAAAACTTTGAGAGCAATGTATTTTACCCGAGGTCAGCTAGGAAGCTAAGATTTAGAGGTTTACTAGGAAAATGCGCTATAAATTTACAAAACACAACGTGCTCAAGAACAAAAAATGTTAAGCATTAAACTGAGTGACAGAAAAAATAATGGATACGTGAGCACACAGAAACTATTAAAGTAATGATAAGGGTCATTGAAATGAGAAAGACATGTGGCTCGTTGAACGGACGTCAGTTGGACAAAACTGATACTAAAATGGAGACCATGACTGGGACCAAGAAATTAAAGAAAAACGGTAACAAAGGTAACATCAAAAGAAAGGCAGGAATTCAATAGATTTTAAAAGCAAACAACAGATGATAATGACATGAAATGGAAAAGACCTACATCTGGCAGTGGAACAATATTGGCAGATCGCTATTTCTATTATCATGTAAATATTCTGTGGATCACTGTCTAGATCTTAACTTTTTGATTATTATTTTTGACATTAAAAGCAGAATACTTATGATTCTACACGGTTAAGTTTGTGTTGGTTGTTTCCAAAGCATACAAATAATGGTTTCATGCTTACATTTTTATTCCACAGAAAAGTTGGACAATTATAACTCTTTTGGTGCGACAAGATTTCAAACCACGCATTCCTCTCAGTGCAGCAATGTTCAGCGTCATCCGTAGCACCTGATAAGTACAAACAAACAAAAGTATTGAAAAGAAAAAAATACAAAAAAATCAATTATAATAGTTTAAAAGGGGCTAGCGATTGTTTTTTCTTGTCTTTTTCTTGGAAAACATATGAAAAAATTTAGTAATGACAAGTCGGTCTTGTAGAAAAACCTATGTTTTACAACTCAATTTGATAGAGAAAACAATAGAAACATTTAAAAAAAAACATGTTGCTGTAATTACAATTTGGTATTTTTCCGAATAAATTTAGTTGACTTCATTAAACATATTTATTCTATATTTAATCTCAGGATCTTGGCTTCGTTGTTAAAATGCGTGGTTTGCAACTTTAAAACAAAGTTTTAATAGTTCTAAAACAATGAAACGCAATAATTTTCGTTTAAATGAATTTTAAATAATGCAACGTGCAATTTTAACAACAACTTAAAAATATAATTCGGCTACAACCTTTTTGTTCTGTGCACAAATTTTTTTATTCTTATTCACATTCTTTGATACCGCAATTTTCTGCGACATTAATTATGACATTTATGATCTGGGTTTCATTCAATGTTCTTTGTTCGTTGATAATTTTGACGCTTACTTTCTATATTCTTTATATTTAATTTTTATTAATATTTTATTTATTATTGTCTTTTGATTTTATTTCTATTAAACCTATTTTTATGATCGTCAAGCTGACTACAATTCACAGTGTGACTACGATACGCTAGCTTAAGGTGTATAGCTGGTTTAATAAAACTTTACATAAAATTATAAAGCCATCTTTTTTTAAAACGTTAACACACATTCATTGTTTGTACCACATTCTTAAGTTCCCATCCATCATCGTTCACTTTGCTCAAAACCGTCTGTTTCTAAGTTTTACTTTGTTTTAGTACGTACACCTAATGATGAATTATTCTTATACTATAGAATACACAAGTTCACTCTACTAATATACATACACATAATTAAAAATTTATCACATTGCGACGACTTTGCAGTCACTGCAATATGTACCCAGAAAAACCAGATTTTTGGCTTATATTGGTGCGTTAAGTGAATATAACGGATTTAACGAAATCGGGCGATGTATACCTAGATAAAGACCACACCTTGCTCATATAGTTGGTACTTTACCCCAGATTTATTTTTTTGCTTGAATTCAAGAGCTACAAATGAGTGTGGCATTGTCAGACAAATCAGAAAACTTAAAACAAAGTGAATTTATGTTCAGAACAACAAAGGAACGACTAACTGCAAACAAATAGAGGTCACCATAAAATCGAAACAACAAGGAATAAAAAATAGTTAGTTGTCAAAAGTCAAAGACAATGTTTATCGGAATTATCAACTACTTACGTCCTAGAGTATTATAAGTAATTTAGCTACGATAGCTCGATGCGACACTAAATATCGTTACTCTTATTTTGGGCACAAGATTTTCAAAAACTTAAAATGCTTGCCCAAAACGTATCAGGACGTCTGCACCCTTTATGTGGTATGCAAATGTTCTGAAAGAAAACTCAAGGTTTTGGTAAATAAGTGCTTTTTCTAGACCAATGACCAAGTTAAGAAAGCAATAAAGGAAAAACTTTCTTTAGGGTTTAAAATGTTGTTTAAATTTTGGAATATTTGCTGTTTTCATAACGGGTACAAATGTCCTGTACGTTCTCAGCAAAAATTTGTAATAATACACTGCACGGAAGAATTATCAATCCTACAACATACTTAAGATTTTCAAATTATTTTGAAATTTAGGGCTGACTAGCTTCTTGTTACTTTTATTTTTGTAAAGTAAATTTATTCTTGTGTATTAGTTATTGTTTCTAGACTTTCTGATCTGCGTAATTGTTTTTTATTGTCATAAACTATTGGGCACCATTTATTGTCGTTTTGTTCCTCGGAGGATGGAAGGATAAGATATTTGTTGTAGAGATTGCTTATAGAAAGGTGATTCAAAAAGGTGTCATCTTGGAATCTATAAGTTAGGCAACTACATGGGAACGTCGTTCACAAAAAGTGCCCGATGCAGCATTGACCCTTCAACGCGACACGTCGCAATTATACTAAAGTAAATGTACTGTGTAGAGATTTAGAGGTAAAAGAATTAGGGAAAATACAAAAAATACTGGAGGTGGTTGATAGGTCTAGATAGTGAAACTAAAGAACACTTTCTAGAAGCAGAGCTGTAAAACTAAAAAAAATAATACTTAAACCGAAAGAGAAGGGCATTGAGACTGGAGGAAAAAATTAAAAGTAAGAGAGAGTACAAATTCCTTTATAAATGTTGGAAATGGATAGAGAGACAAAAGTAAAATACGGGGGAAAATATTATCAAAAAGGAGGATACGTTAAGTGGTAAAGATAAAAGATGGAAGAAAAAATAAAATACAATGGTAACTAAATACAGTAAATAAAAGTTAGGATTAGATATGAAAGGTATAACTACAAGTAGAATGATTTAGCAGGGGGAAAAAGCATGGCATCAAAGAGAAGAAAATTATTTCCAAGTTTAAATTAAGAAATAAAAAAATATAATTAATGTTGAAGAACGGACCAAAAAAGAATGTGCAGAATGTGTGGGACAGATTGGGAAAACAAAAAACATCTATTAGAGGAGTGCAACGAAGTAAGAATGGATTAAAGAAAAAAAGGAGCACTACCGAGAGAAAATAAAGAAGCGACACAATGCACGAGAAAAGTGGTAGAAAAATAAATTATTAAAAAAAGTTAAAGGAAGTGAGTAAGAGTGTTTAAATATTATTAATTTTCTGAAAGATGTTAAATTTTTAAGATACATAATGGTACCAAATCAAATTAAAAAGAAAATTAAAATAAATAAAAATAAAATTGAATTTACTATAAATTTAATTAATTGAATTTACAACTTGTTTGTTTATGTTAATATTAAAGTTTCCACAACCATCTTATCAAATAATTTTATACAGGGTGGCCCAACGAAAACCAATCAGATCGTTTTTCTGAAGATAAAATTGACCTGAAATATCAACAGGGTGGCCCTTGTAGCTTTATGTCAAAAATCTGAAATGGGATGCTTGGTTGACGGGTGCCTCATATAAAAGTTTTTTAAATTTTATACAGTTATATGCATCTTTCTTTGTCAGGAAGCTCCAAAACCCCCGACATCTCTACTTTCAAGAATAAAAGAGTTAGAAAATCGAGAACGCAAATTCTTCTCTACAAAAGACATTTATTAACGACAAAACCGGCCTTGACAATTGAGCAGGTTGCCCCGGCAGCACCCATTACAATAATATCAATTTACAGAGCCGGTGAACTGGCATCTCATATAAAAAGTATGTAACTCTCTATTTAACTAAATACATTTTATTCCAAAAAGCCTTTTCCACCCTAATTAACATTTTTTAAAAAAGGGCTGTTTTTGTTAGCATCTACTACTTCATTATACGAGAAATCTACTTTAAACATAAATTGGTGCCCAAGGAGTGAGCTTAATAGGGCCTAAGAACCTCTTTTTTCATCCCAATTAACATTTGTAAAAACTGGGTTGCCCCTGTTAGCATCTACTAAGAAATTTCGTTGAATAAAGAATTACAATACTTATCATATGAGGTGCCTCTTAACTAGCTCATAAATTGAGATGTTTGACTTGGTGCTGCCGGGGTACCCGGTTTATTTGTTATGGAAAACTTTATCGATAATGAATGTCCCTTGTAAACATAAACTGTCATTCTCGGCTATATTACAATACCTTCTGACTTTTTTTATAGAGATTTGAAAGGGCCGACCCATTATACCATTTACGCTTTTTGACATGGACGCTACCGGGGCCATCCTGTTGATGTTTTGGGGTCAACTTTGTCTTCAGTAGATGTCCCCTTTTAAAAAAAATAATCTGTCTAAAAAGTTTTCTTTTTTTTTTGAAAACTAAGATAGTTCCAAAAAACGGTTTGTTTCGTTTTCAGTTGGTCACCCTGTATATTAACTATAGTTTAGTTGATCTACAGTTAAACAAAGCCTAAGTTTTTAAACGTAGTTGGTTTCCATCTCAAGTTGTGATTGCCAAAGTAATTACATGAAACAACAATAAAACTAATATTTTCAATCAGAAAATATACTATGCGTGCAATAAACATTGGGTACGTTAAATTTTATGTTATTACTATTTTTGATTTTAATGACTGTGTGCCGTTTTATGTTCCGTTATTAAAAAACGGCAGGGCATTGGTATTTACTTTGTTACGGTTTATTGTTAACGAAGTATGAAATTAAACGGCAGTGTCAGTGCTCTACCAGTCAAAGAGGAGTTGTAGGTGTGTTTGGTAGTAATTAAGTCAAAGGTATTTTTACTGCAAAAAATACTACATAGGGCGCCACCTAGCAAAATGTGTAGTAAATGCTCTAGAGCCACTTGAAACTGTAGACACAAAAACAAATATAAAATGCATGTAGGAAACTACACGATACTACTTATTTTTGAAGTAATTTATTAGAAATGTTAAATTTAAAAATACGTTGTGTTCCCGGGGGGTTGTTGCTTATTTTTTTTTTTAAAAATATTTTGTTCTTTGTTTTTTTTTAAATATAATATTCACGTTACTTACAGGTAATCGACGATAAATCATAAAGTAAACAAAAGGTGCATGCATATGATTCTAATTTTTACACGATGTTTTAAATCACATTGATTAATTACAAATCGCAAAAATTATGTTGTTAAATTTACGTCCGAGTACAGATACTGTCGCGTTTGAAATACGTTAGTAACTAAGAACATGAAAAATTTATTTGATGTATCTGGTATATTGAAAATTACGATAAAGAGTAGTCGGTTCATAATTCCAAAACGAAAGAACGGTAGTACAGACAGGTTAAAAAACAGAAATAGTAATAAAGATGTCCTCAGCTGGATATAAAGTTATATTAGGTAAACACTTTGACTGGACAAATAGCCGGGCAGCAACAAGTAGATAAATATTCAACAGTCTTTCGCAGTAATGTTGATATTATATGGTTAT
The DNA here is from genome assembly GCA_030710515.1 of Abscondita cerata. Lineage (NCBI taxonomy): Eukaryota > Metazoa > Arthropoda > Insecta > Coleoptera > Lampyridae > Abscondita > Abscondita cerata. The sequence goes on from JALBCR010000990.1 coordinate 62,018, forward strand.
CTCCTAATTAAGCAACCATAATTGATTCGTAGTTATTCACTACAAACACACATTACCAGGTGGAAGTTCTAAAACGTCAAAACGTGTGCAAAATAACGATAAAGTTTATAATAGTTATAAATTAAGAAACTTACGTGGATGAAATTAATAAAACCTCCAACAATATTAATAACTTGGCATGGAGCTAATTTCCGTTCCCAATTAAATAAAGAATGAAACTTTATTACATTTTCCCAATTTTTAGAACGAGAAATTTAAAGTGTTCCTTGTGAATTGAAAAATAGAAAAAGAACGTGATGAAAAGGGACGTGACGAAACAGTAACTTAAACAAGTTCAATTTTCTTAGATTCGAATGAAATGATTCCGTCACCGAAACGCTTGAAAGCAACTTAAATTGCTTACCTACCATTGCAAAATCACCCACAAAGTAAATAAAATTCAGATATTGCCTGCAGTGGCACCGAAAGAAAAATTACCGTCACTACTTTGTCACACTAGACCCTGCTCTACGAGTAAAAACTACATTAAGCGCATTTTATAATCGTTGAACAGTAATAAATTCATAGATACAGTCAATTAGAAATTTTTTAATATATTTTTTTTAGCTCCTCGTAGTTCTTCTGTATTATGAACTTGGCAGTACGGTATATTATCTTAAGTACAAAGTACTTTTTTAACATAGCTGGTTTTGGGTATTGTTAACGTTTAATAAAAAACGCGCTTTACCCTTGATTAACAACATTAGGAGTGGAAACTTTGCTATCGAGACGATTCTTTCTTTCTTCGTTTGATAAATACCGATTCTTAAACTACGGGTCGTTAATTTCAATTTATAATTAGAATGAGACTTAATTTAATTACGCGCCATTCTTAACAATATCATTGTAGTTACTAATATTAAAACAAGATAAACAAACAACTAAATTATTTATTAATTACAACAGTCATTAAAAAAATGAAAAGAATTAATACTTTTAATTACCCAACATTTAAATTCAGCAAACGTTAAACATTTGCAGAGCTTTCGACTAAAACTATTTGCCAAGCTTGTCATCTTACTTCAACGTAAAAAGCTTTTAATTAGCATTCTATTGCTGCTCGCGCTAAAACGAAAAGAGTAAAAAGTACTAGTGCGTTCTGGAGTGACTGTTGAAAAATCCATACAACGCGCTTTATAATTCAGTTTAATTTTATACTAAGCGAAATTGCATTTGAATAAGTGATAGCATGTCATTTCCCAAGTGTTAGAGTTGTAACAGTAACAGCAATTTCGAAATCGAGAACAAGTTGATAAATTATTTATAGAATATAAAAAGGCATACGCTTCACTGTTCGCATATTTTTATTATAAGAATTGTATAGATTGAGTGCTATAAGCACAAAGAATGCTTCACAATATATCCCTCTCTCGAAATATGCCTTCAATAATGAAGAATCCGAAAAAAATTATTAAATAAGCCATTTTTAATATCGCGCCGAGACACCTGCTTTAATTTAATAAAATTGAATTTTTAATAAGAAAATCGTTTGTAAAAACTCATTGTACATTAATCACTTCTCAAGATAAAGAGCGTTATTGGGTTTTGGCGGGATATAAATAAATCTTTTGCGAGCGTTTCACCTTTCACTGTTGAAGTTTGGTGTTGCACGGGCATCAGTTTCAATCGGTCGTTTTCTTTTTCTTTTATTTCGCTACGTCTTTTTTTCTCGGTCACTGACGACGATATTAATTATTGAGTAAAACTCTAGAATAAAAAGTTAGAATGGTTTGTTTGTTAGTTGTAATACATTGTAAGCAGTATGAGGTATCACGTTGCAACCAGTCTATATTAGAAAATTGTAATAATAACCCAGCAAACACAATGCAATGGTAAAAATTATATAAGTTATTGGCATAAATAAAGTTCTGTATTGGGACTTTGTAACCTACCATTAATAGAAAGATAAGCAAATAGCTCACCGGCCGATGTTCCGATTGTTGATAATAAACCAGTTATTTTAATTAAAATTTTAAAAATAATTTGGATGGTCCATTTACCCGATTAGCACAAAAGCTCGCCGGAGAACGCTATGGGTTTGAAATAAATAAACTACACCAAAGGTCGTCGTCTTAAATTTAAATAATAAATTGTAATTATACGTAAAAAATAATAAAGGCGCTACCGGTTTGGAAATAAAACTACAGTTATAAATGTAGTATCCTAGTTAAAGTAACAAGTCTAACATAAACAACAACATATCACTAGCTGCGAGTTAACACAGCATACATTTAAAGTTAAAAATTAAACTTAATTTACTGTAAGCGAGACACGTAGGATTATTAGCAAAACCCACAAAACAAAACAAACGTGGTTACAATAATTAGCGTAATGAGAGTTAAACGCGCACAGCGCAGAGTAATTTTTTTTAATAAGATAACGTGTGTACCCTAGTTCCGATAAAAAGACGCAAGATGCGAAGTACCGAATTTGAAGTCAATGTTTTAGCGCGTCTCCTAGAAATATGTAATAAATTCAAAATTACGGTACCTGGAGCTAAAGCCGAAGTTATTAACAGGGACTCATAGCGAAGGTAACAGCAACGCCAACATGGTTTGTCCATCTAGTCACAGTAGGCTGTAGCGAGTTATCTCTACCTAAAACTAAAATTATGATACTATTCGTATTTTCACCTAGTTAATCTTTAAACCTCGGCAAGCATAATACCAACAGCAACGGTAAAAAAAATAATATAGCTTTGCAGCTTTTCAAGATTATTCCTCCTCATAAGCATCCAAAGTTGCGTCTAAAACGGCAAGAAAAAAATAGGAATATCGATATTAGTGCTGCTGCATGTGGGCCTAATAATATTGGTAGCCGAGAGAAAGAAATTGGAAACATAATCTCTAAGATACATTTATCGTATTAAAAATCGGTTCCAACTATCGTTGCGAATCGATTAATGCTGAGGGCGGACAAAATTCAAGAATAAAATATCTGAATGTTTTAAAATGTGGCACATAAAATAGTCACCACGGTGATAAACTGTAAAATAAAGTCGTATCAAAATCAACATGGCGTATTAGTAAAAGACACCGAAAAATAGAGGTGCCACCTGTCGACGTTCAAAGAAACCAAAATAAAGAAATCTATACTACAATAAAACCTGTAACAAAATAATCTATCTTTAAAGCTTAATGCCGACTTGCTTCTCTAAGTTTTATTTAAAACGAGATAAATTTGCATTTGGATGCATAAGACTTAAAGAATCGTTTGTTAAAAAATTACTGTAAAGATGAGCTCACAATGTTGGTTCTAAAACATGAAGTTGTTTATTTTTATTTTTTTTTATTGTTTGTTTTACAATTTTGAAGAAATGCATTCACTTTTTGTTACAACGCCCAATTTTTTGTAGATTTGCTAATTTTTTACATTTTTATGTGTAATTTTTAGATTAGATAAGTGTGATTTAATTTATGTATGTTTATGTAAACATTGATATAGACTTTGGTAGCTACTGATAAAAACGTTATTATTGGAAATAGAAAAATATTTATAGCTGTAACAATATTTAATTTAGATTGGGTTTTGTTTAAACGTATTTTTGCAGGTAAACATTCTATCCTCTCTTACCTAGTGGAGAGAATCACCTGCATTAGAGTTTCTCTAATTAAAATCGAAAATAAAACCGAGAATAGTACACCAGAGAAAGTACTTTCGATTTAAGGATCTGTTACACCACGAAACTTGTAGATCAAATAAACAGCACAACGAATGCTCAAACTAGCTCAACCGCGAGGGTGTGGGTTTAGAATTGTCTCTCATTTACCTTTAAAAAGACTAAAGGCCCTTAATCCAAGTCACAGTCGGGATTGTCAAGCGCCACCTTATTTTTGAAATATTTATATCAAATGATCACCAAAGAAAAGGAGAAACGTAAACACTTAAATCAATAAAAGAATAAAATAATTACGACCGGTTTTCTATAAGTTAAATTTTACACGGCTTATTCTACGGCGTCTTAACTTTAAAGCATGTTTTGACGCATAACAAAAAAACTAATATACATGCAAATTGGCCAAACTACCTCGGTACCGGGCAAGGAAACAGATTTTTAAAGGCGTTTCTAAAATTATTACACTATGTGAGTAAATAAACGAAACAAGTTTGCGGCCTAGTCAAATACGTAATTTTTACTGTAACATCAACTCGAAACGTAACATGCCCTGGAGACTCGGTTCAATCATTCTGTACCATGGAACATGATTTGAATACTAACACGTAATTAAAATAAAAAAAAAAGAAAGATACCCTAAAGGCTGCCTAATTTATTTCATTAAACGCAAACTCACACCCGAAAGCCCGAAAGTGTTTTGGAGTAAATAAGCAGAGTACTTGCAGTTGAGGTTTTATTTTTTTTAATCCATAAAACAAAGAATAATGAACTAGGAACCTTTATGCTAATCCGAAGATCTCGTTAATTAATGCATTTTCTTAAGATATTGCATTTTCCTTGAATACTTCGCTGAACCAAAACGCAGTTACTTCATCCGCTGAACGGTTATTTCGATTATTTGACAAATCAAACAATACCCTTCGCAAAACGAATGTTCCTTTTGTTTCAAACGCACCTTTAGATTAACTTTGCACTTGCGTTTTGATCGTTACACGTAATTAAACATACACTTTTTGGCTCTTAGGCGGTTGTTTTAATTTTAATTAAAAACAACATTAATCCGCGCTATTCGGTACATGTTTATTAGCTACATGTTACCCTCGCCGTGAGTCTGCTTAAAAACTAAAACTTAAAAACTATTAACACTCAAAAAATTTAAAAGTCTCCCCTTTTATAATTTCTTACACAAAGAAATGTGGCGCTAACATTTTTCTAAAATAACAAACAAAACCGACGACTCAGAATTTTTGAACAAGGGTACAATCCGTGTGTTATTTATTTAGTCAAAACAAATTTCTATTTAATTGATAAAGGCGGCCACCACCGAGCTGTTTTTTCAGGGAACAAACGAAGAAACTAAGAAAAATGCCAACAGTTAATTGAAACGACATGTGTGCGTTTAAAGTGCATAGCGCTATCTAAGCGACAGCTTTAATGTTTGAAGACACACATTTTGCTTATAAACAAAGAAACCTTTGAGATAGCAAAACAAAATGCAACATACGATGCTTAAATTCGAAAAAATTGAGTGTGAAAACTATTAAAATAAGCGGTTCATGAAATTGCTTGAACATGACGATAAGATATTTTATATATCAACTGAATTAAAAAATATCAAATGACCAAAAACAATATTCCGAGAAATATGACCATGAAACACAAATGCTTTGCAACGTAAATAAAATACTTAAAAACTATAGTATATTCCAATTCAAAAGAGCTGTTACGAACCAAAATCATTTGTGCGTACAAAAAAAACTATTTTTTACCCAAACGCAGGTGACACCATAAAAAAGTATTAAAATGGTTGCTTCTAGAAAAGTAAAATAGAGCGCTACTACAAAGGTTGTACCCAAAAAAGGACAAGAAACAAATACAGTAGTTGTACTGATCAGGTTGTGCTAGAAAACGGCATTTTTCTTTAGGGTACTTCAACAAATTGCACCGTAAATTGTAAGCCTTAAATTATAAATATTGTATTTAATACATAAAAATAAAACAAATCACCGGTAGAGTTCAGGAAGTAAAGTAATAATGACAGTTTTTTGGTTAAAGAAAACCTACAGTAGGCCACCACTGCCTAAACGATCTTAAACGAACGATAGCAGTTTTTTCTTATTTTTGTAAAATGATTCCCAGAATTCCAAATTAACCATAAATTTACTTATGGATTATATTTTACGACAAATAAATGTTGAGACATTTAGTGTCGCCTCGTGCTGTATTAACACGTCCCAAAATTAGTTTTCATGTATATTTTACGTCAAAAAACAGTTTTAGCCCGCAAGGAATAAAATCCAAAAAACAGTTTAGAAGTCGACGTAAATCTTACAACTGTAAAGAAAATTATTTTTTAGAATATTTAGAAATTATTTGCCAGGTGCGGTCTCATAATATTCGCATCAAAAAATATAATTCCCGGGGAATGCAAAATATAAACAGAACACTGTCACCATTTCTCCAAACACAATTAACAAGTGCTGATCACATAGGGAGCATACTTCCAGCGACCTTGCTGATTCAACAACGACCACCTCCATGTAAATAAATAGAGTAGTTTATTAAATAAATATGGTTTTGTAGTACCCCTTTTTTGTGGAGTTAGAAAGAACAAATTAATATCTGTAAAAACCTTAAAAAACCATTACAATAAGGGGTAAACGTCAAAAATCACAACACGTTGAGATGTAAGTCATTGAAATTTAGTAGATGCCTTAATGGTTGCTAAGTTAAATTGGAAGGCATTAATCTACCGCGATTGGTGTGTAATTTATTGTACCGGATGCATTTCGGCAAATTTGAAAATCAATGCTGTGCGTTACACGATGCATTGGGTTGATTTGTCTTAACTCAATGATTGTGTCAATACTGGATGTTTTACAACCAACCCTACTCTATTTATTTACACTGAGTAGATTGTTGTTGAATCAGCAAGGTCACTGGAAGAATCCTTCTCATATGTCAGCATGTGTCGATCGCATTTGACGAAACGGAACTAGAATGCATCAGCAGTGTTGATAACATAAACTAATTAACAAATTAATCAATTAATATCTAATCAATAAACTAATTCTTACGTATTTACAGTTTTTGAGAGTTTTAGTTAAAAACTAGAATATCGTCCCCTAACATTGAAAGTTAATTAAAATGTATCACGGGCGTTACAACTAAGTAACGGGTCTTAGAAGCATATTTTAAAAATTTATTTTAACCAAAATAATTAGATAAAATACATTTCAGTCGAATACTTTTTCAAAACCAGAAAAAAAAATTTATGATTATAGGAAAAAACCTGAATTCACGTTAGATATTTGTATAAGCAAAATTTTTCATTTTAAATAGAACATTATGTTACGAATAACAGTGTATACATCAAAAAACGTTATTAACACACAATTAAATTGATTTACTAATAATCTTTCCGTTCCGTTTGTTTACTGGTTTGCTAATCCAATTGAAGTAATGTTATCTGTTAGTAACAGCTGCCACTGGGCATGTCAAACCTCAATCAACTTCCCATTCACGACTGTATCGACGATTAAACTGAAATCTGACTTTCCCCCTAAAATGAAATTGACTTAACAAGAAGATTTCGTTAAAATTGCGTAACGATCAATTACTTTAATTTCCTGTGAACTAACTTTATTAATAAAATATTCATTAAACTACAATATGTAACAATACAGTCATAAAAAAAGAAATGGTGTGTATAGTAATTTTTATAACAAGTGCGTCTGTTTTTAGGTAACACATAAAAGGGATAAAGTAGGGTAAAGTAAAACTTTCAAACTACACCCTACAAAAACGTCCATATAAATGGCCACCATCTGCCACCACTGACGTACACATTTAGGACCTACAAACTAAAAACGTTTTCGCAAAAACGACGCAAACATTGCTTATTAAGTGACCCCTACAAAAGATGTTTTTAAAAATCTTAATTAACACGACGCCTTTCGGTAATGAAATTTACTCAAAGTAGGTTTATTAGGTTTTCTTTTATGCGAACCGATTGTAAGAATCGATGGCAGCTTGAAATGATTTCTTGTAACATTCGGTTAATGGTTGTAGGAGGATGCGGGCAATAAAGCTCTATGATCACAACCTTTTCATTTAGATTGTCGGTTTGTAATAAAAAAAACTGAGAAAAAGCTAGAATTGTTTATTTGCACAACTTTGCGATAATGGATCGTTGCCAATCTTAAATCGAGGGTGTAATATTGATTGTCTTTGCCTTAATATAATTTTGGATTACGTAAGATACGTATATTTTACTTTCTAAATAAGTACCTTTATCAAATCAAAATTTTGTATCAAGAATATTGGTTTGAAGCTCTGCTAAAATCTATTTGAATGTAAATATGTGTGTTAAATTCGAGGAATATTTATACACAGTCTTAATGCTGCCCAAACCGTATCGTTTCGGCATTAAAATTGTTGCAGTAATGATCTGCGCTCAAAATGTACAGTTTTTAAATTTCTTTACATTTTGTATTTTTGGTGGGTTAAATAGAAAAGTGGGCTGGACAGGCCATAGAATTAAATTGATTTCATTATTTTTACAGAGTACCCAAACTGTACAACAAAATAACGTTAAGTGGCATTAAAATGTAATAAAAATATAACCTAAAAATTAGCAGAGATTAATATTTAGTTTAGTTTACCACAAACTTTTTATCCGCTAACTACTTACCAAGTGTCAAAAAAAATTCTTAAAACTTACTCATATCTGTTTTTGATTTGAACACTTTTTGTCACTTTTGTGTTTTCTCGTATATAAATTTTACGATATTTTAGAAAACACACTTTGAAATGTATTAGAATTCTACAATTTCTTTACTGTTTCTTCGTTGTTTGAAGAGTCGATAATATTTTCCTTAAATCACTTTGAAAATCGTCATTTAAAAGAACTTTTTGTCGGACTAATATTGTTGAAATCGTTTGGATAAGCAAATAAATTTACAATTTCTACTACTTAATTTTTTTATACAGTGAACGGCAAAGAGTTTGCAACAAAGTCCGTCCAAAAAACAATGTTTTTTGTTCTTTACCGTTTATTGGTAGACTAATAAATAAAAATTATTGGATTGTGAAGTTTATTTGTAGGTTTTGTTGTGTTTTATGCAAATCAAACGCAAAAAATTTTGTTTTCTTAATATTTCCGGAAAAATGCCAGAAAACTGATATTTTTAAAAAGTCATTATTTTCTTTGGAAAGTTTGCACATAGACGTATAATCTAATTATAAACAACTTTTTTTAGGCATTTTTCAATATCTTGTCATCTAACATTACTTTTTACATATTTAAGGAATATTTTTTAAATTTGCCGCCCTGACAGTGGTCACATGACATTTGTCAAAGTGGTTTTTTGTTATTTGATATGCTGAATTTATTTGCCAAAACAAATTTTTGGATATCTCAATTACAAAAATTTTTCCCATTTGATGCAAACTCTTTGCAGATCACTGTATAAAGGTTTGTTCATGCGCAATAGAAATTTGTTGTTTATTTGTAGAGTTTTGTTATATGTTTTGTATTACCACCAATTCTAATCAAAAATTAATGTTAATGCACTTTGTTGAAATAATTTCAAACTATTAAGAATGTCCAGATAGTGGGGGCACGTCTGGCCTCTAACTATTTGAAGAAAATGATCTATGGTTTTGTTACAGATAACATTTTGATAGCAAAATATCGTCAAATTGAGAACTCACACACTAATGGTATAAGAACGAATACACATAAATTAACAAAATACTCATCAAAAATCGTTAAATTAATGGATTCAAATTTATTAATTTAAAAAATCTAAAACCGGAAAGTTTTTTTAATCCTTTCCTTTAAATACTAAGGGTCCAGACGTGCCCCTACTATCGAAACATTCTAAATTAGTAAGTTAGTGAAGGATACTATCAATATTTTTATATTTCAAAAGTATTCTCTGTATCAACTCAACATTAATTCAAAATTTAATGGAACAACAAAATTAAACAATATTGAAACAAAGCAGTTATATTTCAATTTACAAAAGTAAACAATTAACACAAAATTATTTAAAATATTATTTGAAATGGGTAGAGTTTACCACGCCTTCGCATTTGGACCTTATTGGCCCCACGTGTTGGCTATCGCTCGGATAAATTCTACCGCCCAGGGCAGACTAATCAGGCTTACGTATAACACCTACCTGTAAGTCGCTTCCTACAACGACTACAAGTCTAACCCTGGTAATTAAGGGTCGGCAGCTAAAATGTCACTTTGGCTTGGTTGACGACAATACGTAGTACTTTGAACTTATCTTGAAATAGATTTGACCAGTGTCTAGTCAGCCGACAAGAAGTCACTTTCCCTGTCGGTTGAATTACCTCATAGTCAATTATTAACTCAAGGAATTGAAGATGCAACAGCAACAGCGCACCGCTTTTTGGGCCACGGTAAAACTACAGTTGAGGGTGCTTGGCGACACAAAGCCACTACCCTCCACAATGCCGCTCACGCGTGAGCAAAAACTGACAGTTATGTAACAGGTGATATAGAAAAGCTATTGTAATAGTTTCGGCTAGATAGTCCCAGGCAACCACCAGATTTGCACTACAAGTTCGGGTGGCCCATTCAAAGATTAACCAAAAAGGTTTTTAACAGTCTTTGGTTTAACTTTTGGCGGTAATGTGCCGGGAAATCTTTGGCTGCATTTAGTGGGCAGGTAACGAAAGTTGGCAGACTGTACTTTAGGACCGTTTAGTTACACTTAATGAATCCTGACTTTCAAAATAGCTACAAGTTAGAGTTTGTCAACACTAAAGGACCACAGTGTTTAAATCGATAACTTTATATTAAAATGCTTAAAAGCATCAAGCAACCAGATAGGAAGTCTCCAGTCCTTGTTCTCGCGACACTGTTGTCGGTTTTATAGCCTCGGGCAGAAATCAGAAGCCCTCAGAAATTATTGATTGAGTATGATTAAAATCAATCCAACCAGTGAATTTGACTATTGCTAACCTCAATCTCAGAACCGAAAAAAAAGCTCAAGATACATCAAGTTTAATATTAAGGGAACTGTCATTTTTAGCGTTGACTGTTGCTTTGACAAACTCAGGAAGTCGCCAGAAACCGTAACCCTAATTCCGCAATGTGTATATAGTTATTCCCAGCCATTACAAAGGTTACCATCAACAACTCGCAGTAATGTAATTTAAACCTAGACAGAAGGTAGACGCCGCTTGCAATCCTTGCACGTTTATTCATACTGAAACCTTCACATAATTGATAATATAATCTAAGTTGTATTTACGTCTGGCTACTACTTTCCTAGTTAGACTTAGCAACCACGGCCTTCTCTTTCTAGATTATGGTCGAGATAACCCAGATGCTTTTTAAATATAATTTTGAGCGTTTTTCACTCAAAGTCGGGCAGATGACAAATATCGTTTCTAAACTAATCTTTTCATCGGACACTGACAAGTAGTCCAGAGAGGATCCTCATGTACGCAGTCTAAGTAACTCTGCCTTGATTCTTTACGTGGCAGATTGAGAATCTGGTTAATCAATTGATGCGCATCACTAATTTGATACAAAAGAAAGTCACATTTAGTGATAGTTCTTTCCTAGAAAACCTTCTGACGTATAAGTGAAATGTGTGTCCAACGACATCTCGTGTAATCAGGGACACGTATAAATAGTAACAAACTAAGCAATGCCAATAGATAACTGTAACGACGGATGAATGTTTTAAATAAAAATCGTTGTCTAAGCGATAACTTTAATGCAATTAACGTTCGAGTCGATAAAGTCAAGTATTTTTGTACAGTAGCATACACCTACGAAAAAACACTTGATTCGCATTTTGATCTTATTATGAGCTTTTCAGAGGTGTATACTTAAGTGTGGTATACAACTATACAAGAAAACGGTTGTTTTTTAACCTCTCGTGGAATAATGAACATAAGTGAAATGTGTGTCTAACGACATTTCGTGTAATCAAGGACCCGTGTATGATACTGTACAAAAATGTTTGACTTTATCGACTCAACTGTTAATTGCATTAAAGTTATTGCTTAGATAACGATTTGCATTTAAAAAATTTATTCGTCGTTACAGTTATCTATTGGCATTGCTTAGTTTGTTACTATTCATACGTATCCCTGATTACACGAGATATCGTTTGACACACATTTTACTTATGTTCATTGCTCCACAAGAGGTTAAAAGAACAACCACCTTCTTGTACATAAGTATACACCTCTGAAGAGCACATAATAAGAGCGAAATGCGCATCAGGTGTTTTTTCGTGCGTGTATGCTACTGTACAGAAATACTTGGTTTTATCAACTCGAGTGTTAGTTGGATTAAAGCTTAGATAACGACTTGCATTTAAAACAATTATCCATCGTTACAGTTATCTGTTGGCGTTGCTTATTTTCTTTTGACGTATGTATTTCTTGCATGATTGTTACTACTAAAGGTAGACTCGCTACTAAATTTGTTGTTAGTTTTCTTAGACTGTCAATTTTTTTACTTTTTAGAAATTAGTTGTTTCTTCCATATTTTACATCCTCTAAGTCCAAAACTTAACAGTTTTTGTCTTATTGTGGAAGTGCTTAAGATTTGTTTTTAGGCGAGGCAACAAAATGGTAAGACTAGGAGTGGTGATCATAGTGGTTGACTGATTTTAGGATAGAATTTTGGAAAAATGTTAAGACTAGATCGATGTAGTGATATTTGGTCTGTTAGAAAATAGGTAAATTTGATTCACTCGATGATTTAGCTAGATTCTGTAGTTAAGAATGGCGTTTACCTATACAAAAAGTACACTTTTAGATCTTTGCCCTTTTAGATCTTGGAAAGCCGTTTTACTATTTTTAAACTTGAAATTTTGTAATAGTGTGTAAGAAAGTTGAATCTAGAAGGTGGCGCTCGACTTTTTCTTAATTTATTATTTTTTTAATAGTTATTAGATCTTAAAAATCAAAATAAATGCTAAAATTTGAACAGTATTTGCATCACTATTACAACAGAATTTCATTAAAATAGAGTAATAATTAAATCTAAAATATCTAAAACGGCAAGAACATTTGCACAAAATTTTCTCAGTATTTTATAATGTCCACGCGATCGTTTATCCCCACGTCATTCGTTTGCAGTGTGATCTAGCAACGACAGAATTTCGTCGGTAGTTGTTGATTACTAGAGATATACTTGTTTAATTTTAAAAAGTTTGTATTTTTTAAAGATCTTATCTTATTTTAGCTTTGGAATAGTTGTATCATATTACCAATAATCATATCCATGTTATAAAAGAGATAAGAAAATCGCTAAGTAAAAATGTATTTATTACGGACTTACCCGAATTGTTAAGTTTTAACACGTGCTGTACAACTAGCTTACCGCTTTCGTCTAACCCTTCTTACGTTATGTGTGTTGTATAACTTCCAATTCTTAATGAAGCGTTAGGTAAATGCCCCTCTTAATCGGATTGTGAGAAAATGGTCAGGAAGTGGACTCAGTCTTTATTAGTTTTCTTTATTTTTTTATAATTTTTTATAACAGTTTTTAGGAGAGGCAATGAAGTGGTTGGTTTAAGAGTAGCGATCATAGTAGTTGACTGACATTAGGATAAAATATTAGAGAGATGTTGTGACTAAATTGATGTTGTGATATTTGGTCTGTTAGAACATGGGTAAATTTGGTTCACTCGTTGATTTAGCTTGATTCTGACGGTGGATCGGATTGTGAGAGAATGGTTTAAGTTGGACTCTGTCTTCCTTAGCTTTCTCTCTTTTTTTATATTGCTTTATAACGGTTTTTAGGCGAGGCAGTAGAGTGGTAGGTCTAGAGGTGGTAATCCTAGTGGTTGACTAATTTTTGGATAAAATTTTAAACAGATGTTGTGACTAGATCGATGTCGTGATATTTGGTCTGTTAAAAGATGGGTAAATTTGGTGCACTCGATGATTTAACCAGAGTCTAATTGTTGATTAAATCTTGAGAGGATGGTACGAGGTGGACTCTGCCTTCTTAAGCTTTCTTTCTTTTTTTATAGTGTTTTATAACAGTTTTTAGGCGACGCAGTAAAGTGGTAGGTCTAGAGGTAGTAGTCATAGTAGTTGATTGATTTTTAGATAGAATTTTAGAGAGTTGTTGTGACTAAATTGATGTTGTGATATTTAGGGTCAGTTGTACAATCTCCGCTTAAAGTTAACTGTGGTTTAATTTCTAAAAATACCACTGTGACAACAATTATCACCCTGGGAAATTAAACCAAAGTTAACTTTAAGCGGGGATTGTACAACTGGACCTTAGTCTGTTAGAAAATTGGTAAATTTGATTCACTCAGTGATTTAGCTAGATTTTGATGGTTAATCGGATTATGAAAAAATGGTCAGAAAGTCTTTCTTAGCTTTCTTTATTTTTTATAGTTTTTTATAACAGTTTTTAGCAGAGGCAATGAAAAGGTTGGTTTAGGGGTAGCGATCATAGTAGTTGATCATAGTAGTTGATTTTAGGATAGAATTTTGGAGAGATGTTGTGACTAAATCAATGTTGTGATATTTGGTCTGTTAGGAGGTAAATTTTGTTCACTCGTTGATTTAGCTTGATTTTGACGGTGGATCGGATTGTGAGAGAATGGTCTGAGGTAAACTTTGTCCTTCTTAACTTTCTTCCTTTTTTTATAATTTTTTATAACGGTTTTTAGACGAGGCAGTAAAGTGGTAGGTCTAGGAGTGGTAATCATGGTGGTTGGTTGATTTTTTGGTAAAATTTTTGGATAAATGTTGTGACTAGATTGATGTTGTGATATTTGGTTTGTTAAGAGATGGATAAATTTGGTTCACTTGATAATTTAGCTAAATTGAGATGGTTGATTGGACTTTGAGAGAATGGTCCGAGGTGGACTCCGTCTCCCTAAACCTTCTTTCTTTTTTTGTAGTGCTTTATAACAATTTTTAGACAAGGCAGTAGAGTGGTAGGTCTAGGGGTGGTAATCATAGTGGATGACTGATTTTAGGATAAAATTTTGGACAGATGTTGTTGCTAGATCAATCTTGTGATATTTGGTCTTTTAAGAGATGGGTAAATTTGATTCACTCGATGATTTAGCTAAATTCTGATTGTTGAACGGATTGTTAAAGAATGGTTTGAGTTGGACTCTGTCTTCCTTAGTTTTTTTCTTTTTTATTGTGTTTTATAACGGTTTTTAGGCGAAGTAGTAGAGTGGTAGGTCTAGTGGTTGACTAATTTGAGGATAGAATTTTAGACAGATGTTGTGACTAGATCGATGTCGTGATATTTGGTCTGTTAAGAGATGGGTAAATTTGGTTCACTCGATAATTTAATTCTAATGGTTGATTAAATATTGAGAGAATGGTCCAAGGTGGACTCTGTCTTTTTAAACTTTTTTTTTTATAGTGCTTTATAACGGTTTTTAGGCAAGGCAGTAGAGTGGTAGGTCTAGGGGTGGTGATCATAGTGTTTGACTAATTTTAAGGTAGAGTTTTAGAGAGATGTTGTGACTAGATTGATGTCGTGATATTTGGTCTCTTAGGAGATGGGTAAATTTGGTTCACTCGATAATTTTGCTAGATTTTGATAGTTGATCGGACCGTAAGAGAATGGTCCAAGGTAAACTCTGTCTTCCTTAGCTTTTTTTTGTTATAGTTTTTTATAACTGTTTTTAGGAAAAGCAGTAACGTTGTAGGTTTAGAAATAGTAATCATAGTGGTTGACTGATTTTAGGATAGAATTTTGGACAGAGGTTGTAACTATATCAATGTCGTCAGGTTTGGTTTGTTAGGAGATGGGTAAACTTGGTTTACTTGATAATTTAGCTAGATTTTGATAGTTTATTAGATTGTGAAAGAATGGTCCGTGATGGACTCTATCTTCTTTAACTTTCTTTTTTTCACTCATAGATTTAGCTAGATTCTGATGGTTGATCGGATTGTGGGAAAATAGTCCGAATTGGCCTCTGTCTTTCTTAGTTTTTCTTTATCTATTTATAGTGCTTTATAACGGTTTTTAGGCGAGGCAGTACAGTAGTAGGTCTAGGGATGGTGATCATAGTGGTTTACTGATTTTAGAATAGAATTTTAGAAAGATGTTGTGACTTGATGGATGTTGTGTCGATGGCCTGTTAGAAGATGGATAAATTTGGTTCACTTAATGATTTAGCTAGATTCTGATGGTAGATCGGATCGTAAGAGAAAGGTCCAAAACTGACTCTGTTTTCCTTAGCTTTCTTCCTTCTTTTATAGTGTTTGTTGTGAGCTGTGATGTTTGGCTGTGGCTAAATTTCTGTTAGCTGTTTTCACCGATTTTAATGCACAATATTACAATTTCTATTAAATACCGATTTTCTCACCTTCTTTAAAACAAATATTTTCTTTTTACTTGTAGATCATAACCATACATTAACTAAGCGTTAGTCTATTATCAATAAAAATCTACATTTTTTTTTGTTTTAATCAATCGTAGAAAGGTTTTGTCTACTTGCAATGTAATTTTTATTTCTCCTTTTCAAAGCTTAACGATGCTTCGCGAAAAAAAAAGAGAATGCAGCTAGAAGTGCAACGTTAATGACGTTGCTTTTCAAAAACTCCAATAAAACGCGTGTAGAATTCTAAAATAATATAGGAGAATGAATGTTTGCTTCGATAATTACCAAAGTTTTACCAATACGATCGGTTTTACTTTCAGGATAATTCAAATAAAAAAAAAGTAGCGAAAGCAAAGTAAACAATCCATAAACCGGTAATTGGTAATGTAATGAATGTTTGATCGACATTCCTATATTACCCGGTTGCCTATTCCCAGGTGGATGAAGGCAACGACGTTGATGTAATTATTATTCAGCCCACTCAACTAACCTATCCGCCATTCATCATATTCAGCAATTAATTTTCAAAGCTTACTGGCCGTATAAATTAAAGACCATTACAAAATGACCACCTGATGCTTCGATTTAAATTATTTAAAAGGATAAACCCGTACTTAATATTTTAACGTTTTATTTTTTTGCGGATTTTGCATTTTAAATAGACTATTAATTTTCGCCCTCCTATATTTAATTTTCACTTTACTATTATACGAAGAGGTGCGATTGCACATAGACAGTTAGAAAGTAATAACGTAATATTTTTTTGTTGCAGATAATCAAATGTCACCGCCGTTCCGCAACTAGAATTGATTTAATCTTCTTAAGACAAAGAGGAAAACAGGTGGCAAGATCGAATCTTAAACGTTCAGTTGAAGACGAATGCTTGTGCATGTATCGATTAATCGCAGCATCTTGCGCGCAAAATATTTTTGAAAGTGTTTTAATCTTAGTGTGGTGATCTTTAATTGTGACTTTGTTAAAAAGTGGCGTTTTAAAAAGACCGGTTCAAAATAAAATGTGTTTTTTTCGGTAGCTAAAGGAGTCCGCAATAAATTTCAACGATGTTAATTTTGGTATTTGGAGCGGTTTTTCTACAAGCCGCCTTTGGCAGTTCATTTTTGGATAACGGTAAGCATTTTTTATTACTTTTCGTGCAAATGTTTGAAATTGTATTAAACAGTAGGTACTTGTGCAATAATTAAACGTTTTATTGTAAAAAGCTTTTGAAATATTCGATGCGGTAGCACAATTTACTTTCAACAAAACACACTATTTTAATTTGTTTTTTAAATCTTAATTTTCCTAAATTTAAAGTAAAAGAATCGGCAATTTTCTAGAAAGTGTTGTGAATCTCAACCAATTTACGAAATGTTATAAATTTGTGCTAATCCCAACCGCAATAGTTGACAGATTTTTGTGGTTCTAAATTTTTGTGTTAATCTTAAAAAATTTAAAATTAAAAATATAACCTCCTTGAAACATCTTGTCTAATTTTGTAAAAACTTTAAAAATTTATTCTATTTCTGACTGAGTAATCGTTGAAAAGTGTTTCGTTTTTTTTTTTTGATTGCTTAAATAAACACTTTATAAAATACTTAGATCATACCAAAGGAAAGGAACACCAACTGCAGCGTCTATTTAACCAACAGAAAAACACCAAAAACTGCACCAAAAACTTGACTCGGACACGTGTTTCAACAGCTAAGCTGTTATCATCAGCGATACCGATACTAAAAATAAAAACAACGGGAAGCTTATATATACTATCTGCTTATCACGCATCGTTAAACTTAATTGATTCTTAGATAAGCTTAAATAATTCCGAAAATCCTAATGGACCGTTATCATCATAATTCATAAGCAAATTTCTGTTTTTCAAAATTTCTAAACTTTCATAAGAATCAAGTTCGTTTTATTATCTACCCTCTTAATTAATTCAATGTCGCCTACTCTATGGCCATTTTCAAGCATATGCATGGCAACACTGGACCTATCTGTGCGATGATATTTGACATGAGCTACGTGCTCTTTAAAACGAGTTTTAATAGGTCTCTTGGTTTGCCCTATATATACTTGGTTACAGTCTTTACAATTAATTTTATATATTCTCGATTTATCACACATTTCTATTGGGTCTTTTGGATTGCCTAAAAGATTTTGCAAGTTGTTATTACTAGAAGTCACTGTTTGATAATTAAATTTTGAAAATATTTTTGAAGACCTTTTGTGTATGTGGGATAATTTGGTAATTTGACATATTTCTTATCTATTTTGCTATTACTAGTTCCTAACGTTGTAATGTTTCTAATGTTTAACTTATGTTT
The DNA here is from genome assembly GCA_030710515.1 of Abscondita cerata. Classification (NCBI taxonomy): domain Eukaryota; kingdom Metazoa; phylum Arthropoda; class Insecta; order Coleoptera; family Lampyridae; genus Abscondita; species Abscondita cerata. Next base: position 80,371 of record JALBCR010000990.1, read on the forward strand.
ATGTTTTCTAATTATGTTTGTGACAATTGATTCTTGAAAACCATTGTATGATGCAATCTGCTTAATATTTCGCAGTTCTTTATCAAAGTTTTGTTTTGACAATGGGAAATGTAATAATCGGTGAATCAAAAGTTGAAAGATGCAAGTTTATGTTGCATACTATGGTTGGAATCATTTGTTATAAACCTCATAGTGTTAGTGTCTTTACGATAAATATCAATATCTAGTTTGTAGCCATTTTTTGTCACTAAAGTGTCTAAGAAAGGTAACTTAAGGTTTGTTTCTGTTTCATAGGTAAACTTGATCGTCTCAAATTTTGAATTTAAAATTTCTACAAATTGCTGAGGGCTGTAAACTTTAGTGTCGATGACTGCAAAAGCATCATCTACACCAAATTCTAGGAAAATAATCTAATTTATTTTTATATCAGTTTCAAATTTACCCATGAACAGGTTAGCCATAAACGGAGATAAGCTGTTACCCATTGTTGTACCATAATTTTGTTGATACATATTATTGTTAATTTGAAAGTAGGTTTGACTCATACATAATCTTGCTAATTTAATAAAATTGTCTACTTCTGAATTGTCTAAATGGTTTTGGTGTAACATATCTTTCAAATAATCTAAAGTGATATCTATCGGAACGCTTGGAAACAATGAACAGACATCGAATGAAACTAAAACTTCGTTCTCAGTCAGCTCAATGTTTTTAATTTTTTCAATAAAATCGTATGAATTTTGAACACTGAAATTTGATTGTTGATATTCAAAACTGTTGAATTTATTTGACAACCATTTAGATATCAGATTAGTAGGAGCATTAATACCTGAAACAATGGGACGCATTGCTTTTTGGGGTTTATGTATCTTAGGTAAACAATACATTCTAGGGAGAACCGGGTTAGATACCGTTAGTCTAAACCTAAGTTGTTTTGGTATAATATTTTTACATTCTAATAAGACTCTACGGGTATTAGCAATTATTTTGGGAAGAGGATTTTTAGATATTAATGAATAGGGGCCTTCATTAAGCATCACCTGAACTGACTCAAAATAATCCTATTTGTCCAAAATAACTACTTTATTGCCTTTATCTGCTTTGAGATAACAACAATTTTTCTCTTTAAGATTTTTAACAATGTTTATTCTCTCTCGTTAAATTTAAATTTTGGTAACTGCTGAATATTATCTGAAATTTGAATTTTACAGGCATTCCTAATGAATTTTTTGGAATTATCGTCTAAAAGTTTGATCGAACTTTCAATTCCTACAATAATCTTATCTATGGGAGCTTTGTTAAATTTGAGGTTATATTTCAAAGAGGTGCACAGACTTGATCCCCAAAAATCTAACATAGTGGTAAACAAATCTTCGGAGATTTTTAACATTGACAAATTGACTTTGTTGAATAAAGGCTTGAAATATAACCTCAAACTTAACAAAGCGCCCATAGATAAGATTATTGTAGGAATTGAAAGTTCGATCAAACCTTTAGACGATAATTCTATAAAATTCATTAGGAATGCCTGTAAAATTTAAATTTCAGATAATATTCAGCAGTTACCAAAATTTAAATTTAACGCGAGAGAAATAAACATTGTTAAAAATCTTAAAGAGAAAAATTGTTGTTATCTCAAAGCAGATAAAGGCAATAAAGTAGTTATTTTAGACAAAGAGAATTATTTTAAGTCAGTTCAGGTGATGCTTAATGAAGGCCCCTATTCATTAATATCTAAAAATCCTCTTCCCAAAATGATTGCTGATACCCGTAGAGTCTTATTAGAATGTAAAAATATTATACCAAAACAACTTAGGTTTAGACTAACGGTATCTAACCCGGTTCTTCCTAGAATGTATTGTTTACCTAAGATACATAAACCCGAAAAGCAATGCGTCCCATTGTTTCAGGTATTAATGATCCTACTTATCTGATATCTAAATGGTTGTCAAATAAATTCAACTGTTTTGAATATCAACAATCAAATTTCAGTGTTCAAAATTCATACGATTTTATTGAAAAATTAAAAACATTGAGCTGACTGAGAACGAAGTTTTAGTTTCATTCGATGTCTGTTCATTGTTTCCAAGCGTTCCGATAGATGTCACTTTAGATTATTTAAAAGATATGTTACACCAAAACCATTTAGACAATTCAGAAGTAGATAATTTTATTAAATTAGCAAGATTATGTATGAGTCAAACCTACTTTCAAATTAACAATAATATGTATCAACAAAATTTTGGTACAACAATGGGTAACAGCTTATCTCCGTTTATGGCTAACCTGTTCATGGGTAAATTTAAAACTGATATAAAAAATAAATTAGATTATTTTCCTAGAATTTGGTGTAGATATGTAGATGATGTTTTTGCAGTCATCGACACTAAAGTTTACAGCCCTCAGCAATTTGTAGAAATTTTAAATTCAAAATTAGAGATGATCAAGTTTACCTATGAAACAGAAACAAAACTTAAGTTACCTTTCTTAGACACTTTAGTGACAAGAAATGGCAACAAACTAGATATAGATATTTATCGTAAAGACACTAACACTATGAGGTTTATAACAAATGATTCCAACCATAGTATGCAACATAAACTTGCATCTTTCAACTTTTTGATTCACCGATTATTACATTTCCCATTGTCAAAACAAAACTTTGATAAAGAACTGCGAAATATTAAGCAGATTGCATCATACAATGGTTTTCAAGAATCAATTGTCACAAACATAATTAGAAAACATAAACATAAGTTAAACATTAGAAACATTACAACGTTAGGAACTAGTAATAGCAAAATAGATAAGAAATATGTCAAATTACCAAATTATCCCACATACACAAAAGGTTCTCAAAAATATTTTCAAAATTTGATTATCAAACAGTGACTTCTAGTAATAACAACTTGCAAAATCTTTTAGGCAATCCGAAAGACCCAATAGAAATGTGTGATAAATCGGGAATATATAAAATTAATTGTAAAGACTGTAACCAAGTATATATAGGGCAAACCAAATGACCTATTAAAACTCGTTTTAAAGAGCACGTAGCTCATGTCAAATATCATCACACAGATAGGTCCAGTGTTGCCATGCATATGCTTGAAAATGGCCATAGAGTAGGCGACATTGAAATAATTAAGAGGGTAGATAATAAAAACGAACTTGATTCTTATGAAAGTTTAGAAATTTTTAAAAACAGAAATTTGCTTATGAATTATGATGATAACGGTCCATTAGGATTTTCGGAATTATTTAAGCTTATCTAAGAATCAATTAAGTTTAACGATGCGTGATAAGCAGATAGTATATATAAGCTTCCCGTTGTTTTTATTTTTAGTATCGGTATCGCTGATGATAACAGCTTAGCTGTTGAAACACGTGTCCGAGTCAAGTTTTTGGTGCAGTTTTTGGTGTTTTTCTGTTGGTTACTTGGATCATATTTCGATATTTTTTAAAAACTAATACATGTTTTTTTGGTATTAAGTTTATTTTGTTTCAGAAAAAAATAGTTATTTGTTGGTAAATAGTTTGCATTCCAGCTAGCTCTCATAATTCTATTTCTATTTGTGACAATTGAAGGGTATTTTATTACCTCCAGAACCATCACTTTATTAAAATTAAATAATAATGGGTCCATAAATGTATTGGTGTTTTAATAAATAAGTTAGAACTTCAGTCAAACTAATATACTAAAAGAATTTTATTTGATGAACTTTATTATAGTTTCGACTTAATATCTGCAATTCATCATCAAAAGTAAGTTTTCTAATTACAGAATGACAAATGAATGAATAAATCAACAATTGTAAAAATAAATAAACCAGATATTAAATTCTGGCAAAATGAATATTTACGAAATAATTCATCAAAATTTGTGTGATTATTCAATAAATAATTACTATCTTAAGATTACAAGTGTATACAAATTTTTTTATTAAATTAGTAATGGGTGTATTAAATAACTACGGGAAAAAGTGTGCCTATTAAGTAGAACATTTCTTAGGTTTATTAATGTAAAGCATATCAAATTTTATAACGGTTTTGCCAACATAAAATTTACCACAAGAACATTCTAACTTGTATATACCACAATTTTCTAAATAATTTTTGTTATTAATTAATTTTTACATAATTTATTAAACCTAGGATAAATAGAATCGCAATATACTTGAAATCGGTTTTATTCTTATTTGGAGTAAGTAAAGTTAAAGATTTTAGGTTATGTATATATAGATATTTATTGTATAAATTTTTAATAATTTGTAAAGAAAAAGGTTAATTTTAGCAATTTTAAAGATAATAGTTGTTGTAAGTTTTCTAAAAATGTTTAATTCTAATTTATTATTTTTATTAAGGAAAACTTTATTATTATTAGAAATTTCATAAGTAAAATTTATTTTATTATTGATATTGTTTAAAAAAGATAAGAATGATTCTATTTGAGTTAAGTTAAGGGAAAAATGTCGTAATGAAGGGTGTTAAACAAACAAAAAGTATGCAGAATAGTAACGAAAATAGGAATAACCTTAGATGAGAAGAGGATATAGATGGAGTAAGAAGATTAGGAAAACCAAGTATGGGAAGAAATTAATTAAGGTAGTGAAGGAGAGTACAAAAAAGGAGGTATTAAGTAAAGGAAAAAACCTGAAAGGATCAGATATATATATAGTTAGATGAAGACTACCTCAAAAAAGTGCAAGATTAAAGAAGAAAACTAATACCGCTGTTGAAAAAAGCTAGAGATAAAGAACAAACAGCATATCAATAAAGTAGTGAAATTGAATGACGCACAACAAAAAACCAAGAGGAAAATCTCGAGAGCATCAGGAATAAGAGAACGGTAGCAAATAGATCCCCGGAAGTAAATAATTTTATAAACCAAATAAGAAAAATAATACGCACGACATAAACAAGAAAAAACTAGGTCATGAAGATAAGGTAGTTAGACGGATTAACAGAAATGAAAAAGGCTACGAGAAATTGTTAAAAAAGGCAAAAGGTAAGGAAGGATTAAAAAAAATTGAATTGTGTAATATGAGGGGCGATAAAGAACTTGGTAAGGATAATGAGAAAGTACAGTATATAGTACAGAAGACTAAGCACAAAGGACAGCAAACTACACTTTCTTTAATAGTGGAACAGAAAATAGATATTTGGGAGTGGGATTTGTTGTAAAGCAACAAAATCAAGAACACAGTAACAGACTTCAAAGCAGTGAATGATAAAGTGTGTAAGCTTAAGCCGATAAAAAAAACGAAAAATATCTAACCATACTGAACGTGCACGCCTCCACTGAGAATAAAGATCTAACAGTAAGGAGTGAAATACTATTTGGAGGTAGGGAAAATGCTAGAAAATATTTCTAAATATGATGTTAAAATAATACTAGGAGACCTGAATGCCAAAGTAAGTAGAGAAGAAACATATAAAAAAAACATGAGAACGGAGAAATTATAATAGAGTTTGCCCTAGAAAATAAATTCAAAATAATGCGCACAAATTTTTGTCACAAAATAATACACCAAGCAACGTGGATCTCACCGAACACGAAAATAAAAAATCAGATTGATTAAAAATAAACGTCAAAAATATGTAACAGACGTAAAAAGTTATAGAGAGACAGACATGGGCTCGGATTATTTCTTAGTAATCGCTTCACAAGACAAAAAATTTCAAAGAAGATTGAAGAAATAAATAACCCTTCAATAATGTATAGTATCGATAAAATACAAAATAATAATGTATTAGTTGAAATGAAAAGGCAACTTGACAACTAATTCAGGAAATTAAAGTAACGAATTAAAATAAATTTTGAGGGACCGTACTTAGAACAACTGGACCCTATTAAGGAAGGTGAATGTAAAAAGAACTAACCCAGTTGTTACTAGTGGAAGCGACGTTTTGCACTCTAATGTGGGTGCTTCTTCAAAACCAGTGCCTGATTAATTGGGTGTTATGATGAGAGTTGTAAGTTTAGGACACCTTTTTTTTTTAAATTTAGTTTCATCACTCATTAAAATAAAAACATAAACAAATAAACCACACCACACAGTTTAGAAACAAAAACGTCGAAGCACCCACATTAGGGTGCAAAACGTCGCCTCCACCAGTGACATGTGCGTTGGTTGTTTTTACATTCACCTTCCTTAATATAGTTTAGTTGTTCTAAGTACAGTCCTGGAAAATTTATTTTGACGAATTCTACGGAAGGAAAATCTTTTCAACAGTAACTAATCAATATTTAAGACGAGTGAATGCAAATTGAGACTACAGTACAAGAAACTATAAACAAATGTTTAGGGCAAAAAGGCAGAAACAAACAAAAAAGTTGGTTTGACAAAAAATTCAAGGTAAAACTACAAGAAGGAGTAAAGCCGGAATGAAATTACTGAGGCAAAATACAAAGGAGAATAAACGGAAATTTGAGGAGGCAAAAAAAAAACGCAAAAAGAAAATGTTTAGAAACACAGTTAAACAAAATAAAACAAAATATATATGAAATTTTTACTAGAAAGTAAAAAAAATTGCCAAGATGTAAAGTCCAATAATATAACACTTTTAAAAAAGAAGAACAGAAAAATGGTAGGTAACACAAAAATTTATGTTTAGTTAATCCTTCTTCTGAAGACAGAGAAATAAAACTCTTTTGTTTCAGTGTAGGAGTTATGAGTAAAATTTGCCAAAGAAAACTTTACAAACCTTTTAAAAGTTAGGGACTCCAGAAAAACTCAGAGGATTGGTACAAATTACCCTGAGAAAAACAAATAATAAAATACTAATAGATGGACAGGTATCGGAAAGCGTCACGGAAAAAAAAAGGTGTCAGACAAGAGAATCCCATCTCAACAGTACTGTTTAACTTGGTACTAGAAGCAATTTTGATAGAAAGTGGCATTCAGATAACGGGAATAATTTACCGAAGACGTCATCAGATAGTTGCTTACGCAGACAATCTGCCGATTATTATTAGATCAAAAAAAAAAAGAGTTGGAAATATTATTCAATAAACTGGACCAAAACACGGGGACAGATGTAGTTACCAGCTTTAAAAGAGAAAGAAGGATGTATAAATTTGAAAAAGTTAATGAAGTCGATTACCTAGGAGTGACGTTATCTAACATCATAAAAGAAACAATGGAATACAAAACAAATTGCAAAAAGCAGTATGGCGGTAGGTGCAATCAATGGTATGTTGAAATCCAAAGAAATCTCAAAAACAGCAAAGCTAAGAATGCATAAAACGATTGTAAGACCAACGGTAACATATGCAAGCAAATTATAGGCATTAACAAAACATATGAAGGTGAAACTAGAAATATGTGAGAGAAGACTTTTAAGAAAAATGCTGGGAAGAGTAAAGGTGTAAAACCAATAAGGAATTACAAGGTGATTATGGTGACATATCAATAACAGCGTTTACAAAAACACAAAGAGTACGATGGTTAGGTAATGTCAGTCTAATGCCCGAAAACAGGCATGTTCAGCAAAGCATTTGATACTATTAGTCATAACATTATCATTGATAAACTTCACAAGCTTGGTCTTAATGATTGTCTATGGAAGTTAATAACATCTTATCTTACTAATTGTCGTCAATATGTTTTGTATAAGAATTATCAGTCAACACCTTTTAAATCTACCTTTGGCGTCTCGCAATGCTCAAATCTTGGTCCTTTGCTTTTTAATCAACTTATTAATAACTTATCGGACCCAATCTCATGATTGAATACATTTACAAAAATAAATTAACAAGGTATCTGAATATTGTTCAAAAAAGGATCAAAATAGTCATTTGTATTACTAAGCCAGAAACTGACCTTTTGTGTGGCTACACACCGTGTTTTTTGGGTCAAAAAATGGTAAATGTGGTGAAGCCATTTGGGCGGTGACACGGTGTCATTTTGTCATATATTAAAATACGTGTTTTGTTTTTCCTACGTTCGCGTTTATAAAATCCTTCAAAATCCGGCCGGCCGTCGAACATAATTTTTTTTTGCATCATTATATCGTACTAATTCTAATTCGTCGGAAAAAGAAAAAAAAGGGGTGTTAAAATTTTTCGTTTGGAAACCGTCGCATAACTTCCCATCTTACTTGATAAAATGTGTAGTAAAAATATTTTTATTTGAAAATTTATCTTTAAACAAAATAAATGTTGTTAAGTTAGTAAAGTGATAAATAAAAAAAAGTTATTTATTTATTTATATTTATACGTTTTTAAATGCGGTCACAAAACTTTACAGGCACACAATATTCTTTTAGAAAAAATCAACAATTCTGATTAAATAAAATTTTATGCAATTTTTTGCCATTTTTTCTTAAAATATTATTATGTAACATACTAACATTAATACACCTTATAACAACAATAACAACCTCTTTCAAAATTTAAAGTCAAAAAACAGGGGTTTTAATTAAAAAAATTATTGGTCCTTTTTAGGCGCTCGAAGGTACTTTAAAATTTAAAGTAAGTTTCCAAACAACTTTTATTAAAACTATTTTTTAATATTTTCCATATTTTAAAAGTTACGCTTATTATTTCAAACTTTTGAGCCACACTGTATAATTAATAACATTTCAGGTTGTAAGTAAAAATTGTCATAATACTCAGTGACAACTTAATCAGGTAAAATATACATCTAATCTAATCTAAATGTAGAAGTATTTTACATTCGTGACAACACAATGCCCAGTAGTCAATTAATTTATAGATAAATCCGTTATTGGCAAGTGTGTAATTTCAAAAAAGTCAAGTATAGGTCTCTCTAACTCCACCGGTAGAAGTACAGCGGACGTTTGTCACACAAAGGAGAAAAGAATCGTCTTGGCATAAAAATTGCAAGTAATAACCCTATTAATAAAGTATGCCGTGCTTTACAGAAAACTATGACTAAACTCGGCAATTAACTTAATAATTTCGATTTTTTGTTTCGGAAGTAAAAATTTGAAACGCATTTAATCTAAAGGACTTGAACATTTTGTCTTAAGCGGTTGTTTAATGCTAATGGATATTAGATTATTTGTTTGCAGAATAGCAATGTTAAAATAGAATAGAATTATACAAAAAAAAACTATAAATAAAAACTGAGCAAACGTAAGCACAAGATGCGTGAAAAGATCAAAGTTCATGCACAAATTTAAACCAAGCTGTCCGTAACTCTTGAATTAGTGTAACTTAGAAAACTAATAAGTAAAAGTTAAGTATTTTTGAAAGTGGTTTGTATTAACAACAATAACTTAATTAGTTGATACAAAATTTTTTTCTACATATAATGTTCTAGTTGCTAAATGGTACTCATGTTAATTTGTGCAATTATTGAAATTACATTTTTTTAAAAATATTTTTCCATACGAATATATGGATTGATAATAAACAAACAACCTTTGTTTATTACTAGGAATTACTTTACTATAATAGAATGATGTAGAAAAATTACTCTGTGCACCTACTGTTGTTACCGCTACGCAGTAGGTATTGCATACAAGTTTGTGGCGATTTCGAGCTTTAACAAAAACTGTTGAAATAGCACAAGCGACCTATGGGCGACCTACGGCGATTCACACATATAAAACTACTAGCACGTGCAGTATTATATGTCTCACTGCACAAACGGGGCGCGATGGTTAGTACATTATATTACACTAGATACAATATTTATAATTAGTGACACATGTTTGAAGTAAACGTTGGCGTACTACGTTACTACGTGTGTAGGTTTTTGGTAACTGTAGCTTACTAGATACTTGGTTCTTGGTGCCGCACTGTACCGTAAACTGTGTACTCTACTGTCTTTCTGCTGACGACCCTAATCTATTTATTTGCGTTTTGTAAGTTGTTTCTGATTTAGTAAGATGGCTGGAACTGTGCTTCCTGATGATCAGCATTTGTCAGTTGTGTTTGATGAAATGCTAACGGTGTTTTGTTAATATTCCGCATTCTCACCAAATAGTATTTTCTGCGATTATGCGAACTTAGCCACTTAATATGGCTTTTTTCTTAGTGGATTGCCAAACAACTATAAGGTATAAAGCAAAAATAATTTTTTGTGATTCAGTTTATTCCACATTATTACTGATACCAACATGTGCTAGTATTGTTAGCAATGTATTTGTCTCGCCAGTTTCTTGAAGCTAACCTGCGCCAAGAGGATAATCGTGAGTGCCGAAAAGAAGATCGCCTGTTGCGGCAGCTTCTGGTGTTTGCCGTGGGATTTGTGTTGTTGCATGTGTAGAGCTTTGGTACAAGATGTTCTCGTTAAGGGCGTCGGCTAGTGTTGGTAAGTTGTCAAGCTTATTATGTGTTTGCGTTTCCAGGACCGTTTGCAGTGATGTCGGCAACAGACCTAGGCACAGGGTTTGTAGAAAATCATCAAAGAAGATTGTTCCGCCTAGGTTTCCCTGGTGTCTCAAGAATTGTTATGGTTTGCAGCCGCCAAGATCTGCGCTTTTGAGTAATTGCTGCACTTTCTGCTTTTAAGAGGTTGGTCAGTTATTTCTTAAGTTTGTCATATTTATCCTCTGTTTGGGGTGATTTTAGTTTGGTTCGCGGTTATTCTGGCAAATTGACCTTTAATTTGTATGAACCTGATTAAGGTTTTCTCCACACAAAATGAAGGAATTCAAAGGTTACGCGCTCGTTGCCGGCGGGTGTTGTCTGGGTTGTGGTAGAAGTGGTGGGCGTTGTAGCGTTAGTGGCAATTATTTTTCTGTTCATTTTGTGGGTATATTAGAAAATGTTGATTTATAGTGTAATTACGTTGTCTGGAGTTTGTTGGATGCTTCGTTTATTTTCTGCTTGTGGAAAGGGCAGATATCTTTTTCAGACAAACGAAAGATTATGTCAATGAGTAGTAAGACGGTTACTGTGTAGAGTGTTTCGGCAATGGTCAAATTGGCGTTTGGTTGTCGTAGGCGTTTCAATGCGTATCCTTCTATCTTTTGTATGCGTGACCTGTTACTCACGTTCGGGGTTTACCACCGTTTGTTGCGACGTTCCTATCATAAAAAAACACGATAATTGTCAACACAAAGGATGCTTTAGCGGTTACATTGCTGCTAATGTATAGTAAAATGATCTTTTGTAATGCTGGACTATTTCTGACAGTGAGAATGATGTCGGGGGGCATCATAAAGATTTGACAACACCGGTTGTAATCACAGAGGCTCAGTGAATGTCAACGACGGTATATTAATTGAAAAACATTATATTACAGTAGACACAATATTTACACGAATCAACTGTTTGTTGTACTCAATTGCTGACACAGATACAGGTGAAGTTTGCGTACTACGTTACTACGTGTGGTCGCTTGTAGTAACCGTAGCTTACTAGATACTTGATATTTGGTGCCGTACTATACTATAAACTGTGTATTCTGCTGACGATTCTATACCTATATTCTATTTATTAGGGTTAAGTATACAGTTTTTGAATCAGCAAAGTTTCTGGAACTATGATACTGATGGTCAGCATTTGTTAATTGTCTTTGACGGCGTTTTATTTATATTCTGCATTCTTAAGAAATAGTATTTCCTATTGCGTTATTTTGGGGTCGCTGTTGGCAATCCTGTACTTCTATATTTTGACTGACTTACCTCTAATTCTTTATAATCCTTGGAGAATACATAGCTCCACCGTTAATGGTGTCTAACCATTACCTAAATTATTAGTACCTTGAACATTGGATTACCAGTTAGCACATTAATATAACATTTCGATGAATAAATGACTACATGTTACGTGGTCGCCGTTTTGAAAGTACTTTTTTTGAAAGCATTTTAGGTGTGGTAAAAGACTCTGCTCTTGCTATAAAATCCGAGTAAAAGTGATGTTCTTAGAATCGGAAAAACGCGAAAAAATTTTGCTTTCTAGTCAAGAAAAGAGTCGATGACAACTTTAGTAAGAGAAATTTATTTCTGATATAAAAACAAATATATACGGTTGGATGAGTGATGCCAAAGGCGTTCGATAAGTTACAGAAGTTAATTATGTACCTACATATTTAACACTACAAACATTTCACTTATACGCGTTTACGTTCCAGCACCGATTCGCTGTGCAAAAGCCTATTGAGTGCGTCAATTTTAAACATCAATACAGAACAAAGACAAAGATTTTCAGCACCAGCGACCAATTAGTATTTTACCGGTGCTTTCAAAGATTCTAGAGAGAGTGATAAATAAGCAAATAAGATATTATCTTAATGAAATTAATATTGTACCTGTTAATCAATCTGGATTCCGCCCTGGTTTTATCTGTTGTACTGCACTACTAAATATTACAGATGATATAATAGCTAACAACAACCTTTAAAATTTAACGCTTCTTGTTCTATTAGACTACAGTAAAGCATTTGATACGCTAGACCATGACTTGGTTTTATATATTCTTAAGTTCATTGGATTTGAACCAACTCCATTAATACTTTTGAAAATTACCTTAGTGACAGTGAAACTTGTAGATATTTCCAGCATCATTAAATGTTAGTTGGGGAGTACCACAAGGTTCTATTCTAGGTCTATTACTATATATTATTTACTCATTAAATTGAGAGTGTGAGAAAACGGCGGAGTAGTGGGGGTACACGCCCGTTAGCGCCGTTTGAGGGGATTGCAATTTAAATGAGCGTGCTACGGGCGGGTACTTTTACTACTTCTCCATCATCTTTGCTTGTTAGGCTGTTCTATCACTCGGGACAATTTCATATTTCTAGTAGGCGGTTCACTATTTTTATTTCTTGTTACATAAATAGCTATTTGTTGTTTTTTCTGTTTCTAAAACTGTTAAAATGCACGTCATGTACAAAAAAAATGACATCAACAATTCAACAATATATTATTTATCTATTAGTATTAATCGGCTTCCAAGTCTGGCCTGTTGCGCTCAGAAAAATTTGCTCGCGAGTACATTTATTTTACAATTCTCCAAGAGTTTTCAGTATTTATTGTTTACTTAATGTTAATTTTTTTCATTGATTTTTAAATAAAAATTAAAAAAATAAAAGTAGTGTTGTCAGAAAATTATTATCTATGGGCTTATAAGGAAATCCATTTTTCTGTTATTTTACGTTTTAATTAAATTAAATACAACAAAGACGAAAATTTAAAAAAATAGTTCCTGCACGACATAAATAATAATGTTAGCTATATGTTTGTGCAATATTAGGAAAACGTTTCTAAAAGTAAACAAGATAAGTTTACATAAACTTTATAGCTCCCTGAGAGAACAGCCTTAAATACCATTTGATCAAAAAATGAGAATATAAGTTTTGTTCCTTTCTATTTCAACTTGACAATTTTTTTTTATTTTTGACAATCGGACGACCACACAAGCATTCAGCTTTATTTGAATATATTGCTTTAAAAATTTAAATTTCAATTGTGCATAAACTAATTGCGCAACAATTGCAGGGTTTGGCACACACTCAATACGTATCATTATCTCTTATTTTCTGAAAGATTTATCTTACATCTCAAAAAATGACAAATTTACAAATTTTAAAGAACATCCCAAATATTTTACTTTTTACGATTTTCCTCGGAAAGTTATTACCTGATCGAGTCGAATTATGATTATTTTATTCGTATTCTTATCTTCTACAACTTTTTTTATCTTATTAACAATAATTAATTACTTTTCACTTAAAAAAAAAAGTTGAAAAAAAACAAGTTTTTTTGCGTTTAAATGTTAATTAACTATACAGTGTGTCCAAGATAAGGATGAACAGCATGGGGATCTCGGAAACCGTGAGAAATACAGAGTCGGTTAAATTTGGAAAAAGTTGATCACTCGAGGGATTAACATGTTGCTGTTGAGAAACTCGCTGAGTTTGGATTACTTCCGTAGATATTCGTAAAAAACCGAAATTTTCACTACGTTTCGTTTCGAAAAAACCATCATTAGGAATTTAAATATGTACTACACAATTCGTGATTTTATTGAGAAAAAATAACGTTTTAGTAAATTTCAAATCTTTTTGGTCTAGTGTGCGCTGAATGAAATTATGACAACAAAAAAATGAAGTCGAATTAACAATCGACGCCATTTCTTTCATTGTTAATTCTGTTAGAATTTATTTAAATAACAAAGTAGAATCAGTTTAGCAAAGTTTTTTAGTGTACGTCATATTTTACAATGGAGCAAGTAATGTTTTCAAATGAAGAGAAATTTGGTATGCTGTCACATTACATGCCGGAGAAATTCTGTAGAAGCCGAACACTATTTGATGAAGTACCCGGAACGGAGGCAACCAGGCGTTTGGTGTCCAATATAAAAGAATACAATTTATTCGAGCAACCCGTACTGTACCGCCAAAAACATTCGAGCGCAGCAACATTTTCTGTTTGCCGCAATTATTTCAACGACATCAAAATGATTTGAAATTTACTTGTTCCATTGTAAAATACGACTTACACTGAAAGGCGTTGCTAAACTGGTACTACTATATCAATCGAATCGATTCTGTAAGAACTAACATTAGCCTTCATTTTTTTGCTGCCATGGTTTCATTCAGCGCACACTAGATCAAGAAGATTATAAATTTACTAAAACGTTATTTTTTTTAATAAAATCACAAATAACCATATTGTGTAGTGCATCGTTAAATTTGTAATGAAAAATGCTTTCTTATACGAAGTATAATTTTTTAAGTGGCACAAAAAAATTAAGTTGATGATGGTTTCTTTGAAACGAAACGTTGTAATAGAATTGTGTAAACGCCGTCTTGTAGAACAGAAAGAGTGGCAATGACAAAGTAAATTTAGTTTTTTGGTAACTTTTCGGATAACTTCAGAATATAATGAAAACAAAATTGACAGTTTCGGTTTTTTTTTAATATCTCTGGAAGTAAGCCAAACTTAGCATGTTTCTCAACAGCAAAATGTTGACCTTTTGAGTGGGCCATTTTTCAAAATTTAACCGACTCTGTATCTCTTACGGTTTCCGAGATCCCCATGCTGTTCATCCTTATCTTGGACACACTGCATAATGACAATTCATTTTTGGTATAAAACATGAGTACAAGGTACTTTATACTATTTAAAATTACATGGCGTAGGTGGAATTCTACTATTATTTTTGTCAAAAATATATCTCTATTTACTGCACTATCTGTCGAGCATTAGATTGGAAATCACCGTGCTCACCTGAAAAAACGGTAACTACAATAAGGTCAAACTTTAAATCTAATTATTAATATTAAATTATTGTAGGCAAATGCGCATTGACATACACGCATGCGTGTATGTCGGTCAAACACATGTTTGAAAACGTACGAGGATTACTAGTAAAATTTCGTGACGAGGTTAAATGTAGGTCAGTGGGTTTAATTGTAAAGGTACGTCCTTCATGCGCATTAATAATAATAATGATCTTGATCATTAAGTATCTTTAAATTGGTAATTTAAGTTAAAGATAAAAACAATTGTGGGGATGAAAAATAAAGACAACAATAAAAAAAATGCAATTACATTTTTTTCTAAAAGTGATTTCACTTGTGACGTTTTTTTTTATTTCGCATGAAATTGAGCTGTTTATAAATACGCTTGATTGTTGGTATAACAAACGCCCACGTTATCAATTCGACGTAATAATTTTTGGCAAATTACTAAGATACATCCGCCTGTAGGTAGGCAATTTAAGTTACAAACGGGAAAGCACCAAAAAACTGCACCAAAAAACTTTACTTGAACACGTATTTCAATAGCAAAGCTATCATCATCAGCTATTGGAACACGTCTCCGAGTAAGGTTTTTTGGAGTTTTTTTAGGTTACATTAAAATATTCAATCAAAAAATTTCTTAAAGATGAGGTTTTTAAGTTTTTATAAGCTGGCTAGTCCAAACTGAGCTTAATCACGTTTTATAAATAAACTATCCTTCGTTTTTTCTAATTATGCCATTAATGTAGAAAGTTGTGGGAAATGGGAAAAGTCTAATAAAGTATCATTAATAATTAATTTGTAATGGAAGTAAACTTAAACCAAGTGCTTAATATTCTTTGAAGATTTATTAACCGGCATCTTCTACGTCGTAAGTAGTATTTCTTGACTTATAACCATTGTGAGCTTTAGATTTCTATCGCCATATTTCCAACGTTTTAGAATTTCGTCCGGGTATGGTTAATTAGAATGAATAAATACGATGCAATTTAGATAATTAAGGTTGTTTAAATGGTAAATAATATCAACACTACCTCGAAAGGCCGTTGCTACCCATCCGCTTTTTGAACCGGTTACTACTTGTCCATTGAATGTGTTTATCAAAGATAAACAGTCTTTTACCTATCTGTATTACTATTAATCCGTTTTGGAATATAAACCGACTTACTCTTCATCGTAATTATCGGCAGTCAGATAAGTTGAAATTGTGCATGCTTTATTTTATAATCTTATTTACAATGCGGTTGTATCTGTATTCTAACATGAATTTACGCGTAAATGATTTTTGCTCGTAAGTGCTCTTTTAAATTGGATTGAATTATAGTTTTAATTATTACTTTTACATTGCAATGCACGTGTGTTTTCTTAGTCATGTCTGTTGGAATCTGATATTTTTTTTGTTTAAATCAGTTGGTTTAGAGAATTGCGTTATCGTCACGTTCACATAATTAGGGTTTTTAGGAAATGCTTATTTCATTAGTTTTTCACTAGATTTCTTTGAATTTAATCAACACATGTAGCAGTTTGTTTTGCTATGGCAAAGTTTGTTTCTAGGAAAACAACTTGTTGGCTGCCGTTTTTATTAATTAAATTGTAGACTTGTTTTGACTAATTGAATAACACGGATTGTACCCACGAAATTTTGAGTAGTCAGTTTTGTTTATTCCTTCTGAGAAAATATTAGCGCGATAAATTTTTGTAATGTTCTTTGTGTAGGAAATGATAAGAGGGGAGACCCTCAAACCTTTTGATTGTTAATAGTTTTTAAGTTTAGTTCTTGAGCAGATTCACGACTACCAACATGTAGTAATTAAGACATGTACCGAATTGCGCGGATTTATGTTGTTTTTTAAAATTAAAATAATCGCCTAAATGCCTTAAGTTGAAAAAAAGTGTACGATTACATAAAACTATTAAGGGCGCGAGTGCAATGTTAAGCTTAGTGTGCCATAAACATAAGGAACTTCCGTTTTGCGAACACTTAAGAGAGTATCGTTCGATTTATTTAAATAATCGAAATAATCGCGCAGTGGATAAATTAACTCTTTTTTATTCAGCGGATTTTTGCTAAAAAATTGCAGTACCGTAAGAATGCATATTATTCTTCGATTAGTGGATTGAAGAAACTCCCAACTGTAAGTACTCTGCTTGTTTACTTCAGAAAACCTGCGGGTTAAGTGAATTTAGATGCAAGTACGCGTATTTGAATTAAATTTGGTAGTGTCTATAGTATTCTTTTTTTTTTGTTTTATAAATTAAGTTCGGTGGTTTAGCATGATCAAACGTGTAATAGTTTAAGGAACGAGGTCAAAATCTTTCTCTTTACCAGGTACCGGGGTTTATTTGTCCGTTGTGTATGTTTTGTTTTTTTGTTGCGTTACAAAAAAAAACGTTGTTATGCTTAATTTCAATACAAAAACCGGTCGTAATTATTTTGTTCTTTTATTACTTTAAGTGTTTACGTTTTTCCCTATTCTTTAGTGGGCATTTGACATAAATATTCAAAAGATTAGGGGGCGCCTGGCAATCTCGACTGTGCTTCATATTAAGGATCTTTAGTCTTCGTTAAAGTAAGTGAGAAATAATTTTTAATGTACCCCCTTTGCCGTTAGAGCTATCTTGGCGTTCGTCATGCTGCGTACTTGCTCAAGTTTTGTGGCGTAACATTTAATCGATGTGATTTGAAAAATTTTTTGATGTATATGGTATAATGTGATTGCGCTGTCAGTTTTTTGTTAGATTTGTCGTCAAGTACCGTTAGTTAATGTGAGTGTTTATATTTAAAGTCTGTAAACGCCACATATATATGTTAAATTCAACTATCTGCTATTGTTCACTGATTACTAAATTATCCGTCAAACACACCCAACCAATGGCGTCTCGTACGGTTCTTACTTAGTTTAACAATTTTATGTAATTATTAGCGTATTTTGTGTCTGTAACTAGTCTAGTTGTTTTACAAAAATTATATCTCTACTACAGTTTAACGATTTGTTTCTGTGTCTTGGGTTCGTAGTTGCTCTAAAATATTTAAGCATTTTGTTATGTAGCGCCTTTTTTATTACTTCTTTGACAGTGTAAAAGTTTTTGACCTAATAACTACCAAATACACCCACGATCCTTCTTTGACTAGCAGAGCTCCGGACCAGGTTTTTGACACTGTCTGTTAATTTAATGTTTTAATACCAACAAACTGTAACAAATGTTATATTATTTTGTTTTTATAGCAGTATATTTGTATTTAAAATGTTAAAGTAGACAGGTAGTAGATAAACGTTGACTTCTATATTTAAAAACATTTTTAAATTGTAGCCACTGAGTAACTTAAAAAAAAGTACTCAAAACTAATTTTGAAAAATTGACAGGCAATATCTAAGATCCACGTACTACACGGACAGGCGGTAAATTAAATTAACCCTATTGTTATTAAAATAACAAGACACACTAGCAAGAGTTCAATATAGAAACCAATTAGAGTGGTGTGTGAAAGCGAATTGTCTGGAACAATCTTGATTCAATCCACAGATTGACATTTTTCATGTGAAGATTCAAAAGCTAAACGATGTTAGAATAAATAGAAGAGGTTAAGGTTAACTTTATTTACAATTAAAATGTAAAATTCTAATTGTTTTAAGCATTTGTCATTTTGTAAATGTGGTTAAAGTTCTAGTTTATAACAATTCACTTTTATGCACGAATAATTTTCTGGCATTGGACCTAAACTTTTAATATCATTAAGTTGTTATGAACCAATTACCCAATTTCAAATAATAAAATGCAACTAAAAGGATTGCTTGTTGTTATTTAAAATATACAATAAACTCTTTGAAACAGCTTGTTATTGCAGCTATAAAAGCTTTTGTTTTACATCCTAGACAAGTTAGATTGACATAAACAAAATCACATCTAATATTAATTCTTTGTATCTACCAGATGCTTCACATTTGCTTATATTAACAAAACCTCTAGAAACTTTAGAATATCAAATAAAATGCACAAACTAACGACGTATATAATATTTCAACAAATATTGCTCCAAACCTATCGATACTTATTGTTACTACATTTAGGACATGCGAAAGTTACCACAATATCTAATTTTGCGTGAGCGAGCATCTAAAGAAATTATTTTCATACACATCTAAGATTTCCCACAAACTGAATCCAGCATTCAGATGTTTTACTTCAACAAATATATCTAACTTTGTAATATGTTTTCATGTGAGCATTTTTATGCAATAAACATTTATTTATACATTTGTTTGATAAAGAACCAATTTGTGCTTTTACAAGAAAAAAATATTATTTTATAGAGAACAAACCTGTACATCAAAGGTCTTTATAAAATATTTAATAACACAAAAAAGAAGAAAAACTGAAAATAAACATAATGTTGTACATTTTGCTTTCAATAAAATTTTGAATGTAACTTTATTAAAAAAATATAAATAACAATCAGAAATAATGAAGGATGTTTTTTCAGTAACACCAATTTGTGATTTTGATTGATTTAAACAATAAGCAGGAAAAAGTGATATTAGAATCAATAAAGAAAAAGAAAACTTGAAGTATTTCAATTTTTGTAAGTCAAATATTTTTTTTCCAAACTCTACAATAATGCTGTAAAAGCAAAAGCAAAATTTTGATGATGATAAAAATTGATAAATATTATTATTAAATTTATTATTACAGAAATTTCAGCTATTTAAATGTAATTATTTTATTTGCTTTCCAATTTTAAATAAATTGTATTATGCACAAGTTTTTGAATAAAAAATTCAATTGTTTAACTGCAAAACGTTACTAACAAGTGTAGACGGCAACCATCATCAAGCACTGAGAGACACAGATTGCGATGATTACATTTTTATATTAAATAAAATAATTTTATATTGAATGTGAGCATGAAACTTTCTTTGTTTAAAATTCTTTGGTTGATAATATCTCTAAGACTTGCATTTGTAACAACAATAACGTGGTTTATAGTTGAACATAATTTCAATTTCAGAAAAATAATGAAATGTATAATTCTTACAAATATGAATATAATTCTAAATAACGTTAAGTGCGGGTTTGCGCAATTTATAAATCTTATTTAATTTTAATACACATATTTAAATATACTAACTTGGTAAATTTATTTGATGTGAACGTGCGATCTTTAACGGTTTTCGGCAATGACCTCTTGAACCTGAACTGGTTTCTCAACTTTTCCTTACTATTAGCTATTCTTTCATTTTCTGTTTTGGTTTTAATTGTTTATGCTTTCTTTACCAACTGCTTTATTTACAGATATTTTTAATACTACTTCGCAGACTTACAACACTTCGCGGGCTTTATCAACAAGGTGCAGTTTTACACCATTTTTACAATGATTGGGTTAATTATTTACATAATCACAACATTTCTATTAGTGATTCCGTATTAATTGTTATATGCACCAACTATACGTCCATCATTCTACACTCTACTCGTTCACGTAACCACAAAAATCGATATACCTTCTTAACGTACAAGAAACCTCTATATTTTACTACTAAACATTATATATCTTTTTACATCTATACATTACAACCATAATATTATACAATCACTGCGTAAATCCCTGGTTAAAGTAAGATAAAATTTTTCAAATTTTAAATAAATAGATCTTTGTATGTAACCAAATTATGTTTCAACTTTGCATACAACTTATTACTTATCAAATATTTCTTATCTTTGACTGTTTGTCTTAATAAAATGCATAATTTTTAAAATATATGCACAGATAATTATTATACAACTTAAGCAATTTTTTTTAAATTAGTCATCATTAATAATAAAAAAATATATCAAATTTACCTCTTATTTCGTCAGTATCACTATTTTCAACTTTATTCATTTCTTTGTTTACTTTCAAATTGGTATTTATTTTAATCTTTAGTGTATTTGCTTCCATTTCTGTTTCTTCTTTATTTTCTATTTCATATTTTTCTATAATTTTTATATTTGTTTGTATTTTCTTTTCAACTTTTCCTTTATCTTTATATTTAAATTCTTCTATTTTCATATTTGTTTCTTCTTGTATTATTGTAATGTATTTGTTTAATTCTTTGTTTATATCCATATTTTTACATATTTCTTCAACTTCTTCCATTTCATTAATTTCTTCATGTAATTATTTGTTTATCTTCATAATTCTCTTAATGAGTTTTCTGATTTTTCAAATCTATTAATAATTGATCATATTTTTGACTAATTCGTTCTTCCTTTGACCTCATGTGTTCATTTATTTCATTATAATTTTGGTTTGTTTTTTCATGTTTTTTTTTGTTTCTGCGTGATTTTGGTATAGTTTTGCTCTATCTTGATCTTGATTTTGTTTCATTTTTTTATGATTTTTTATTATCTTTTTTAATTTGGCACTATTTTGTCATTTTATGTAGAATTGTTTGCGTAAATATATCCATGTTTTGTTTTTCTTGTTTTTCTTCTTTCGGTTTCTCCGTAATTTTTTAAATTTTATTTTTTTTTGTTGTATTTCTGTTTGAATATCTATCGCATATTCTTCGTCATTAATTAATGTTCTTTTACCACGTGTTTAAATTTTGTTCAAAAGTTTCTATTTACCCTATACAATGTAGATTAATCTATTAACAACAGTGTATATAACATACATTTAAAGCGAAAATATGATACTTTTTTTAAATAAACATTTAATATTCCTTTACTAATTAAAAAATTATTTGTTTTACCGTAAAAACCAAAATGTATCATTTACGATATGTGTTCATTTATTTGAGTAATTACTCTATGCAGCGTAATCAATAAACTGTAAGTTTTGCGAAAACTTTTGCGAATTTACAGCTGGATATTTAAGATTTTTATTTTTGCCAACGTTTATGTTAGCTATAATTTGTCAATGGAATGATTTATGTAACTGCTTTTACATACTTGTTGACAAATTTGCTTAATGGTAATCAATGAATTTAAAGCAAATTTTATTTAATTTGAATAATTGCATATAAATACTTGCAAAATTTATTTCTAACTTAATAATTTCAATTGTTAATTATTTTTAATTTTCTTAACTATGTTTAAAATATTTAAATGCCTGAAATAGCGTAAATACCTCGGTATTTGTTTTTGAGCCCCACGTTGGGCGCCATTAATTATTATGCGATGATTACATTTTTGTGTTGAATAAAATAATTTTATATTAAATGAGACTATGAAACTTTTTGTTTAAATTCTTTGGTTAATAATAAAGTTCCCTAGGCTTGAATTCTTAACAACAATAACAAAATTATAAACTTGAAATTAATCTTCAATTGCTATAATGACTGATGAAATTTAGTTTATCTGTTATTTACAAATCTACGAAAAAAAAGGAGGGGTTTTAAAAGCTGGGATATACAAAAATACGGATAAAAAAAAACACTGGAAAAAAATCGACGGAAAAAAGCCGTGAGAAAAAAAGGTAGAAAATAGAAAGCCAGAGTAGTAGACGTATTATTATTATAATATCGTAATAGTGTTGAAATTAGAAACGTTTATCGACTAGATAATTCAACTCTTGCGTAATTTATACCACTGGCCATTTTTCGCGATTTTTTCCCTCGGCCTTTTTTTAGTCGCATTTTCAGTTTTAAGTATTTTGAAAAATATTTTTTATATGTAAATATAAGCCTTAAACAGGTTTGTTTTATTATACGAAATAAACTTGAGTTGAGACAAGCTTTTGTCGATCGAGATGGTCTCTATCGAGATGATTTTGTGTCCAAGCGGCGATATCGAGATGGCGGCATCAAAGTGGTTGCCGCGTCTAAATAAACTACTTTGAACATGACTTTACAAAATAAAACCTGATTATGATTCAATTTGTACATGTTTTACTTAACCAAGTTTTTTAATATCTTGAATATTATTCAAGATATCCGCACTCAAAGATCTGTATTTTTGCAAAAAAAACAATTTTGTTTTACATTTTTCGATTATTTTATCGGGATAACTCATCAACAATGTACTTCAAAAAATTAAATAAGTTGTAGACCATTAAATTTGTTTTAATAATACTGGGTGTTTTATGATGAGTAGTCTATTAAAGGTTATGGTAAAAGTGCAAATAAATTGAAACTAAAAGTTTCCGTATACGGCGTCTTACATGTGCTCTATACCGTATATACCGGAAGTTGAATCAGCTTCCTTATTTGAAATTTATGTTTTTATGCAAGATTTGAATTTTAATCGATATTATACGACAACCTTTAATAACATTTATTACGAAAAAACGTCAGGTGAACTGGAAAAAATATAGGAGCTTTTAAGTCGTTCTGTCAACTTTGAGGAGCAACAACTTTTTTCCCGGTAAACGCACAGTTTATTTGTCATATTACATTTTTTAAAACATAACTCAAAAGAAATCCAAGGACATTAATTTTATGATTGTCTAATAATTAGAACGCGAGATTTACAAATTTAAAAAAAAAATACCAAATACGAGACAGCGGTAAAAGGGTTGGTTTTGAAGGTCCGCAAACTTAGGTTTAAACTCATCAATAAAAACTTTTTCAAATGGATGATAAGAGAAAAAATGTATACCAAAATAGTGGGTCACTCATATAAAAATTTCCTAAATGCACTGGACCAGTGTTACTATCCGCTGGATATTCTAGCCAACGTTAAATGCAGAATACCTTAAATAGATCAACGTAGCGAGCTCGTAATTAAAATTTTGAGTACACGTTTGAAAAACTATTCAAAAGCGCGGTGGACAAAATAGAGAACATGGAGAAGTGAACTACTACTTGACGCAATTCGTGTCCGGTCACGGTTGCTTCAATTCATACCTAGCAGGAATTAAAAAACGGGAGTTGACGAATTGTAATTTGTAACGGTTGTAATTTACAAAATATCAAAGCAAGTGACGGCTCTAGCGGTACAACCTAGATAGAAAAATTAAGGAAATTTGGCTGTATGCAGCGCACTAAATTAGTAGATGATAAAAATATTTATGGTAGTTAGAGCAGCAGCGTCCGGCTTCATCAGGGAGTTGCGTGGATTCCTGAATAGCTATAAGAATTGTGACTGTTGGGTAGAGAAAGAAATAAAACCGATCAACAGGTTTTACTTAATATCTAATATGCTAAATCAAACACAAACCAGAAATACAGAGACAACAATTCAGTATAACAAACAAATCTTAAAATAAAAATAGTAGGATGATGTGACAGAAATAGAGAAACTGTCGCATATAGTACGTGCGTTTACAGCAGCCTTGCTTACAATAACTTAGGCTTTTAGTTAAGATGTCGAATTTCAGGTAAGCTTTAGTTAAACGCTTAAGTTAAGAGTTCTTATTCAAATTAAAAAAAAAGGAGCTGCTACTAAGACTTTGCGTTTACATATCATTCACACACGGCGAATTACACTAAATATAAACAACAACGAAAAATGGTAAGTACCTCCCGCGAACCTAAAAGGCCGAGGCAACCGCGCTAAAGTAAGCACCCCAGCCCTTATTGAACTGATATAAACAAACTTCCGGTTAAAGAGAATACACCTAATAAAAGTTAGTTAAATAATAACTATCGAGTCCTTTATGTTATTTGTACTCGAGCTTCATACGCCTTATTATTTATGAGTAAGTGATTTAAATACTAGAACTGAGCTGTAATACGTCGAGTATAGTTCTGGGAATAAAAATATTCTGTTAGCAACGGTATCGACAGTTCGGGGAAGATAGATAGGCCCAAGGATTTCTCTAGGGATGGTGTGCAGAGAAGTGACTCCCTTGCTGAAAGTATGCAACATATTTACCGTTGGTCTGCGGTTTGTTTACTACGGGGCCGTGGTGTTGTCGTTTATTAATAGAGAAGGTTCGTAGTTAGCTACTCCAGCATCCTCTAGAGTTATCTCAGCATTGTACACAACTAGTATAAGACACCGAACACAACGTGCTAAAAGCATCTGTAACAACCAGAATTAAAACAAATAGAAAAAAACCCAAATTCTCACGATGAATGTAGCCAGATTAAACGTAAACGTCAATTTGTATTGGAAATTGTAAAGCCCACATTAAATAGTTTTTGGTGAAAATTTTACTTTAGAAAAAATGCTAAAACACCCACGTGTATCACACGAAAAAGAAAAAAGGTCCTCAGTCCGTCCCAAAAATTTAATCGAATTAAATTTCCACCATCAGCAAATTAGCAGCGTGCGTGCAAAGTACGACTTTTCTTCGCACCGTACTACTTGCAACACACGTTTTAAGGCGGCTTACGACCTACGTCCTAAATACGAGAAATAAAACCGTAACAAATTACTGTGACAAAATTGATGATGCAAAACATAATTTTTTCGAATGCTTGCACTGATCTGCTTATAGATCTAACGGTCTTAATAAAGATTTCGAAAATGATCGGATGCGCACAAAATTAAGAAGATATAGTAAATTGGGTGACGTTTGTAATTTGGAAAAAAGAAGATGATTTAAGAATGGCAAAAGGAGTTTACTTTGCAGCAACATTTTCTCACTCTATGACCATGACGGATTTAAATGCTGCCCCGTTCTGATGTAAACAATAGTGATTTTAGACGGAAACGTAATTTGGCAAAATGAAAAGGGTTTTCTAGTCGGTCGCATCTACTACTACCAACCCGACACTATCGGGCTCCCTGGGAGCTCAACGACTGTCTGTAGATTTTTTCGTCCTCCTTAAAAAAATTGAAAATAATGTGACATTAACATTTTGTCAGGATTTGCATGTCTAAGTTTTCGTGCTTTACCGAAACCACAAAGCAAATTTTTTGGCACAATTTTTTAAATAATCGAAACGTTAGTAACAAAAATCAGTTAATTAATTAAGTAAATACTGCGACTCTTAGTTTTTATCGACGATATTAATTAATACTACAAGAAAGACAAAACTTTATCAATATTTACAACAAATTAGTATTGAAATTGACATTTTAACACGATTTCGTGTGTAAGATTCAAACCGAGGACCCGTGTATGTAAATACGGTTACAAAGGTTTTAACTGCTAGACCAATCCGAACCCTCCCGGTCACATTACTGCGTCTAATAGTCTTGAAACAGCTATAAAATTGGTTTAAATTTTTAGTAATGTTTTGATTTAAATTGTAGTGTTAAATGTGCTACAAAATGTACAAATTCAAACATAAAAAAAGTAAAAATTTTGAAAAATAGGTATTACTACAGCGACAAAGTGTCAAGTTTTATAAAACAATAAGTTTTGCATCAAACATTTAAAATTAATATCTGTTTTAGCGCACATATGTATTTTCCTTAACTACTACTTATTTAATGTTAATTGCAAAATAATCAAAATTGCGGGGTTACTGACACGTCAGAGGTTACATTTATTTTGTTTCAAATTTGTAAGAATTTAGATAAAAAAGGCAAGTTCATTTTCTTGTTTGCATTGTGTGAATGCAGGCGGTATAAACAAGTGTCACCTTGTTTTCAAGTAGAAAATAATTGCGTTTAAAACATGCCACACTCCATACGGATAAGGGTCATTTTTCCACAAACAGTTTTTTGCAGGTAGTTTCTCTTGTAATGCATTACAATAAATTGGCCATAATTTATGCAAACTGCATGTATTATGTGTATCTTTTGTTAAAAAATGCAATTATTGCAACAAACACGGCATAAATATTTTATTTTATATTACTATGTTATTTCTGCATAATCCACTTGCTCGAGCAATTTAATTGTTTATTTACTTGTCACATAAAAGCAGTAGCTACAATATCACAGAATCGGTTGCATATATAGGACATTTCAAATTGTACTACAAAAAGCATTTTCTTTACAACGTTCTACATTTTACATTATGATAGGATGTTCCATAATCACTTTTTGAAACTCAAAAAAAAAACGTTTCTAGAACGACAATTATAAGCCTTCAATGGAACGTCACTTATTATTATAATATCGGTGTCTATAACGTGTCCATTATGTTCCAAAAATGTTTTGTTCTACCCGGGATGTTTTTGTTAAATTACGTGGTGGCCACTATCAAACCAATTAAACTCTTGTTATTTAAATATCGAATTAAAATGTACTTAACCGCAAAACAAATTGCTACCCTCATTTCTATAAAACAATTATAATTAAACACAAAATACGATTAATAACTGTGGAGTTTACGTTAATTAATTTTTTACATAAAAAACGCAATTGCACATTTGATGAAATGCGCCATTGTCAAAAATAAATTAAATTCATTCAATTGATACATTCGCAAATCAACGAAAATTAATCAAACAACAACCAAATTTTTCTAAAATATTTTCTAATGAAATTCCAACACGATCATTGAATTCTAGTTCAACCATTAACAAAAGCTGTTGGTTAATTCAAAGGGTATAGCAGGGGCGATGTTGCGTGAAGAATCCTGGATTAAACACTGACCAAACTAGCAACAAGTTGCCGCACGCATTCTTTTTTTTGCAAAATTTAATCACGCATCTACGCAATTAGAAGAAATCGATTTTTTTTTCGCATTTGGACGCCGCGTGGGTTTTAAAATAAACCAAGGATTAAAACGCGTTACGTATAATGCGACAATTAATTTCCGGTCGCAAAACGAACCAATTCGATTAGATTAAAGAAAAAAATTTTATTTTTTTTTACACACAATAAAAACGAAGTTTGCGCCCGAAATTGGCGGTTTTTCTTTCTCAAGTTCGTGTTCATAAATATTCATCGGCACGACTGATCAGATTCGAATCAGATGTCTCAACGCTTTTCTCGGAATTTCATCAGTGGAAACTCGTAAATCGCACCAAATTAGAAATAAGTTTCTTCGATAATTAAGAGAAGTTCGTTTGGGATTCACTTAATTCCGAAGCGCTACAAAAAGAGTCTGTAACTTTAAACTTTGTTGTAGGTTTGCGTTAGCTTTCCATTCGATAAGCTACAAGCAAATAATAATTTTTAATTTTTATAATTAATGAGATTTGTACGCTTCTTCTGTGAAGATAAGAATAATAACTTCAGATTTATTGACATTATTTTATTTACTTTACGAAATCTGAGGCTGACCCACAAAGAATTTTATTGTACAGTATGTTCCTGGAAATACTTTTTTCTTAGTAAATTTTACACTTGTTTATTTGCCCTGCTTGTTTTTAAACCCTCAAAACGGTTTTCAAGATAATGCTTGTTTTTTTTCAAAATTGGAAATTTTTAAAATTAATCTAGTAGGCGGATTTACAAATAAGATTACAAAGGGAGATAGTAGACAAAAGGATATTACAAAAGGGAGGAGGACCATAGATAACATTTACATATTAAAGCAGATTATAAACAAATAATTGAAAGGGAAGGGAGAGAAAGTATACGGTCTATTCCTAGACATAAAAACAGCTCTTGACAATGGCTGAGACAGGGGTGTCCTATAAGTCCGGATTTGTTTGGGTTATATTTAGTCAATCTAGAAGAAAAATAACGAAAGCCTGGTGTGGTGCTGAAAAAAATCCAAGTATGGGTGTTAGCGTATGCTGACGACAAGTAATGAAACATTTTTAGACCAAAAGATTTAATAACTAATGTAGGGAACACAAACATGGTCGTTTTTTAAATAAGGGAGAGAAAGAAAAAAAAGCTGTTGGTGGGGGAAGAAGAAATAGAAAGCGTAAAGGAAGTGACATATTTGGGGTATAAGCTAAGGTATGACAATAATAAAGCACATGTTAGGGATTTAGTAAACAAAGGAAATGGAATAGTACGACAGGTATAGAGTTTGAATGAAAGGGTAATGGGAAAAGAGATAGAGGAAGTAGAAATATGTTTCATCAATTAGTAAAACGCGTGATGATGTGTAAGGCAGAAATATGGGAGTGGAAGGAATGGAAACAGACAGAGGAAGTTTAGGAAAAGTATTGGAGATGAACATTAGGTTTAAATAAAGAGACCCCAAGATATACAGTGTGTTAATTAAGTACTTGTACAAACTTTAAAAAGCAAATATTTGACTAATTTTAAGATAAAAAGCAACAGCTTGGATGTGTTGGCGGGTGAAGTCGTGGCAGACGTAATTTTGCGTTCGTGTTGTCAAGTAGTGTTTGAGGCGGCAGCAAGCGTAACGTTCATTTTCTCATGTTGTTTACGTCGTAGGTAAGAAAACATTGTGGTTATACCTGTTGTTGTTGCTGTGTGCGTTTTGTATCTTGATTTCCTCCTCAAATGTTGGTCTTTCTTTAATTTTTTATTACGTCGGGGTTACCACTGCAGCCTCTTGTGTAAATACTAGACGATGGTTTAATCAGATAAAGAATTGGAGAAGTCGGTTTAGTGTTTAAACGCGTTTATTTACATTCCACTTACAGTAGATGCGATGGAATATTTACATAAATGAATGAATGTTGCGTAGGTC
The DNA here is from genome assembly GCA_030710515.1 of Abscondita cerata. Taxonomy (NCBI): domain Eukaryota; kingdom Metazoa; phylum Arthropoda; class Insecta; order Coleoptera; family Lampyridae; genus Abscondita; species Abscondita cerata. The sequence continues at coordinate 109,921 of JALBCR010000990.1, forward strand.
GTCAAATGCACTCGTAGCGTTCCAAATGCAGCGTTCGCAGTATGAGTCGCCGGCCAATTTGGGTGCTAGCGACGCACCGTGGTGACCACTAGTCAGCGTCGCAAACTGGTCGATGCGAGCTGAGTGTCGAATTGATTATCGAACTTAACTTAACTAAATTGATAAGTAGGTTGTTTGCTTCGTGTACGAGGTCATGTAAATAATCTTTCTTATTGTCAGCATTTCTTAATCGGGTTTGTTATACAAAGTGCGCTTTCCGCATTCCGCGCGTTGTTCATGTGAACGTGAATTAACGATGTCAATTACAATGGGGTTGAGACGGCAACCCCATAAAACTATTTTATTTGTTTTTTTGCTTACATTTTTGTTAAGTAACATGACATTTGGATGAAATTTGGGATATTGGGAATACTGATGACGAGAAACTCAAATAGTAACTTAGTTTTTTGTTTAATGTTAGAGGGCGCCACATACAGTGTTGTTCCTGAATATAATTTACTATAACTTTTTTTGTATCTCATTGTATTTTAAGCAAACCTATTTTTTGGTCCATTTTACATACAAACGGTACTCTTAGTATTTGTTGCTAAAAGCAGCCGTTTTGAATAAAAATTGGTTTGAACTTAAACCTGCGTTGGAATTTTTTTAAGTTAGATAATTTCTGATCTTTTGGACAATAAGCGAAACAATGTTTATTGATTGTATTATTAAGTAACAAATTTAAATCATTTACAAAACTAAGAATACCCTAGTTGAGGCCCGGTATCTCAGAATGTTTGTCTAAACTTTTCATTTTAAAATTAGTCAAGGATTCACTTTTTTAAAGTTTGTACAAGTACTTAATTAACACCCTGTATAGTAGGGGAGAAAGTAAAATTAGAAAAAATAAATATTCAAACCAAAAATAGAGTAGTGGCATATGAAGAATTAATGGAGAAAAGGGAGAAAACAAAATATTAAGATGTTGTTGAAACAAGTAAAAGAAAAGTAGGATAAAGTATGGGCCACAAGAAAGAAGGTTGCATTATGAAAGACTAGGATACGCGAGAGAGGAGGTGAAACGGAAAAAGAAGAAGAAAATAGGAATAAAGACACACAAACCTAAGAAAAAACAACAAAGATAAGAGAAGAAAGGTACAATGGAAATGGGGAGAGATAATAACCGAGAGTGTACCAATTTATATAGTGGGAGAAAGAAATGTAAAAGAAAAGAAGAGGATGACCGAGTTTCGCTGTGGAAAGGAAAAAAATGAAATTAAATATTGGTTGGAAAATAGGAAGAGGTTGTATAAATTATGTGGGGAGGGATGGGAGAACTTGAAGCACATGATGAGTGAATATGTATAGCTAACGGAAGAAGAAAGAAAGAAGAATAAGATTCTGCATGAAAGTAGTAAGAGACTAAAGTGGATGAAAGAAGTGACAGGAAAAAAGAAAAAACAAAAGAAATAGAAAAAACGAAGAAGGAAAAATATCATGTGATTTATTTAATTATGATGTATTTATGTAAGGTGGGGAAAATAGGGAGATGATTTTGTTATTTTTAAAAAACAAATAAAATACATAGTAATAGTAGTAGTAGTAGTAGAAGACGGATTTTAATGAGAAAAAAAACAACTGATAGTAGATGGTCACATTTTATGGCAACTGTCAACTCCTGATTCTCTGAACAGAAATTGAAATGAGTTAGTTTGTACGATTGTATTGTTAGTGAATTTGAGTGCATAGTTTGTAAAGTGTGAAAATTGCCGCAAAATATTTTTGGGATCTTCTGTGTTTTGGGGTCACTGGAATAATTTTTTTTTTTTTTTAATTTTAGATCCGATATTTTTCTAACACACATTCCTGTTATAGTTAGATTTATGTTAATTTTAATTGTATTATTAAATAAGGTCAAATTACAGCCTTTATTTATTTATTATTATTTATTTAACTATTACTACAATTAATTATCTTCGATAAAGTACAGAATCCCGAAAGATACTGTTAACTTTTTAAAACTATGGGGGTCTAAATAATTGATATCCGGGGTCTGTATTTTATTGTACGAACCCTATTTTAACCACCAAACAAAAAAAAGAGAAAGAAGTACTCGATTGAACCTGCCAACAGTAGTCTTAATATCACACGAGTATCTAACGCTTGACTATCAAGGAATTTTATTTAGAGGAGCGTTAGATTACGAATGACAACAATTTTTTAAATCGGATGAGGGATGACGATTTGTTGTCGACTATCGGAAATTGAATCAAGGACACCTATCCGCTGCCATACATAAATTCCATCCAAAGCAACTACAAGACTGACATAATTTATCTAGTGTAGACGTTTGTAGTGCTTACTGACATATTCCGGTAACAAAAGATTTACGTGAATGTACAGCGTTCACTATTCCCGGAAAAGAATTACTTGATTCCGTAATTGGGCATGATCTACAAAATAGCGTTTTTAGTTACTTAAATGACATTATTATTATATCTAAGGTTTTCACCTCCTACCTGAAGATCGTAGAACGGGTTGTACGTTGTCTAATGGATGCCGGATTCTTGTTGAACCGAGATAAATACCGATTTTGAATACCAAGTTTAAGGTACTTAGGGTACGTGGTTAATCAAGAAAGACTACGCGTTAACCCTGAGAAGGTAACAACAATTTTGCTGGTAAATACTCTAATAAACCCAAAAGAAGTAACTAGTTTCTTGAAGATGGCCAGTTATTATAGACGTTTTATAGCGAATTTTGCTAACATATGCGCTAAACTAACAAAATTTATAACCAAAAACTTCCTCTGGGTGTGTCCAATACCATCAAAGAACGATTAATCGTAGCTGCTGTCCTTTCGTGTACTGACTTCACGAAACAATTCACTTTACAAACGGATGAGTCTTCGTACGGCCTGGGAGCTGTTATGACACAAACTTTTGAAGATGGGAAGAAGTTTATTTGTTACTTGTTTAGGTTTTATTACGCGGCAGGAAAAAAATTACACCGCTTCTGAGAAGGAATGTTTGACTATGATTTGGTCCGTACAAAAGCTCCGTCATTATGTATTTTCTAAACATTTAAAAATGATATTTATGCAACAATGTAAATAATACAATAATAGTAAATTAATTTTCAAAAAAAGTAAAAATATGTTTAATTTTTTTGGATTTTCTTTATGTTTACCAAAAAACATTTTTAATACATAAGTAATTTAAACAATATTTATTAAATAATTTAAATACACAAATTCATCAGTTTTGTAACATAACATATAAACACTTCAAACTACAAAATAAAATATTATATTGTAACGGTAATTCAGATTTTCTCTTCAATCAAATCAAATATGTAATTAAAATGTACTCATCTTTTTAATATAAGGCCACTTAAAACTTTTTAAATATTTAAATTAATAAGTCTGAGTCGAGTAATTTGTCAAAGCTTATGTATTTGATTATGGTCTTTAATTCTCTTTTATTAAGAAATAATTTAGTTTATTCTGGAAAAAACTAATAATTGAATTCACAATCACGCAATCTTGTTTACTTTGTCAAGGTTTTTTGTTACTGTAAATAAAATGCAACTTTTTATTCCAAAAACATGAAAATAAAACGGCTCAGTACTAAACACACCAAAGAAAAAGAAAAAGTTTGTGAGAGATTAAAAAAAACGCTAACTAAGTGGTGCCTAGCAAATCCTACAAGCATTCATTTGAATTGAATTGAAAACAAAAACATACTACTGTTTGTCCTGCTCCTGCACTTTTACTTGACCTCGTTTAATCTATTTCACACAAACAAAAACACCAACGTTAAGGATCGCATACATACTAATCGATGGTAAGATATGAAATGGTTAAAACACAAAAACAACTTCAAGCTTGATGCATTCATTTCCTTTCTTTATGGATTTAAGACAATTTTGCAAAACAAAAAATTTCTTAGCTGTCAGCTACAAATTACGGCACGTAGAAATATTTACCACAAATTTGCAACAGACAAATATTAAAATTATATTCATATAATGTTATTAAAATATTTGTTTAAATGTTTAATGTTGATTATTTTAAAACGATTCCTTAAGAATCTTGTACCAGATTCCAGATTGCATTAAATAAGACCACTCAAGATTTTGACATGTAAACTTTTTAAAAAACAATAACGTTTACCGTAAAATTTTGTTACGGTTTGTTAAGTTACTGATTTATGTATATTTAGTAGCAGCATTCTTTATTTCTAATTTAGTTACACTTCCGCTAAAGTGGTCTTTATACAAACCAAAAAAAAAATTAAACATTAGAGAAAGATCACATTTCTAAGTTATTTTTCTCACTCATTGATTGTTGCTTCACAAAACTTCGTATAATTAAACTATGTAGTAATTAATTTAGTAACATAATATTTTCTAATTAAACTTTAAAACAAATTATGTCAGAAACAATTAAAATTTCAACTTCTATTACATATCTTCTTTCAAGAAAGTAACCGAAAAAGTTTCTATTTTATTTACATAACATCTAAATAACAATTTGTAAATTTAGTAAAAGAGCAATTAGAAAACTGGTCTCAGATTACTTACATTTAAAACACAAATGATTAATTTCATATTTACAAGCAGTGAGCGTATAATTTTAAATTTAATATTAATTTCGGTAAACAACGCGATTTAAAGATAAATTATTTTAATTTTAAAATCAATGACGTTAATTAAATATTCCTATTTAAAAAACAATTTTGTATTCAAAATTTTAATTAAAAAAAATTAATTTACTTTTTGTTTAAATTTAAAGTTTTAAAAACATTTTTGTATACAAGTTTACAATTGAGATGAACATTTTAAACAAAGTTAATTGTTTTATTATAAAATATTATTTGTACAACAAACTGAAATTGTTTTCTGATTTAAAATAATATTTTCTTAAGTATGTCTCAAATTTCACCAAAAATTGTATTGTATTTGCGTCTCTAGCACTGAAGCCAACGTTTACTCATTCTCTAGTTGATTGAAACTTTTGACTTTTCTGTGTCAAACTTATCTTTTTAAATCTTAAATTATCGTAAATATTATAATTAAGTTTAGTATAAAAAACTATAGTCAATTGAAACTTTCTACTTAATTAAATGTCAAAGTATGGTTAATTATGAGTAACTATGAGTATACTTTTTACTTTTATGATATTTTTCTGAAAAAGAAAGATAAATTTAAACTAAATTGGTTTTTTCACTATTTCCTTTTTCTTAAGTAACTTTTTTTCCAACCACCCCCTTGCCCCTTTTTTTTCTTCTTTTTCGGTCTTCCTTTCCCAGACATCCTACATTTCCTATTTTTGCTCTCCCACCAATACATATTTTCATTTTCTTTATTTCCGTTTTTAAATCTTTAATCTTTAAGTTTCTTTTTTCTATTACGTATTTTAGCAATCTTTGTGTTATTAAATCTCTAAAACCTTTGTTATATTTGCTGTTTTTTATCATTGATCTTTTTCCTGAATCTGGTTACTCTTATCTGCTTTCATTATTTTCTCTTCTATGTTAAATCCTTTTCCTCTTAGCTTTTCTACCTCTTCTCTCGCCTACCCTCTTCTTTGGTAATATAAGCTTTTCTCTTCCTGACTGTACTTTATCCTTTGAACCTTCATTTACTTTCAAGATTTTTATTCTAACCTTTCCTTGTACCTTGTCGCTTTTTTTACCGCATGTATCCTTATGTTTTTGAATTTTCCTTTTTTTTCTTCTATATAGCCTGGTATTTTTCTTTCTAGTCCCAAGGTTTATTTTTCCTGTACTCTCTCCAAGCCTTCCCATTCTCATCTCCATATCTGTGCTCCATAGACTATTATATTTCTTACCTGTGTATCAAAGATCCATGTGGTTTACAAACAGGTTGGCTCTTAGCCCCCACTACTTTCCTTTTTTTCCCTTCTTTTTCTTTTCTGCAACACCATTATTTCCCACATTAGCCGTTAAGTGTTTTATTTCCAAATACCTCTTCACTATCGTAATTACATCTCTCATTTTTTTTTTAATTTTTTGTTTATAGTACAGTGTCGTAAGCATATGCTAATACCCATACCTTTACCCTCCTGACCACCACTCCCCCTCTTTGGTGTTTCTTCATTTCATCTTCTAGATTTCCTATGTAGTTCGAGAATAAACTTGGGTATCTCTACCTTAACCCTTTCCTTGACCAAAACCTCTCACCAAAGTGTCCTTTCATTCTTGTTTTAGATTTTGTCTCTTCATATATTTCTCTAATCGCTTCCACTTATATTACTGCTCCCTAAATTTTTTTCTAAAATTTGCCGGTTCACATTGTCAAAAGCAGTTTTTATTTCTAGAAACATAACCTACCTACATTTTCTCTTCTTTTTATTTCCTATCTGTGTTAATATATAAATATTTTTACTGTTTTTTTTGTTTTCTAAATCGTGTCTACCAGTCGTCTAAAATCTTTGTTTCCTCCATCTCCTTATTTCGCCGTATATACTGCATTGGTTTTTCTCATATCTTGTAGTTTGGCCATATTACTACTTTCCTTTATTTTTCTGTAAAAGCTTATCTTTTTCATATTCTATATTATATGTTTGTAAAAGTTAAAGTAGATACTAAAGATTGGGTTTGGCAATTACTTTTTATCTTAACTATTGACAAAACATGTAATAAGTTTGCTATAATTTTATTTTTACAGTAGTTACATACAAACTATGGTAAAGTTATAAATCAAAATTTTGTTTAAATTTTAATGTACTTTTGTGCAAGTAAATATTAGTATTATTTTAATTAATTTAAAGATTAAATTTTCTCAATTTAATGTTATAAATATTTTGACCAAATCAATCAAAATTAAAATGGGCTTTGTAAGTACTAATTCCAGATTGGTACATTTAATTAATTAATTAAAATTGTTACACTAAATTTAATGTGAATTAATAAATTGAAAGTAAATCAAAATTTTACACTAATTACAGCATAATCTTTGGCTTTTGTTAAACATTACAAAAACATTTTGAATGGAATTCTTAGAATTTAAACCAATTAATAGAAATTTAAATGTTTAATTTTGGAAACATATGTAGTAAATATTTTGATGTACTATCTTACTTTTATGACATTTATATGGAAATAAACTTCGTAGCATGTCAATCAAATTTTAGTATATATTCTTGTACAGTTGTATACCCCACGTAAATACACAGTCCTGATGAGCTCATAATAAGAGCGAAATGCGCATCAGGTGTTTCTTTGTGCGTGTATGCTACTGTACAAAAATACTTGGTTTTATGGGCACGAGTGTTATGCTTTTGAAGTTGTTGCTTAGACAACAATTTGCATTAAAACATTCAATTGTTGTTACCGTTATCTGTAGGCATTGGTTTGTACTATTTATACGTGTCTCTATTACACGAGATGTCGTAAGACACATATAGTATTTATTACGTTTGTGAAAGTAAATATTAATATGATTATATTTCAAATTTTAAACTTAAGATATTTCTCTGGAAATGGCGTTTCCAGCATTAAAACCAAACTTTAGTATTTATCAAGTATTTTAATTTTAACACCCAATTTATTGCCAAATTATGGCAAAAATTATAATTGAAGCAATTAATGGTATAATCTTAAATTAGGTGTGTACAAGTTAACTAAAGATTTTCTATTATTTTAGTGATTTTATTTTAACACATTTCAATGCCAAATTATGGCAATAATTATAATTCAAACAATTAGTTGTATAAATAATTTTAATTACATTAGTATACTATTTTACTTTAAGAATATTTTTCTGAAAATGGCTTTTATAGCATTTAAACTACATTTAAGTATTTAATGGGTATTTTAATTTTAACACTCAATTTAATGCCAAATTATGGCAAAAATTAGAAAATGTTTAATTAATTTTATAATTTATTTTCTCTAATTTTAAATTACATTAGTAAAAGTTAAAGTAAATATTGGCATTTTTTAATTAATTTTAAATTATATTTATTAATTACTCCATATCTCTTAATTTCATTTGAATTCATTCTAATTAATTCAATGTTAAATTATTGGAAACTATGTAGTAATTAGTTAGAGATAATGTTATACTTTCACAATATTTTTTTGGAAACCTTAGAATTTATTAGTAATAGAAATTTTACACCCATAAATTATAAATGGTATCATTTAAATAACGTTTGTGAAAAACAAAGATAATAATGGTGTTATTTAAGTAAATTCTAAATTGGATTCAAACATTTTTTTTGTTAATTTCGAATTAATTAAAGTCTTTCTACTTAAATAAATGTTAAATTATGTAGTAATTAGTATGGTACAGTATTTCACTTTCACGGTATTTCTTCGGAAATAGCATTTCTACCATTCAAACCAAATTTCAGTAGTTATTAGATTATATAATTTTAACACTTAATTCAATGTCAAAACTGTAGCAAAATGTATAATTCAAACAATTACTGTTATTATTTATTTTCTCCACAATTTTAAATTACGTTAGTAGAAGTTGAAGTAAATGTTGGCATTATTCAAATTAATTCCAAATTGTATCTAGCAATAACTGTATTTTTCTAAATTTCTAATTTATTCTACTTAATTCAATATAAAATTATTGCAAATTATGTAGAAATTAGTTTGGAAATGGCGTTCCTAACGTTCAAACCAAACTAAGTAATTTATGTTTAACGCAAAATGCTTCATTGTGTAAGAAAACAAACATTAGCAAATAAAAATTAAAAAGAAATATTTAAGATGTCGCGTCAAAAACCTACCCGAAGCTCATTGCGATGAGTGGGTTGCAAAATGGTTCCAAAAATAGATGCTTTCTAAAACGACACTAGACGCCATCTAGTACAATATCCTTAAGTCGTAGGTCTAGAGAGTATATTCTGACAAGAAGCAAAATTACAATGATAAGACAAACAATAAAATTTAAGAAAAGTGAGGCACAATACAAGTATATGTTATTACAGTTAATTATCTTGATCTCCTTTGATCGTATTAAAATTTAAATCTATCAGATCAAAATTTAGCAAATAATTAGCACAATTTTAACGGCTTGAACTAAACCCGCATGTATAAACTTAATGTTTTTATTTTTACACGAATGTTTATGTTTGAACGCAAAATAATAAATAGCAAAATCAAAGACGTATTATACGTGCATGACCCTTGCATTGAAAGCAGTAAATTAATTTAGAAATATTGATGCACTAATTTTAATTGCTATTCCATGAATGTCTATTGACGACATCATAGACATATGGTTAACACTACCTTGAGAAGTTCAAGTTAGATTTAGACACTTGATCAGATAAGAAGTCGCCCCTTAAAGTAACCCCAGGTATTTATTAATGATTAGAGGTATCGGGCGCGCATCCTTTGGTGTTTCAAGATTTATTGCATTCTAGGCGCGTGTCGTCCAGTGATAACAAAAATTAAGAAATAGATGGCGATATGACCACACGCAGAATTTGAAATAAAAACCAAACTTATTAATCGTACAAACATAATGAGTCATTTAAGACCGTTGCAAATCTTCAGTTACAACCCTAATAATAAATAACGGTATTATAAGTAATTAATTAGAAAAAATAATTTAATTAGTTCTACGAGCCGAAAAGCGTACGTATACCCGCACCAATTAGCAGAAAGGAAGGGACGAAAATTTACGCTAGAGCTACAATGAAAAAATTAACGTCACAGCTTAATGGTATAGTTTTAAACAAAGTCAATATTGATATTGTTTTAGTAAATTTCAAATTGTATTTGCAAATTCTTATTTCTTCTTCTTCTTCCAATCAATTCAAGATCTTCTATTTAATTAAATGTCAGATTATACCAAATTATGTAGTTATTAGTTAGTTCAAACCAAATTTTAATAATTATGTAACGGTTGTAGTTTAAAAAATATTTAAAAAAGCGACGGCTCTAGCGGTATAACTTAGAAAGAAAAATTAAAGAAATTTAGCTCGATGTAGCGCACCAACTTAGTGGAAGATAAAAATATTTATAGTAGTTAAAGCAGCAGCATCCGGTTTTGTTAAGGAGTTGGGTGAATTTCTGAATAGCTATAAGAAATTTGACTGCTGGTCTAACAAGGCGCCACCTGCTAGGTGAAGATGGAAATAAAACCGACCAACAGGAGATCAACAGGTTTTACTTAAAATCTAATACCCTAAATCGAACACAAACCAGAGAGAGAGAGAGAGAGACAAACAAATCTTAAAATAAAAATAATAAGATAATGTGACAGAAATAGATAGACTGTCGCATATAGTTACGTGGGTTAACAGCAACTTCGCTTACAATAAATCAGGCTTTCAGTTAAGATGTCGAATTTTAGGTAAGCTTTAGTTAAACGCTTGAGTTAAGAGTTCTCATTCAAATTAACAAAAGAAAATAGCTGCTATTAAGACTTTGCGTACACATATCATTAACACACGGCAAGTTACACTAAATCTAAACAAAAAAAATGGTAAGTACCTCCCGCAAACCCAAAAGGCCTTTTGTGCCCGCGACAACCGCTCTAAATTAAGCGCTCCAGCCCTTATTAACCTGATTTAAACTAACTTCCGGTTGAAGAGAATACACCGAATAAAAGTAACTTAAATATTAACTATCGAGCCGTTTTACGTCATCTGTACTCGATCTTTATACTCCTTGTTATTGATGAGAAAGTGGTTTAAAACACTAAAACTTAGCTGTAATACGTCGAGTGCAGTTCCGGAAATGAAAGTATTTTGCTAGCGATGGTAATGACAGTTTGGGGAAGGTAGATAGACTGTCGCATATAGTTCCGTGGGTTAGCAGCAACTTCGCTTACAATAAATTAGGCTTTCAGTTAAGATGTCGAATTTCAGGTAAGCTTTAGTTAAACGCTTGAGTTAAGAGTTCTCATTCAAATTAACAAAAGAAAATAGCTGCTATTAAGACTTTGCGTACACATATCATTAACACACGGCAAGTTACACTAAATCTAAACAAAAAAAATGGTAAGTACCTCCCGCAAACCCAAAAGGCCTTTTGTGCCCGCGACAACCGTTCTAAATTAAGCACTCCAGCCCTTATTGACCTGATTTAAACTAACTTTTGGTTGAAGAGAATACACCGAATAAAAGTAACTTAAATATTAACTATCGAGCCGTTTTACGTCATCTGTACTTGATCTTTATACTCCTTGTTATTTATGAGAAAGTGGTTTAAATACTAAAACTTAACAGTAATACGTCAAGTGCAGTTCCGGAAATGAAAGTATTTTGCTAGCGATGGTATCGACAGTTTGGGGAAGGTAGATAGACCCAGAGATTTCTCTTAGGGGACATAGCCGAGGTTTTTAATTAGCTACCCCAACATCCTGGAGAGTTATTCCAGTATTGTACACAACAAATTAAACGTAAACACCAATTTGTATTGGAAACTGTTAAGCCCACATTAAATAATTTTTGGTGAGAATTTCACTTTAGAGAAAATGCTAAAACACCCATGTGTATCAAACGAGAAAGTAAAAATGTCCGCTGTCCGTCTCGAAATTTCAATCGAATTAAATTTCCACCAATAGCAAATTAGCAGCGTGCGCGCCAAATACAACTTTTCGTTGCACCGTACAATTTCCGACACACGTTCTAAGACGGCTTATGACCTACGTCCTAAATACGGAAAATAAAACCGTGACAGTTATTATGTATTTTAATTTTAACACTCAATTAAATTTCAAATAATGACAAAATTTATAATTCAGTAAATTGGTGGTATAACCTATTTTCCCCAACTTTTAAATTATGTCTTCTTAATTTCTAATTAATTAAAGTTTTTTACTTAATTAATATGGTTATTAGTATAGCATACTATTTTAGTTTCAGTATATTTTTCTGGTAATGGTTTTCTGGAATTAAAGCCAAATTTTAGTAATAATTAAATATTCCAATTTAAACACTCAATTGAATGCCAAATTATGATAAATTAATTGGTTGTATAATTTATTATCCCAAATGTTTACTTACATTACTACACTATTTTCTTTCAGAATATTTTAATTTTATCACTAAACTTAATGTCAAATTTTGGCAAAATTATTATTCAAACAAATAGTGTTCTAATTTATTTTTCCTAATTTTAAACTATGTTTATGGAAGTTACTGGGAATAATGCTGTTATTCTAAGTAATTCCAAATTATGTTCTGTCAATTTTTTTTTTTAATTTCTAATCAATTAAAGCAATAATTTATTAAATGTAAAATTACTACATCTTATATAGTAATTAGTGTAGTTAAGAAATGTTAACTGTGTTCAAACTATATTTTAGTACTTATTAATTATTTTAAGTTCATTACTCAATTGATTGTCAAATTGTAAAAAAAATTAAAATTCAAAATTAATGGCACAATTTATTTTTTTCAAATTTTTAAATGCGTTCTTGAACGTTAAAGTAAATATTGGTATTCTTCTATATTTTAAATAGTAATTAAATTTTTTTCTTTTGGTCTTAATTTCCTGTCAATTGTATTCTATCTAGTTAATTAAATGTCAAATTATATAGTGATTAGTTTGATATACTTCCACGATATTTTTCCAAAAATGGCGTTCTTAATATTCAAACAAATGTTTAGTACTTATTAAATCGTAAATTTATATAATCAATTCAATGTCAAATTATGGTAAATGTTATAATTCAAACAATTGGTTTTATAATTTATTTTACCCAAATATTCAGTTACATTCGTATTCTATTTTACTTTCAGGATATTTATCTGGAAATGACTTTATAGCATTCAAACCATATTTTAGTATTTACTAAATATTTTTATTTTATCTCTCAATTAATTATTAAATATTTCCGTAAAGTTGGCCGCACCCAGTTAAAAAGTTAAAAATACTTTATCTTGAAATTTGGTGCTAATTTTTTGCTATTTACTGATAAATTTTGTGTTGGTGTATTTAAAAATTATTAACAAAAGCAAATGGGTATGACCGATTTCACCCACTTGATCAATTTGACATTTTTATTATAGTATAATTTTGTGCTTGTTATTGCTGATAATTAAAAATTTTGTGCTAGTAGTGTTAAAATGTTATTAACAAAAACAAATAGGTACTCACTTGATCAATTTGACATTTTTATTACAGTATAATATTGTGCTAATTTTGTGCTTATAATTAAAAATTTTGTGCTGGTAGTTTTAAAATGTTATTAACAAAAACAAATGGGTACTGCCGACTTCATGTGACCGTACTCACTTGATCAATTTGACATTTTTATTACTTATAATAATGTGCTAACTTTGTGATATTTATTGCTAATAAATAAAAGTTTTGTGCTGGGGTATTTAAAAAGCACGAAACTTTAAGATTAGATATTATTTTTAAATTTGTCAACTGGCTACGGCCAACCTTTTTCAAATTGTTACAAAAGTTAAAATTCAAAATTAGTGACACAATTTATATTTCTTAAATTTTTAATTGCGTTTTTGAAAAATAAATTAAATATTCGTGTTATTTTAATTATATCCAAATTGTAATTGAATTCTTTTCTTCCGTCTTAATTTTTTATTAATTGAAGAGTTTTTACTTAATTAACTGTCAAATAATGCAGTGATTAGTTTGATATACTTCCACAATATTTCTACGAAAATGACATTTTTACAATTAAAAAAAAAATTTTAATATTTAAAAAGTATTTCAATTAAAACAATCAATTTAATGTCAAATTATGATGAAAATTATAATTCAAACAATTTGTTGTAGAATTTATTTTTCCCACATTTTTCGTTACATTAGTATTCTAATTAAGTTTCAGAATATTTTTCTGGAAATGATTTTTATAGCATTAAAACAATAGTTTAGTATTTACTAAATATTTTATCGTTATACTGATTTTCCAATATATCAGTGAAGTTGGCCGTACCCAATTAACAAATTAAAAAAATATTTTATTTAAAAATTTAGTGCTAATTTTTTGCTATTTATTGCTGATAATTAAAAATTTTATACTGAAACGAATGGGTATTTGTCATTTTTATGATCGTACAATTTTACACTATTTTTATGTTGTTAATTGCTGATTTTGTGCTCGTAGTTTTAAAATGTTTTTAACAACAAATGTGTACGGCCGACTTCACGTAGTCGTACTCACTTGATCAATTTGACAGTTTTATTATAATATAATTTTGTGCTGATAATTAAAAATTTCTTACTGGTAGTTTTAAAAGTTATTAGCAAAAACAAAAGGATACGGTCTACTTCACATGGCTGTACTCAGGTGATTAATTTGACATTTTTATTACAGTGTAATTATATGCTAATTTTGTGCTCATAATTAAACATTTTGTGCTGGTAGTTTTAAAAAATTATTAACAAAAACGAATGGGTATTTGTCATTTTTATTACCGTATAATTTTGTACTATTTTTATGTTGTTAATTGCTAATAATTAAAATTTTGTGCTAGTTCATGTAAAAAACACAAAATCTTTAAAAGTTATTTTTAAATTTGTCTACTAGGTAAGAATTGTTACAAAATTAGAATTCAAAATTAGTGGCACAATTTATTTTTCTCAAATTTTAATTGCGTTTTTGAAAGTTAGGTTTGTGCTAACAATGCTTGTCCAAAAAGTGAGCTGCACTAAATTAACTTTGTTGAAAAGTATGCGACCAACTAATAGTTAGCATCAGAAACTATCTCAAATCAGCTGTGCTTTTTAATTTACTCTGTATACGTTTTTTGCATTTATATCTATAAAATGCAACAAATTTACTGTTTGCTCATTTGTCTTTATTAAAGAGACTTAAAATTTATTTTAGTAAACTTATTTTTGTTATTTTGCTTTAGGGCCTTTTATATCTTTTTCGTCTACTTTTAGCTTGGGTTATTATCTTACCGTTAACTATCGTCCATTGTGACAAACTGTTGTTGTATTTTCCTTAAATCACTCATGCAAGATTTTGAGGATATAACCGAAGATCTTTATTAAGAAACCATTTATCGATTTATTTATATACCGCTAAAATTCAACGGCAAAATTCTTTTTGGAGGAAGGTAAACGCACGGCCCGAATTACGCCGTCTTCTACAATTTTTCGTTAATACAGCATTCTTTTTTACGTTTAAATATTAATACTGTAAATACATTACTTACCTAAATTGTTTAAACGTTTTTGGTAAATAACGTGAATGCGTGTAAAGTTTTATTTGTATTTTATTTCAAACTTAAATTAATATTAAATATGTATCTACCGTAAAAAATGGATCCAATTCTTATTTAATAATTATACTTAAGGTGTTTAGTTTAACAATTAATTAACGTATTTACTTTCATGAAAACTTAACTTTCGTTTGCGTAATAAACTTCGTTTCTTAATCATGTGTATTTCGAAATTATCTATTTATCGTTGGAAATTTGTTACATTTTGGCCAAGAAATTAAAATGTAATGGTATCCCAAAGCAACATCTATACAATATAAGAATGGACGAATTAGTCCGATTGTCTCATTTTTGTAAGTGTGTTATTTAAAAAATTGAGAGACCCTTTCTCTCAGAAGTGTACGAAGAGACCGTCACAGTATTGTAACTATACTCAACATGTTAAAAATCTATTTTTTTTTGTTAATTCTTTACCAATGTTTCACACAATTTTTTAAATTTTTGATATGCAAAAAAAAGCAAACCGCGTTTCCTTAGTACATTTGGGAAATTCGTGTTTAATCTATCAATTTTAATTATCAATAACAATAGTAAACTTGTTTTGGTTTTGAAATCGTCACGTAGCTCTCTTTTTTCTGAAGCATAAAAGATAAATTTTATTATTATTGAACTAAATAAAATTATAAATGCAAACATTAAATGAAAAATTTAACTTTTCATTTGTAATACCGTACTGTTCGAATAACGGACCAAAGTACATATTAGCTCGGGGCGCTTTGGGAATGAACAAATATTTTTAGTTGAAGCAACACTATATTCAGAATCGATTTATCCATTTCTTGAGTTAAGCTTTGTCCGTAAGGTATTGAACATTCGCAAACCTTTTTGATAGAACTCGCATTGAAATTCGAAAGCATCCAAAATGTCTTTTTTTATCAACGTTTCGCATTGAGAGGCAAGTTATTGTTAAAGTAAAACATGCAAATTGCTTGGAAATAAAACTATTAAAATTTTTGAGATCTCTTAAGAGATGCGCGTTTTATTTTCTGACGTACTTTATTATTCTATTACAAATTTAAAATTTACGACTAGTCAAAATAAAAACAAAAAATAAATAAAAATTTTTAAATGTTTTTTTTTTAATTGAACTTTATAAATATCTAAAAAAAAGCAAACATAATAGAAGAAGAATTTACTAATAAACGTGTAAGAGCATATAGACATAAAATATTTTGGTTGAATAATAAACTAAATGCCTAATACCAAAGGGCACAGATGTTTTACAATATTAGAAAAAAAAATAAAAGTTTACGAAAATTTCTTATTTCAGTTTAAAATTTGGGAAGTACCGTAAAAAAATTTAACAAAAAAGTTACTTCTGCTTCTAACTTTTCTAGAGTGGCATCATCTACCGATATTTTTTCAACTTATATAACAATATCGACGTTACCGTAAACATCATATTTTTGTTTGATTGTCGGTCGTAAATAAATTTAAAACAGTAAATACGTGAATTAATATAAAAATAATTAAATACTTTAAACAATAATAAATTAATTTAAATTGGGATTTGGATTTTTACTTATAATTAACTTAAAAAAGGTTACGTGCATTTACGTTTACTTTAAACATTTTAAGCAATTTAAATCGTTAAGAAAAGTTATTAAATTTTAAGCTCAAAAATAAAGAGAATTTGATACTTAAACAAACTGATACGCAGATGGCGGTCGGGCATTGTCTATAAGCAATACTGCACATTAGTGTTGTTTTAGGACTTTCAGCGTTTTGACTCTATAAAAATATAAATATTTAAAAACGGTTCTTTGATTATTTATCCAATTTCTGTATCCCTAAACATTTGTAAAAAGGATAAGAAAAATAATAATGAAAAAAACACAGGTATCGCAATGCAGGAAAAAACAGAAAAAAAACGAAAAAAGATTTTAAATCAAAACAAACACTATTACTCAAACAAATACAAACAAAAATGCGTGCCAAAATTACTTTTGAGCCTTCTAATAAAGATTATTAAGACACAACACAAATCTTCGCCGTGACAATCTAATAATCAAATCTTTTTCTGAGTTACCCACTAGTTTTTGGCGTACTAGGCAAGATTGTGTCACTTGCGTTTCAAAGAATTAAATAAATGTCGGAGGCATGTACCGGGTGAATAGAAGTTAAATATATAGTTTCTACAACAAAATGCGTTTATGTAAAATACGTTTAATGTAATAAGGAAGATTAATCATAGACAAAACAAAAGTTACAACGTAACATTGTTACCATAGCCACTCCCATTGTAATCTGTGACAATAATTTTCCAATTAACCTTATTTAAAATAAAAGTCGCCAAAACCGGTTTGTGTCCTCCTTAGTCAAAACTTCTGTTTTGTCTTCGTTTAATTTCTAGTCTTGGTTTCTTAACTCAAAAAAGATTCTTATTTATTTTTCCTTTTTTTATTCAAACTGTAGGTTTTGCGACATCTAGTGTCGACTTGTGTTAGCGATCACGTACGCAATGACTCACATTAAGCAACTTTGTCGATTGTTCTTCCTTTATGTTATTTCTCGCATCAATAGAATCTCAGGGCCTATTGCAATTGTAAAAATAACATGATTATGTTTTTAGAACGAAATTACGTAACACTATTTCCAAATTCAACTGACTCAAAACAGAGTAAAATTTTAAACGACAGAATAGTCATGCGGCGTACAAGTTATCTATTGCTGCAGTTGCAACCAGTTTTCTCAGGCGATTAGTCAACTCTCGAAAAGATTACACACTAGTCGAAGTGTTATTAGATGGCAGCAGTAGTTACTAGTTTATCCTCTTATTTTCAGTTTTTTGATAATTGCCATTTTCTCACCAAAAACTATTAAACGCAAATAAAATCAACCAATAACCCGATAATCGATGCTTCATTTAAGACATGACATCTATGAAAACGCTTGCAAAAAAAGTCATTCTACGTTTTAATTATACCTGTACCTGTAAATCTAAATACATATTTAGCAGATTTTAACCTTCGTATCGTGTATTGAAGCTCCGACCTTAGAACGCGTTTTTATTAACAATAATATCAAATAATTTCTATTTAGGCATAGGAGTGTTCCATTTTCGGGTAACAGTTCAATACCAATAGTTTGCTAAACTTGTTTAAAATATTTCCAGTATTAAAAACACATAATTTAATAAATAAATCTATTAAATAATTGCACAAATTTAATAATCCAACGACACAAATTAATTTCAACGATATGTACATAAATCAATAAAACATATTGATTATAGTTTTAATAAAACAAAAAAGAACAATAATTCTTAATCTAAATTTAAATAGAGATCAGATCTGTTTTTCACTTATTTATTTATAATAAGTTACATTAATAATTTAGGTAAAAATCAAAGAAAACTTTATTTGCGTTTTTCTATCAATTCAACTTATTGCTTCACCAAACGCAGATTGAGGGTGTAATTATAATTAATTACGTTCTACAAAACGCCAATGCAAACAACCAATGCGATTTAAGAGGGTAGCGTAAACGTCAATGCAAAACTGCGATAAGCGATATTTTTGATTTTTCACGTCAATCAACGACAAACCAATGACGAAGAATACGATACCTTTCAAAATTTATGCAATCAACATAGTAAGAAATTTATATTTCTGTATTGCAAATTTAGATAAGATAAGAGATTTCTTTCAACAATACCAATTTGAAATTTTACCAATTCTTTGACTGCAGACAATTTGAATTCTTCCAATATAACAATAAAAATTGTAGCAAAAACAGCAACTTCTATAGTTGTTACTCAAAATCCATTAAAACGAAATTTTGCAATATTATCATTTATCGATACGTTAAATTCTGACGCCATTTTCTCGTATACAAACAGGTCATGAACCAAATAATGTACAACCAATTACGATTTTCAATAACCAATCTTAAAGCTATAAACGATTGAACAAAATTACGGTAAATTCTACAAAGTTACAAATGCTTACTCTTTTATTTAATTAAGAGGTTAAACAACTTTGACAAAACATGTATTAATTTACATTAAAAACAAACAATAAATTAATGAACGATCCAAACCAGCGCATGCCATTTGGCGCTAAAATTTCAATAACGCAAAAACACAAATTTCCATAGGCGTATCATTAAATTTTTAACATGTGGGTTCAAGCGGCAATCACAAATTAACATAGGCGTTACAATTATGTTATTTTAATTTTCGTTATCGTCGCTTATTTTGTGAATTCTGTCATTAACACCCAATCAGTGTCTTCTACTGTACGTTAAGTCAGTGACGCGTATCTTTATTTTTGTTTTCCTACCGCATCAGTGTTAATTTGAATACATAAACACTACGCGCTCTTTGTAATAATTTTTGGAAAAAATCGTGACGGGGTTCAGTTAAGGCAGTGTATTTTTTTTTCATTTTTTTAAATTTCGGCTGCTATAGCTAACATCTTCAATTTCATACCATAGTTTTGTAAAGGTTGTTAAAAAACGAACACTATTGGAAGATTTGTTGCTATTGGCAAAATTAATGTAATAAAGTCTTGTTTGTTTCACTTTTAATTCTTATTAACTTGTTCGTAGAACTTTTTAATTTAATTTTTTTTGTAAATATTAAAGATTAAAAATTAAAATATACTCCACTGTGTTTTATTATCAATTATTTTGCGCTTTATAATTTGATTTAGTTATTATTGTTGTTTTCTTAATTTTTGTTTTTGTTCTATTATTGTTTATGCGTACACATTTTTCTATTTTGTATTGCTGTGTTTGTCTTGTTACAGTTTATTTGTAAACAAACTCAAAATAAACAAATTATAGCAGTGCTAGAGGCCTAGCCGGCAGCTCCTCTTATTTGGAAGTGGTCGTGGGTTTATTGAGAATTGTTCAAAATAAAGGTTTCTACACTGCATGAAGAATTGAGGATTACGTATAAGAGATACCTAGAGCTACTAGGAACTCGTAGACACAGAAACAAACCGTATCTGGATAGAAATATGTATATTATTATAGCTACTAGAGTTCAATTAACCCACATAGAAGCACGTAGACACAACAATAGATAATATCATTTAGAATTAATAGCAAAATATAGTTATAAAATAATAATAATTCACGAGAGCGAGTTAAAGCACAAATAATAATTCGAGGCACAAACGCCCCAAATAGGTTAGCGAATTATACACCTTTGACAGTCGTAGCACCGATTTTTTTATGCAAGCGAGTCAATAAGTTCGGAATCTGCTTGACAACAATGACGAGAGAGTACCGGACTTCGGCCAATTATTTAAATAGTTTAATTGCGCACAAAGTTGATCAGGTACATGAAAAGATCGTTCTAGTTCACAAAATTATCTGTACAGCGCCAAAAAGGTATGTTGCTAAACTTACGACCGCGGTACGTATACATAGAACGCGACCAAATTTATGAATGACATGATAAAAAAAATTAACTTAGCTTGTATAAATAGAAAGTTTTCGGTGTTTGATAGTTAATCGGCAGATGTGACAACTTCCGTATCCAAATCTAATATTTTATTATCCAATAAAAATCAGTTGGGAATGCGCAAGCTTGCATTGCCGGGATGAACAAAAGAACTGCTTATTTAGCTTAAAAATTTATTTTAATGATTAATTTGAAAAATAACTAAAAAATTACAACAGGTACAAATAAGGGAGCCGATTTGACCACTTTGCCGATGAGATAGACAAAAAATGATAGAAGCAAAAATGTCTTAGATTTTGATGTTCTATAGGAATCCGAAAGAAAATTTTCAAAAATGTCAACAGGAAAAAAAGCTACGGACATCCAGACAGACAGACAGACAGACTTTGTGAATTCATAAGATGAACTTTTGTTCATCGAAAAGAAAAAACCAAATTGGACTCCGTTGATAACAGTTATTATATTATATTTATATTTATATTTATATTTACAGGCATTAGTGTAAACACGGCTGTCTATACTGCAGGAAGGAAATTGGTCTATAAATCAATTATTTGCGAAATAATACCGTCACATCTTCGTTCATCCTTCATTGAACTTTCGGACTGTTTTCTTAATATGGTGGTGTTTTATGCCGTTTTACTAAAATTTTCAGCAGAAAAGACACAATTTCTCATTTTTAAGTTTTATGGTTGAAGTGAACTATCAATAATTTATTTAACAAGTCAAATTGTAAGTTCAATGATTTCATTATTTTGTTGATACGTTTTAAAATAAAAACAATTATGTAACGTAGAGTGGTCGTCTTATTGATATAACCTGGAGAAATGCGATGTCTCATAAAATCAATCGTCGGAGAAAGCAAAGGAAATAAAACAGAAAATAAATCAACAATGTCGAAATAGCGTGTATAGATTCGCACTTGGCATTAATGAAAAATCTGCCAATATTATTTTCTCTTCCCTCTAATTTTTTTTTCTCCTTCATATTAAGTTACTAGATGTTCTTGTACAAGACGAAATCGTTTATAAGAGGAATCATCAATTGTAAAAATAATAGTCCACAGTCACACATCTGTGCGTGTGAAACGAAAACAACTTTTTTCCCCTTTTCATTCCGACGTAATTTATCTCTACGTCAATTAGTTTAGCCGCAAATAGAAAGTTTGAAGTGTTATTTGGAAAAGTAAAAGTATTCTTGTTTGAATTTAATTGAAAATCGAATCCTTCACAATCTTCGTGGCGTTTACTCTAAAACGTTATTTGCGGAAGAATGAAAAAAAAAGGCGCGCGTTGGTCGACGAAAAGTTTCAAATTAAAACGTGCGAAGTTTTTAGAATTTATATTCTTTTAATATTCTCGGAAAACATTGTTTGGATGACAGGCATTCACGAACAGAAGTGAAATTGTTAATTCGCTGGGGTGAGAATTTTGCGGTTGAAATGGAAAATTATTTAAAATACTTTCTACCTGTTTGACATGTGTCAGAATTTTTTTAAATAAAAAAGTTTCATTTCACCGTCTAAGTTACTTTGCTGTTTTAATGTTTTCGGTAAATTCAACGTTTTTTTCGTTGTCGTATACAAAAAAAAATAGATTTTTGTGATTTATTTCGTATTTTTTCCAGTTATAAATTGTTGGAAAACTTTTTACGAATTATGCCAAATATTAAATTGAAAAACTTGTTAAATTAAGAAAGAAAATAAACGTGCACTTGTACGTGAAATGTACTAACAAATATAACAAACAACGTTTATCAAAACATTTTGTCACAATAAATTACAAACAAAAACAAAATAAATTTAATCAAAGAAATTTATAAGTGCCGCTACTGAAAAGCACAGTACGCCACTGGCATTTAAAACTGGAACGTTAGGAACTTTTTATCAAAAGTCAGTCTTAATTATTAAACCGTTTGGTTTTTTTCTATTTCTACTATATTACTGTGTAGTTGTCCATAAAAATTGTGTATTAAGTGGATTCCTAATAGTTGTATTTTTTATCACCTTGTTTTACTGTCCTCTTTGTCAAATCTTCTTTTGCAGAAATACTAACATTTAATCCATACTAGAGATCAACAAATTAGGTATAAAATTTGGTGAACAGATGAGTTATATCAGGAACGGATTGTACTTTTTTCACGCTCCTCGTGCTGACGCTGCTATAGTTCTTAAAAATTTAGCTTAAAACGTGTGCGAGTTGTTATTAATATTATAAAATTAAATTTGCAACGTTGTAGTTGGAAATAATAAATGTGGAAATGTAGAAACGATAACAATAAATTTTCTTTTGTAGAAATACTAAAATTTAACCTATACTAAAGATTAACGAATTACGCATAATTTAGTCTAAAATTTAGTAGATTGTAATACTTGTACATTTTGGTGACGTGATTAGAATAAAACAGTTATCTTTACGTAACTCATCCCTGCTTGTTCTTCCAATAAATCTCTTTCTCTCTCTCACTTGGTCCCCGTTCTACTCCTAATAAAATTAGGTATAAATCCAGCCGTTTTTAATCATTTAAAGTTTTTTCTGACTTTTACTTCAAATTCTGGAATATCCACACCTGTTTAAATAAACCGAGCAACCGCTTGTACCTGACTATTCTCGTAATATCCTGCTGAAATACTATTGACCACTACCTTAAACTTGACCTGAAAACTGATACCTGATTAATTTAATATAATCTTGCTTCTAAATGCATTAGTACGTACCCTCAATTTAATTTATTGCGGATGAACGTGCGAGTTTCTTTTTCTGCTACGTTAGGAGGCGTTCTGGGTCCAGTAATTTAGTTTACCGCGTTTGGAAGCTTCTAGCATAGCTCTTCACCTGTTTTCTTTGGTTTAGAATCAACCAATTTGCGTTAAGACGTTGCATTAAACGCCACTATTACCTAACACTCTAAATCTTTAGTGACAATCCCGAGTAATACAACTCTGGCTTGAAGACCGTTCTAACAAAACCAGCCACGTTTAAAACGTTTACAAACGTTGTCCCCAAACAGCTCGCTATCGCAAAGCGTCCAGAAATACCCTAAAATCAATCTACGATATAGAATCGTCTACTCTTGTACGACGTCGAGGCAACATAGTACAAACCTTTGTGTAAAGGTAAAACACTAGCACCAGGTCCACCTAAGAGGCCGGTTATATTCGGGAGCTATTAACCAAACCGCAAGCCTGCACGAAGCCGTTCAAAAAGTAGAAATAATAAGTCTGCCAAGCCCGCAAGTTTAAATGTTTTAGGGTACACAACTACCAAAAGCAGGTAAAACTAATAATTCACTTTTAAACTTACAGCCCTAAACCAACCAATTTAACACTTGTACATTTTCTACCGGCTGTGGCTCAACGTCCGTAGCAGTGAACTCTGCCAAATAGAAATTATATACCCAGCCGCTCAAAAGTAATATTAATTTTTGCACTAATTACATTGTATAATTGTCCCGAAATTATTATTTTTATTATAATTTTATTTTGTAATTACATACAGCATGTAAACACAATATACGCCTTTAAAGGTTTCTCTCTTTACATCTTTAACTATGGTTACCCAGAGCATTATTAATTTTGTTAGTCGTATACTTATACACTCTAATAAAATAAAGAGTAAACTTTCGATTGGTAATGGTTCTAAATTTTCTGAAATTTTGACATTTGTTGTTTTGAGAAGCCGTGGGGTTTTTTATTATTTTTGAATTTAGAAAAAATATTTGAGCTGCTTACTAAAGTTATTTCCTAACCTTTACCTTACTATGAGCTGCAGTAGATAAGGAGGATGGGTTGATCTGGTGCAATCGGTTCAACTTTTGGGACTGAAGGACTGATGCCACAACATTTCAAAAATCTTATTTTCAAAGAAAACGGCAATGAAAGTGTGAAGCATCTTCAGTCACTGACAAACTTTTGTAACTTAATGTTAATGGGAAAAGTCATGGTATCAATACACCAATTTTATATGGAGCAAACGATGGTAGTGTGAGAACGATCGCCATTGAGCATACATTTAGACGATATGTGGCAAAGATAGGATGTAAACATTATTTGGAGAAGATGGAAGGTTTTTTTTGTCAGAGAAAGATGGAATTTGGTACTCAGGGAGGATGTGAGGCAATAATCCATGCAGTCCTTTCGTACATTTTAAACAACTCTGGAAAGGACAAAGTAATTCTAAAGGTGGACTACAAGAATGCTTCCGATCCCTGGAACGCGACTTTTTTCTTCTAGCAGCAAAGTACCATGTTCCCAAGCTTTTCAAATTTTTATTTTGGTGTTATTCATTTTTTCAAGATAACATTATTCAGTCCACGGTTGGTGTTCAACAAAGTTATCCATTTGGTATTTTATGTTTTAGCCTTGTTGTTTAACAAATTATTGAACAACTCACTTTTGAACTGAGAACATTTGGACAATGAAACATTATATAGTCATGCTGGGATTGCATTGGATAATGTAGAATTTTTGATTAAAAACTCAAGGAACTTTGGACTGAAAGTTAACTTTTCGAAATGCAAGATTTTTGTTACCTCTGATACTAATGAAAAGGCTATTAAAAATTTTTGAATGTTTCATCAAGAATTAGACTTACTCTCGAAACAGACTTAGAACTATTGGACGGCTCCGTTGACCAAAGTTTCTTCCAAGAAAATATTAGGAAAACAGTGTTATTACTTTCTGAAGCACTCTGTCTGGCAGTTCCAAAGTTTACATATTTACCCCAAACCATGCCTTCCTGGTTGGATCTGATAAAGAACCTAAACAATTATATAAAAATAAGATTGGAAAGGATTACTAATAATAGTTTTTAAGAGAGCCAGTGGATGATTGCATGCTTTCTTGTTAGAGATGGTAGTCTTGGAATTTTTAAAATTCAAAATGTTTGCTTTTTAGCTTTTTGTCTTCTGTGACCAGTATCTGGCCACTTGTCAATATTACCTACCCTAAAGTTAGAGACAAGTCTCAGATAACTTTTTATAGCGAAGCCTTAAACTTTTGGAACAAAATGTTTTCTCAAATTTGTCTCAAGTTATCTTTCCAAGGGAATTGGAAAGCGATCATAATCTATACTCAACAATGTTTTTTTTTCATTTTCATCAAAAGTGGATCAAGTCTATGGAAGTTAGTAAATGGTTAAATGTGCTACCATCTAAGCCAATTAGGCTCCACCTACTATTTGTAAACTTTTCACTTGCATTGGTAGAAGCAAAGTAAGCAAGAGGGCTTTACATGGTTTATTATGCTCGAAGGGTGTTGGGCGATATTTAACAAATGTCATCTAATTAAAAAAAAATTCAACTCGATAGTTTTTCTTATCTTATTTGCTTTTTTAGTTTTAAAAACTTTGTTAAATACGGAGACCTGGGTGGCCATTCAAAGGGCCCTCGTCTGCCAATCCATCGACCTGAAAAATGCAAAATAAAGAGCCGCACCGTCTTGTTAAAACCAGATGTATCTATTTGGTGTATCAACTTCTGCAGGAACAGGAAACAAAATAGTCAAATTCGGTATTAGTTCTTCCTGCAAGAATTCTTAATATCCCGCTCCATTAAGGTTTTTTGGAGGAAAATTAGTCTTATAACTCGATTACCAACAATCCCTGTCCAACCATCAACTTTTTTCGTATGCTGAGTGTGGCCTTCTCTTATCCAGTATGGGTTGTGGTCTGCCCAATAACGACAATCTTGACAATTTTCCTCAACATTCAACATAATTCTATCTATGATTTGTTTGCAAAACTGAAGCTTTCTATCCGGATCAACTTCAGTGAGTTCAAGAAGAATTGTTATTTTGTAAGGATAAAATTTGTGCGTTTTAAGAGTGCTTGCCACTAAAATCTGGCTAATTTTGAGTTTCCTAGCTGTCTGCTTAGTGGGGACATAAATATTTTCTTGACGTTTTCACTGAGCACACTTTGACAATGGTTACCTACTTGTTTTTCGAAGAAACTGTTTTTCAATTTTGCTTACGGTACTTTGTGATATAATTAGTAAATCAGGATACTTCTCTGTGAATAAATGAATAACTTTATTTTGCGTTTTTGTCCTATCTCCGTAGCCAATCATCTTTAAAATATCAATTTTGTGGGTTTCAGTTAAGTACAGCACTTTTCACAATTTTTCAAAAAAAAACAGTGAAAAATAAACTAGAATGTCAACAGTAAAATGACTCTGCAACTGTACTAAAGTAAATAAAATCGGCACCAAACTAATTCATTATACGACGATTTTAGTTTTACATTTTGTGATTTTGAAAAAAAATTATTGCAACTGCAACTAAAATACATTCATCTTAAAAAATTAGACTTTTTTGGCATGATACATAAATAACAATTAAACGACACGGGATAAACGTTTAAAATTTTGCACCCTAGTATACCTTAATATACTCTTTAGAAATAGTTATGAAAAGATTATTGTTTCCATTTAAAAAAAAGTTGATGGCGTCATAACTAAAATTTTAGACATGCTGTATAATTTCTTTTTTCATCTAAAAAAAGCCGATTTCAAATACTAATTGACGTGTCCCAGCATATTTCGTAAAAAAAACTATCTTTGCTTAACTGAATTTATTCCAAGTTAGAGACTCGCACTGTAGAAGATAAGGAAAGTTGCCAATCACGAGATAGTGAATTCTAAGACCTTTATCTTCTATGTATACTAGACACGGGACTAGATCTTTAAAGTGATTATTATGTTGAGATTTGCCAGAAAAATCATCAAGACATCTAGAGCAAACCAAGTGCTCTCCGGATCAGATGGTGCAGTAGTGATATTTGTATCTATACATTGCGGTGGATTACCAATTTCCCATATAAATAACAATATGTTTTAGCTATGAGACGTCTTGTTTATTTAATTTGTAATCACAGGTCTATGAGTTTGTTGCCAAAATAAAAGAATTAGTTATTCACATGAAATTTAATTAATTTTATACAAAGGTTTTTTTTATAAAACTTTTTACAAATTGTTTTCTAATCGTTGGGTGCACCAATAAATTTTGTTGTACCGGTTGGGTAATTACTTGTTGTCACACTTTTTAATTATTATTGTCAAAGAAATAAAATATTTTATTTTATTTAACCGTTGACTGTTTTGAGTTTAATTTTAAACTCAAAGCGTGTTGCTTCTTCGATTTTTAAAGTACGAATTCTTTCTTTGCGTTGGGACTTAAATTACCCTTTTTTCACTTTCCTCACTTCAAATGTTAGTTTTTAAATGTTTTTTCTTATTTTTACATCTATACCAAAATTGTCTCTTCGCACTCTTTAACCTTGCAGCATTCAAATTGTTTTGTTATCTTTTTAACACACAATTATTTTTATCACGGAAATTAAGTTTGATACACTTTTTATAAGCGTTCATCATATTTTCGCTACACAAAACTTACTTATTTACTTTATTTCTTTAATTAAACAAAAATTAATCTTTAATACACAAATAAAATTCTTTGATTAATATTAATTAATTATAATTTATAAAATATAGATTGGCTTAAAGGAATAGAACCCTAAACAACAGCGTCTATTTTAACAAAAGGGAAAACACAAAAACTGCTCCAAAAATTTAAATTTGGAGACGTATTTTGATAGCTAAGCTATCGTCATCAGCAAACCGTTCCCGTTCATTAATATAGATTGGTTTTTTGAAAACCTTTAACTACAAATTAAATTTAATTTTACTTCTTATTTAAACGTAAACGTTAAATCAAAATTTTATTTATTCATTTTTGGTTTAAACATAATTTTTGTTTATTTATTCAAAAAATAACTTTTTCGTGTAGTAATATTTTTACACGACAAAAGTGAAACTTTTAAAGAAAAGTAGCGTAACCACAAATTTAAGAATGCCCGTCTTTCTTTGGAAATCTACAAATTAAATTAAATGATGGGATTAACTTACAAAATTTTGAATTTTGAGTAGCAATTTAAAATATGCAAGATTAAATTGATATTCGGGATTTCGAACTTATCTGTAGCCTAAAATCAAACAAAGATTAAGCAATATTTTATGACTACTTGAGCAGTCTATTTGGAACTTGTGACTAAAGCCTGTATACTATTGGTGCGGAGTAATAAATCATAATTCTTAAAATAATTCTCTGAAAGCGGTACTTCTACGGTTAAGTAAAAACCGATAAGTTCTAACCAAAATAGGATTATTGTGCCGCTCTTGCAGCATATCGACCCATCTAGGGTCTGAGAACAATAGTTTAATCTGTGTAAACACGTTGCCATCAGCCCAGGCACTGACGAAACGAGAATCATAGCCGTAAATGTAGGTATTATACTAAGATACAAAAATATTGGTATATAATACGTAAGAAGTAAAATTTGTAATGTGATCTACTATACAAATAAAACAAATAACATATAAGTAATATATGACATAAATATAAAATAAAATAGTAATGCAGATATCGTCAGTACATTTATTACAATTACAATTAATTTGCGGGGACAAGTAAGGATTGAGACAATAATAGAAACCACATAAGAATTTATATCAAGGTAGATTTTACTATTATAATATATTTACCTACTAAAAATATGATTTTCCAAAGGTATCAGGTACCTACGCCACTGCAATACGGGAAATTCGATAATTCTGACAGGTTTATTACTCCGCGCCAATAGTAAACTGAGTATAGCTTATCATATCAAGCATTTATTGAAACTTTTAAGCGTTTTATACCGCGTTGGGGTAAGCCTAGATGCATGCATTTGGACAATAAAACGAATTTTATTGCTGCCGCAAATGAATTGAAAAAATATATTTATATCTCAAACAGAATTCAGTTCAATAAAAACTATGTGAATATTTTTTTTTACAAAGTATAGATTAGAAATTTATTTCTCCAAGTTTACCGCATTTTGGTGGACTTTGGGAAGCAAACATGAAAGTGTTAAACGACATTTATATAAAATACTTAAAACGATTAATTTGAATTATAAAGCGTTATATACTCAAATTGCATCCTTAACTATCGTTCTTGAGCACCTTTTTCAAATGATCCTAACGATTTTCAATCTCTTACTCTTTTTCATTTTTAATTGGTCGTTGTTATAAAGCATTATCGAAGCCACTGTTATAAAGTTTACTAGTCAACATCGCCAGAAGCTTCCACATCATTTCTGGTAAAGATGACACCGTAAAGTTCTGCCAGAATTTTAACAACGTATGAAATGAAAACAGACCTAGAAAATTCGAAAATTTGAATGTAAACTTTGAACCTAAACTTTATTTTTTAATTTCTGGTTTAAACATAATTTTGTTTATTTATTCAAAAAATAACTTTTCCGCTGCAACATAAAGTGTAGAAATATTTTAAACAACAAAAGTGAAACTTGTGAAGAAAGGTAGCTGTGCCACAAATTTAATAATGTTCGTCTTTCCGTGGAAATGTACAAATCAAATTATGATGGGACTAACTTACAAAGTTTTGAATTTTAAATAACAATTCAAAATATGTAAGATTAAATTGAAATTTGGAACTTCGAACCTATCTGTAGCCCAAAATCGAACAAAAATTAAGCAAAATTGAAACTTAGTCGAACAGATGCATTCAACTTAGACGCCAATCTAAGTCACGTGAAAGTAGAGTAGACACCTTCTAGCTAACGATTTCTTATGCGACTTTATTTTAAGATGAACAAATCTATATGTGCACATTTTTATTTGCAGGTCGGATTTAGATTTCATAAGTTACTGAACTTATGTGCGTCCAACGCCCAAGTAATTTTCATTTTTTTATTTTCATTATAACTTACAATTTTAAAAGTGTATAAATGTACAAATAAATGAAACATCAAAACATACAGTAACCCAACATCTTGGACCTTGCAATTTGTGATTAAGGTTAACGTTAACAAACTTTTACCGGCCTTGGCCGGTAATCAACAATTTTCCGGCCAATTTTGACAATTGTAAAGTTAATGTTTCTGGACGGACGCCTACAAACTAAATTATTATAAAACAAAAAAATTAAAATTAAAACGTAGATCAGATATTTACATAATTTTTTAGTGTTCTTTTGAAAAAGCATTTGATACAGATTTTACTACAATTATATCAAATTTTCTAATTTTGTTAATGTAAAACAAAGTACTTAATCTAAAAAAAATAAATTAACGTTTTTTGTGATATAAAATACTGAATAAAAGATCAAAAACACGTTCTAGTATGACACAATAAAAGTATGAACTTATGCAAGCGTAATAACGAAATCACTTAAGTCGAATTGCAAGAAAATATTCAGAACGACACTAGCATTGCAAATAAGTACAGCATCTGCAATCAACAAGCTCCGAAGAACTTTTATAGGTACTTTGTCAAGTGGCCAATTCTCAACTCGCTTACAAGATGTTATCCCAAAACGTATGATTTATTTTCACAACCCTTCAGCACAGACCACTTGCCTTTTCTACCTTGCCTAATGTATTCTTGCAGATGTTATCGTTCTCCATAGACAAAAATGCGTAATGAATGGACGCGAGGGATATTTTCTGCCTTTCGTAAAGCACGAAACAAAGACGCAATTTATTTAAACGCAATAACTCATTGTTTTAAAATATTGTTGAAGCTTTTGAAATTTCCATTCGTTATAAAATCGTGGAGCAACAATGTGGTGATTATATTTCGCAAGTCTGATGTGTAAAGCCTAGGTTCTGAAAGGATTTGCCTGCCTTGAATGAATTCTACCCTCTAACACCCTTAGCTCGGTCAATTCTCTGGATCATATGACGCAAAGCTTAACTGCAACAATAGAAACAAAGACTTTCTACTGATCCTTCTCTGCGACACATTGAATCACGATGACATCCATTTGACAAGTGAAAAGTCTTTAAAAGGATTTTAAACAATACAGAATAAAGACAATGCAATAAATGGTTTTAACCTTTGTGCTTTTATTCTAAAACGCTCGGTACAATGCGAGTACTTACATAAACAATAAGAAATAATTGTTGAAAATAAAAAGAGATCGTAGATCGTCGAGAAACTTCATTTTCTTAAAGGACTATAAATAAGGGTCGATGATTTATTTCGAACTGTTGCGTGACGCTTCAAGCTTTCGGGTCGGGTGGGAAAAGGTAAATATTGCGCTTATATTTTTTTCTTGCTGAAAATATTCTGAAAAAGAATATTTTTAATAAAAGAACATGCATACGAAAACTTTCAGTTTTATAGCATTTGAATAATTAATTTATTTTAAAGTTGCAGAAGAATTGTAATTAGTCGATGAACTTTTGGTTTTCAACTTTTAGAGTTTCAAACGAACACCGATTGTAGAGGTTTATTTTATTGTCGACCCTTTCATTTTTAAAACTTTTCTAACAGCTACTACCCAATGCATTTGTTTTCTTCAAGCTTTTGCTGTCACACCTTTGTATAAATATAAAACTTTTTAGTATATATAAGTTTATTTTCAGATTCTTTATGTCAACAAAAAGTTTATATTATGATACGACGTTTATATAGTTATTTAACCAACGAGTGTATTAATAATCGAAATATTTTAACGCGTGAGCGAAGTAAGCGCGTTAATGTTTTAGGTTGTTAATCGCTCTTTAATTTACGACGACAATAATTTGTAATTTTAATAAAATTTTTTTTTTATTTAAAAGAATGTTGCTACATCAACCACGCAGAGTTATTAGTTGCCTACACTTAATTGGTCTATTAATATATACAATCAATACAATTGTAATACAATACTTGTTACAATAGTATATTACGCTACTAGGAGTAGAACGCATTCTTTTGTGTTGAGCGAAGGTATTGCGGCCGAAGCGCAGCTGAGGCCGCAAAATACTTTGCGAAACACAAAAGGCGTTCGACTCCGTGTAGCATATACTATTTTTCTTCAAGCGTAAAAAAACAAATTCTTGAAGTAATTGAGGTGGTTTTAGAATGAATAGGCAACAGCGTTAACTCAACTTTACAACTGTCAAACATGACTGTCAAACAACATTATTTTTGTTGTGTGTATTAACACGGTTTGTAAAAGGAAAATTTTTTGTATTAATTTGTAGAGTAAGAAAAGAAAGCTATAATTATTTAACAATACAACAATAATAATAATTAACTCTTATTTCAGATGAAAACTTAAAACAAACATTCTTTTGTAGTAACTATATAGTGGAAAAAATACCTATTTCTTATTTATAGTAATATTAAAGGTACAATTTTGTAATGTCGAGTTAATAATATTTAATCCACTACTTGCTGTTTTAGAACTGACATTGACGTCATTATAGTCGTGATGGATTTCATATTCACTTGACTGGGATATGCTCGATGTTGCGGTGGAAGTACTAGGCCTGTTAAGATCACCTGATGTTACGGTAGATGTGTTACTTTCATCGCACCCTAATATTTTATTGGCAATTTCACGTTTGTTTGAAAGGGAGTCTTCGATGTATCCCTCAGCTACATTGTTAGATTTCCATCCACCGTGTCTTTTTAGAGTGGTAATGTCTCCACCATTGTCAACTAACAATGTAGCTGAGGTTCGTCGCAGTGTATGACCAGTGTATTCCTCTGGATTAGGTAGTTTTAAAAAAGTTGCCACTTGTTTTGGTATACCTGAAATTTTATGTATCCCCATAACGACACGGTGGCATCTACCATTTTGGTATTTTAAAAAAGAATCTTGTTATGTTGATGTCATTAGGTCGAAGTGTCATATATCAGCTTGGCGCTTCAAGAAGGAAATTAATTTTGCGTAATTTTTAAGTTTATGTCATGTTTAATATTTAATTGGCACTTTAGCATGGAATATTGTGCCCATAATGACGAACTTTTCATAGTTTCCGCCAAATGGGAAAAATACGCTAACATAACATTTTCTGTGTAATTAATTATATTATTTTCTTGCGCCCATTTCAAAATTTATTGTAAGCAAAATCATATATTTTGCGCGATTTGTTGGGGATTAAATTTTCAACTAAAACATCGGCGATTTGTTTTATTTTAGGTGGAGTTCCTTCAATTTGCGACATTTTTAAAAGTTTAAATTTTAAATGGCGTTTCTGCTTAAAAAAGTGCTAATACCTCTACCGGCAAACTAAGTTACTAATTGAGCTTAAAATAATAATATTATTGTACGCCGTAAAATAATGTAGTCGTTCTATATATTCAATGCGGTATAGTAAAATTCATATTTTAGCACGCTTGAAGAAAAAAATACTTATACACCCCCAACGTTGTTATATTTTTCCGATCAAACCGGTGTCAGATAGAAACTGTAGCGTTCTTTGTATTTGGGTTGAGTCAGTCCTTATTGCCTCCTTCATGAAATTAGGTAGGTGGTATTTGCTTCTCTGGAGCTGGTATCTTTTGCAGTACAGGAGGATGTGTTCCACTGTTAACCTTGTGTGACACAGCTCACAGTTGGGTGGGTTTTGGTGGTTGAAAAGATACTGGTGTATAGCTTTTGTGTGACCTATACGAAGTCGTGTTATGACGTTTTGATGTCTTCTAGTGTCTGGCATTGGAAGCCTTGACATTATAGAAGTGTAGATGTTAGCTTTGTGAGGCCTAGTTTCCACTGCCGTTCCCATTTCCTTTTGTGTTGTACTTTATAGTGGGCTTTTAGATCCAAGTGGGTGATTACCTTGGTAATGTCCATTTTATTTGTAGCTTCTTTCGCTTGTTTATCAGCGTCTTCGTTCCCTTTCATTCCTATATGTGAAGGTACAAATAGTAGTGTTACTTCATTGTGTACTAAAGTACTTATCTCCTTTTGTATTTTCTTTACAAGCGGGTTTTTTACATATATGCCTCTAATAGACTCTATGGAACTACAGACTACATAGTTATATCTGGAGTTTTCCTTGGCACGCACTACTGCCCTCCAGATAGCATACAACTCACCGGTGTAGTTGCTGCAGATATCGGGTAATCGGTAATTTTCTGTAATATCTTAACCAATAATTGCTGCTCCCACTCTATCGTTTTATTTTGAAGCATCGGTGCATAAGAAGCGGTATTTAGCAAAACGGGCTTGTAGACTCTGGAAACCTTGTTGGATCATTATTGGGCTTGTTACGTGTTTTTGGAATTTTGTCAATTCCGTGTTTATTTTGACTTTAGTGTTAGTCCAAGGACTATTATCTTCATTATGTACTGTTAGTGCCAATTTTAGCGATTTCGTTTGTGATTCTGTTAAGTCTTTCGTAGAAGGGAGGAATTATTCGTGTGTTTCTTGTGTGCATGTCCTTGTAGGAATCAGAAAATACAGTTTTGTAGTTGAAATTGTTGGGGTTACATGAAATAGCTGCCGCGTAAGTAAGGCTCAGGAGTTCTCGTCTAAGGTCGATTGGGAGTTGGCCTGCTATACTGTGGAGGTCTGGTATTGGGCTGTTTCTGAAAGCTCCTAGTGCAATTCGTAAACCGCAACTCTAAAGAGTGTTAATACATCGGAAGTAGGACTTTCTTGTTGTTAAATATGCCACGGAGCCGTATTCAATCCTGGATCGTATAAGGATACAGGGTGTCCCACCGGAAACGCCATCAATAGATTATAGAAAAACTGTACATGGAAAAAGTTTGAAAAATTGGTGGTATACTAACATCGACGGGGGCAGTTCCACTAAAATATTTTCAAGATGGTGACACTTCCGGTTATACCCGAAGTAGGTGTCAAGTTGCTTATTTTAAATAAAACACCCTATATATTATTTCATTTTTGGATTTTGCATAAAATTGTAGACACATTTTGTGTATAATGTCCTATACCTAAGTCTAACTGTTTTGGACTTAATTTAAATTTTATGTCAAAAATGACGTTTTCAGGCCTAAACTAAATTATAAAATTTTCTTATACTAATGTCTTTATTATTTAATTGGAATAGGTTTTCTTGTAGCAGGGACCTATTTTAGTGGGCTATGTCGATATTTTGATAATAAATTAATACAGGACAATTAAAAAAAAGGATTAAAATTAAATTCAAGAACACGTCAAAAGTCATTTTTTTTAAATGCAAGCACCATGTTTTTATAATTTTATCTTATATAGCATTAAAATAAGGTTGACTTTGTACAAGGTTGTCTATTCAAAAAATTTATGGTTTTCGAAATATTGGCAATTTAACATTTTTTTTGTTGCACAAATGCTATTAATTTCTTTTTAATATGAATGGTTATTCCTAGTTGGCCATGATGGCGTTAGAAAACAATCATCTGTCAAGGATATGTCAAACTGTGTGTATCAAACTGAAATGCCAACAGTTAACTGTACCGATTGTGAGTGTTAAAGTGCATATCGTTATCAAAGCGATAACTTATTATGCTTGAAACACACGTGTGACGATAAAGCCAAGTAATTACTTGTACAGTATTACACACGCAACGAAAGAACACCTGGCTTTATCGACACACGTGTGTTTCAAGCATTTAAAGTTATCGCTTTGGTAACGATATGCACTTTAACACTCACAGTCGTTACAGTTAACTGTAACACATGTTCTTAATATAACTTTATTACATTGTCCATAAGTAATAAATAAATTTAAGTAATCTTCGTTTGTATAATTTAAGCGTCTCGGCATGATTATTGAAAATTTTTAATAGTTTGACATATCCTTGACAGATGATTGTTTTCTAACGCCATCATGGCCAACTAGAATAACCATTCATATTAAAAGAAATACAATAGCATTTGTGCAACAAAAAAAAAGTTAAATTGCCAATATTTCGAAAACCATGAATTTTTTTAATAGACAACCCTGTACAAAGTCAACCTTATTTTTGATGTTAAATAAGATAAAGCTATAGAAACATGGTGCTTGTATTTAAAAAAAAATGATTTTTGACGTGTTTTTTGAATTTAATTTTAATCCTTTTTTTATTGCCCTGTATTAATTTATTATCAAAATATCGACATAGTCCACTAAAATAGGTCCCCTGCTACAAGGAAACCTATTTCAATTAAATAATAAAGGCATTAGTATAGAAAAACTTTATAATTTTGTTTAGGCCTGAAAACGTCATTTTTGACATAAAATTTAAAATAAGTCCAAAACAGTTAGACTTAGGTATAGGACATTATACACATAATGTGTCTAGAATTTTGAGCAAAATTCAAAAATAGAATAATATATAGGGTGTTCCATTTAAAATAAGCAAGTTAACACATACTTCCGGTATAACCAAAAGTGTTACCATCTTGAAAATATTTTAGAGGAACTGCCCCCGTCAATGTTAGTACACTTCTAAATTTTCAAATTTTTCCCATATACAGTTTCTTTATAATCTATCGATGGCGTTTCCGGTGGGACACCCTGTATATTTGTAGCAGAATTTTACTGTCTGCTCCCCAATTGTGATGCGCTAAGACTTTCATTAGTTGAAGGATTTTTGTACATGTTTTTTTCAGGTGCTCGATGTGGCCTTTAAAGTTAAGTTTACTGTCAAAGAGAATGCCTAAATATCGCTCACTTTCGACAAAAGTTAATTGCTGGCCATATAGGACCAGAGGTGTAGGATAGTCTGTCTCTCTTTTAGTATATATGATACACTTCGTCTTCTCTACAGAAAAGTGTAGTCCAGTTTGTTTACTCCACTTTGCCAATTTGTACACCGCAGTTTGGAGCCATCTTCTCATTGTGTCGAAATTTTTCCCCTTGACATATATCAGTATATCATCAGCAAACAAATTGGTTTTTACTAGGGCATCTATTGCTGACATTGCGTCGTTAATAGCGATAAGGAATAGGGTTACACTGATGACACAGATCCTTGCGGGAGACCGTTGTCTAATATCTGTTTTTGGAAAAGTTGTGCATTAGTTTTCATTCTAAAGTAGCGGTCTTTCAAAAATTCTTGGGTTTACTGCAAAATGTTTCCATGGAACCCCCATGAGAAGAGTTTTCTCAGTATGTAGTGTCTCCATGTCATGTCAACGATCACTGTCCATACTTTCTGTTGATTTGCACATGCTTCTCTTATATTCGATTCAAGGTTTACGATGTTGTCACTGGTAGATCGATATTCTCTGAAACCACTTTGCTGAGGTAGTAACAGATTGTAATTTTCCAAGTACCACTGTAGTTTGGAATTAATTATCTTCTCCATTAGTTTGCTCATAGTATTTGTCAATGATATAAAGCTGTAAGAATTGGGTTCTGTGGCTGGTTTACCGGGCTTTAATATAGGAATGCAAATAGCCGTTTTCCAGTCTGAGGGTAGCTGATGATTTGTCCATGCCATATTGTATGCATACATTGTCAAGTAGTTTGTAAAGAAATATGTACGGGATGTGGTCCTCTTCAGTGCTTGAGTTTTGGGGTGTGGAAAGTGCTTCTTCTAATTCTTGTTGACTAAGTATGAGATTAATATCCTGATACTTGGGATTTATGCAATTGAGGATTTTTGCTCTTCTCTTTGTTTGGTTTTAAAAAATTGCTTATCGTAGTTGTTGTTACTGCAATTTGAAAGCCATTAGCTCTGCTATTTCAACGTCTTTCTTAATAATTCTTCCATTTGACTTTAGGTATGTTATATGCTGAGTTGTATTTATACCTTTCATTCTTCTTATTTTACTCCATATTTCCTTTGGAGCAGTTGAGGTTGTTATAGTGGACGTATATTTCTTCCAGGACTTTCTTTTGCTTTGTTTGATGATGTATCGAGCTTGTGCTCTTAATTTCTTAAAGTTTTGTAGGTTATCTAAATTGTTGTGTCTTTTTAGTAAGTTAAAGGCATGTTTTTTTTGTTTTATAGCCTTATAGCCTCTTCGCATTTTTTATTCCACCAAGGTACAGGTAGGTGAGTTTTAGGATTATGAGATTTAGTAATAAAACGCTCTGCGGCGCTTAATATGACTGTCTTCAGGTGCAGATATGCGGCTTCAATGTCTTGTGTTAGATGGTGTGTATCAATATTTTCTTCTATAAATGAGAAACACTCTATCCAATTTGCCGTTTTAATTTTCCATTTAGATCGTGGTTGGAGGGGGCAAGGTTTAGCGTGGAGTCGATGTTCAATTTTGAGTGGATAATGGTCACTATCAAACAAGTCAACTAGTGGTTTCCAGGTTAGGTACGGTGTTATATTAGGGTCGCCAAGTGTCAAGTCTATGGCTGAAAAGGTACCATTAAAAGCATTAAATGGGTTGGTCTTCCGTCATTGAGCAATATTGAATTCGACAAGTCTATGAAGTCTTCAATAATCAGGCCCTAGGGTCAGTGTGATTACTTCCCCACAAGAAATTGTGGCTATTAAAATCTCCCAACACTATACGAGGTGGTGACAGATGTGTCACTACGTTTTGAAGTTCGTCAATATCCAGAGGTTGTTTGTTTGATGCATATATGTTGCAAACTGTTATTTGGTGGCCTATATCTATTGTAATAGTAGTGGCTTCGAGTTCTGTTGTTATTGGAATCTCCTGATAGGGATGACCGTTTTTATGTATATTGCGACGCCTCCGATGGCAATAATTTGGTTTTCAATTTTTATATACAACTTTGTAGCCTTTTATATTATATGGTTTTTGGTTTTCTTTGAAGTGGGTTTCTTGGATACAAAGAATTGTAGGATTTTCCTTATTAACAAGAACTTTAAGCATTTCTAAGTGTGTATATAACCGTTTATATTCCACGGAATTATAAACATGGCTGCATTTCTTTATAGAGTGGGTGTGCTAATAGCTGTATTGTGACGTATCTGATTCTAGATCAGATGTCGTGTCATCTAACCTAGTACCCAGCTGGGTTCTCAATTTTTTCTTAATCTTGTGCACCAACTTTTAATGCTTCGGTGATGAGTAGGTTGGTGAACTTTCCCGAGCGTATTAATTAAAGCTGTTGTGTTCTCGGTATATTGCTGAGATAGACTAAGTGAATTAGGATTTTTTGCACGTTTTCAATGAAGTCATATAGTTGTTCAAATGTTAGAACAAATGGAGTGTTTGATTCCTTTATATGCTTTTTTACTGGGGACAACATTTCAGTTAGCGATTTTAAGCTTTCCGTGGACTCGCTCTTCTTGAGTCTTTTTGTTTTCTTTTTGGGTAGATTTGCATTTGAAGGCATAGCAAAGTCTTCCGAAACGTTAGTATCTAATATTTTCAATGTCAGTTGGAGAAATTTCTGATGGAGAACTTGAGTTTAAATCCGCTGCTCTTTTATTAGGATTCCTTTTTTCAGAACTGAGGTTTATCGTAGGCGTTTTATCTTTTTCAGGTATGATTGCAGTCAGATTAGCACACGAGTCCTCCTCCATTGCAGTTTCGGTTGTTGTTGTTTTTGTTTGATTTGGGCAGTTTGCAGCAACATGATTTGGTTGTTTGCACAAAAAGTAAGTCATGTCGTCATAGGTAATGAAAATTCTGTAATTTGTATCGTCGTACTTGATGACAACAAAAGAAGGAAGTTGAACGGTGTCGTTTATTTGTACAAAGATTTGCCTTCTAAAACTAAGAATGTGCGCGTATTTGTCGCCTAGTGTTTTTGCTCGAATATGGGACATCGGCGATACTGGTACTACTCCAGCACTCTGTATTACGGTGGTTAACGTTGGACAGGATAATTCTCTTCGCAGGCGTAATTAGTAGACGGATAGTAATGTCGATTTCATTAATCTTTATTACTGAATTTTCATTATTAATTTTATCGACTGACTCTATGCTTGCCAAATAGATACATATGCGGTTGTTTGAGATTCTTGACGCAGATAGTATGTTTCTTGGACTTACAATATTTTCTATTGCAATTACGTATTCTGTTAGTTTGATGTTATCATGGGCATTAAGGACGACAGCTTGCTCTTTTTTTGAAACCGTTGTTGGACGGGGTCTTGATTTTGCGACTTGTGAATATTTTTGTGTTATTAACATTAGCTGTAGAACTAGTACTTGGATTTAGTATCTGGGAAGTTGAATTTGTTGTATAACACCTCCAATGAAAGCATTGTAGGTAATTAATAAGAGAAATAACAATTCTTACGTTTTTAATCCTATATAAAACTCTAACTTTTTAAAAGATTTGTAAGGTTTGCTCCGCGTATTATGACACACTCACTGTAGAAAATTCTGTGTTTAATGTATTAAAAACACCACATTTACCGGTATAAACTGCGATGAGTTAAGCACACGTCTCGAAGAAACGGTTTGCGCAAAACAAAAAAAAATCTTTAATAAAATTACTTTTAATAATTCTAAAAGCTAACTCACCATTAAAAACCACGTTTTGTAATCTCGCCACAATTTGTAAAATAAATAACATAACTTAATTTCGTCTTTTCTACTTTTTTTTGTAAGCTTTGTTTTTGGCAATTATTTACCTTTTTGTCTTTTGTATGGATAATTACCAAAAGTATTTTAATAATAAGTCACAAGTTGATGAAAAACTGAAATACTAGATTCTGCATATTGCGCCGAAATACAATACTTTCATCTCAGCAAAACAAGGTGTATTAATATTTTTTTGTGAGAACGGATTGGTGCCTAATTAAAATAATGATCCACCTACAAAGAGAACACCAGAAGTTGTTAACAATGTTTAATAAATTATGGACAAAATATTGACTAAAACAAGTTCAACTTCCTATAATGACTTGTCGCATCATACGGAAGAAAGATATTTATTGATATTCTTACCAAACAAACAGCATTACTTTTCTTTGATTTGCTCTTACAGCCCTACTTCAAAATTTAACTTTTGAACAATGGGTAAACAATATTAAAGAACTGTGTGAAAAAATAATTTGTAAGATTGGTAAACTAAACATCTTTAAATGTTATTAAACATTATCATTCGAATGTTGCGTACAGTGTAAAAATGTCTCAAAATGTGAAGAAATTTAGCATTTAATATAACTGTAGATTAATGTGGATTTGTTATTATTATTGTTAAAATTTATTAGCTACAAATTACGACAGATGTTTTATTTACGTTTTCATGTTGAACTTCATTAAAAGATATTAGCAAAATGGCAACTTGATTTACTGATATGTATGTTTAGTTGCATAAACCAAAATAAGTAAAAAATTGTTCATTAATAGGTGTCATTATTCAATTTTGTTTTGCATTGATATAAGCCATAAACGTAATGTCGACGGAAAATGTCTAATCAATAAAAAGAAAAACGGTAAAATTTTGTCTAAGCAGCACCGATTTTTTCAAAATTTGAATGTAAAGTTGACTCTGTGCCGTGTGTAACTTTTTAATTTTTAGGGGTTGAAATACGCCTATTTGAAAATAACTTTATAATTGCGGGTTTGTAATTGAAATAGGTAAATTCAGTTGACATTGTGGGGTTCAATTATTAAGAATTGACAATTTTCAACTCCCCTATTACGGCAATTGACAATTATAACAACAACTCCTTTCAAAACAATATTTTTATTTTTTGATGTTGTAGAATTTTGTCGATATTGAAAAAAATGTACTAATAATATTAAGCCTTAAAAAACCAATTAAGATTTAATTTAATTTTTTAATTTTTGGAAAAATAAATAATTCTAATTACAAATCAAAACAGGGAGAATAAAATATTAATTTCTTTTATTTATTTAATACATAAATAAATTTTAATTTATTTATTAATTCATAAATAATTTAAAATGTTCACTTTCATCTTCTTCTTTGTCTTCAACTTTTTTAATCAACACTTTTCTTTAAGCTAGACTTTTTTTCTAAACTAGGTCAGAGAGCTTATTTAAAATACATAAATAAAATGATTTGTGAAGTGATAACAATTTATTTTAAGTGGGGTGGTATTTTTCTTTGTCAAAAAAAATAAAACCAACTGTGTTGATGTCATAATTTGCTTAATTTTGATGCTAGACACTATTATAAAAACGAAATTAAAGAATTTTTTAGACATTTTAAAAAAGTTTGTATAAAAAATGCATAGTTTTCTAGTTATTTTACGATAAAAATTTTAATTTTTGTTTTGACAAATAAAAATAAAATTTTAATAAGTTATAACTCCGTTTATATTAGTTTTACAAGAACCATAAACCAAACCATTTTTTTTGTTTTACATTTTTTATTCTAATTATTTTTTTTTTCAAATTGTATATTTTTTGAGTTATTTACGAATCTGTTGGTTTTGTTTAATTAATTTATTTATTCTCAGACTTTTTCTTAATTAAATTTTTATCACTCCCAAAAATAGGTGGGATTCCCTCCCAAGAAAAAATCATCCCAACACAGTTTCAAAATTAGGGTAGAGGGAAAGTAAAACTTATATCCAAACGTTTAAAAGAATCGATGCTGTTTAGACAAATTACCCGAGAAAATGATCATGACTGGACA
Organism: Abscondita cerata; assembly: GCA_030710515.1. NCBI lineage: Eukaryota > Metazoa > Arthropoda > Insecta > Coleoptera > Lampyridae > Abscondita > Abscondita cerata. Next base: position 152,774 of record JALBCR010000990.1, read on the forward strand.
ATATTGTAAAAAAAATTATTTTAATTAAAAAAAAAAATTTGATGCTCAAATACTGAAATATGAAAATTTTTAATTTTTTTTATATTTAATTTTGCCACTTTAACAGCGTTAAAAGATTTTAACGATTAATATGTTCTAACAAACTTTGGTGTTTTTTTACGAATTTTTGTAAGCTAAATTTTCAGTGGTTGTATTCTTAAAAATTATGTTGCTGTTTCCTGTCTCTGCTTATGCAACGATTTAAAAAAATATTAAGATTTGGTCTATTGTTTCTTATGTTTAAGTTAGTACCACTTGTCTGGTAGTAATAATAATAATAATAAAAATAATGTAAATGAATGGTTACAAATCTTCAGAAAAATAGATTTGTAAAATTTGTATTAATGACAATCTCTGTGACAGACAATCTGCAAGTCAAATCAAATACAGTTTTCTTATTTTGTTTTTAAATTAACAAAAGATTTGATTTTTTTTTACAAATTCAAGAAATAAAAATAAATCCCTCCTAACTTCCACATCCTTGTCTTCAATATTTTTCTTCTCTACTTTATCAATTTCAAACTTTATTACAATCGTACAATTTTTTTTCTATCCTGTGTCTCCTCTTCTTTACCTTCCTCACCCAGTAAATCCCTTCTCCCCCTTTCCCAATTGTGTTCTTTTCTCTTTTTTCTCTTTCCTCAGTTCACCACCCTCTCCCTTCATATGTTCTAAGTTTTTCCACCTTTTTCAACACATCCTACACTTTCTGTTTACACTTTTCTACCAATACCTATTTTCCCTTTCTTTATTTTCTACCTTGATTCTTTTTTTTGCTAATTTTCTCTTTTCCGTTAGACGATGTGGGTTTCCTTCTGTCAATACTTTTCATTGTACTTCTTTTTTTTTTCTTTGTTTTTTCTTGTTTTGTAAATCCTTATCTTTGTTTCCGCACTTCTTTCTCCTTGCCTTATCTTTTTTATCTCTTCTCCCGCGTATCCTCCTCATTTATAGTACAATCTCATTTCCGTTTCTCTATATTTTTTTGCATTTCTATTTTCTTCTAACATTAATATAATATCCCTTTCTTTCTCTTAATACCTTATCCTAAATTTTAACCTCTCCAATTTTTCCTTTTTTTTCACTTTAGATCTAAGTGTCTCTCTCTATCTTTCTAGACCCAGCGTCCATTTTCAGTATTTCTGTTGAATTTCATCTAGTTTTTTCCATTTATTCCATTTCCATATCTTTGTTCTATACGTTATTACTCTTCTGACTATCTTATCCTCTTTTTTCTAGTTTTTCTCAAATATTCTTTTTCCCATCCTCCATACCTGTTTTACTATCAGATTTTCTTTGTGTTCTATTTCTTTGATATATTTCCAAACCACTATTTTATTTTTTTTTCTCTCTTATTTTTTTTTTCTTAGAATCCATAATCATTGTCTTCCCTACATTTGCCTTTACCCTTTTTTTCATTAAATATTTTCTTATCACTTTTATCATCTCCTCCTCCTTTTTTGCCACCGCCAATATGTCATCTGCGCACGCAAGTACCCAAACTTTCTTTTTTCCTCCACAATTTTTTCCATTTGTTGTTTTTAATGTCTCTTTAATATTTTCTATGTACCACGCAAATAAACAAGGACTCATTGGACATCCTTGTTTTGAGTTTATCTTCTAACTTTTCTCATTCTTATTCTTTAAAAAGTTTTATTGCTCCGACTATGTTCTCGTTTATCTCTTTTTTTGTGTATTTCCATAGTACTTTTCTCTCCATCTTGTCAAATCTCGTTTTCAAGTCTATAAATACCCTATACATTTTTCCATTTTCGTTCTTATCTATTTATTTACCATGTGCTGTATTATGTATATGTTGTCTGTCGTTCCCATTTTTTTCTGAATCTTGCCTGCCAGTTTGGTATCATCTTCCAGTATTTTCCTATAGACACATCTCCATCCAATAGACCTGATCCTCGAAAATTTTTTGCTTTTCTTTTGTCTCCTTTCTTATAGATCAATCATAATAAAACATGCTGAATATATAAGTCATGACGTAGTTACTTTATGGTAAAATGCTTAATTTGCCAATTAAATTCTAATCCGAGTTAAAATTGCGTTGTAGAAAGGCTCACGTTTATAGGATGTTGGAGTTGGTAAAACTATTCTGTCACTCTTCTTCAGTTCTATAGATGGTTAAAGCTTTTGTAAAAAGCTAAAGTCTAAATAGAATCTATCTCGGCTCCTATTGGTTGCAGAGACAAGAATAAGAATAGAAATGTACCAAATTTTTGATAAAATTGATACGTTGCGAGTTATTTACAAAAAAAATTGATTTTTTTGACACTCACCCCACACCTGTTTCTCTCGAGAGTGTACGGATGAGGACTTTTGAACACTTTAAAAGTAGCACTAAACAAGCTTGTTACCAAATTTTTAATGCTGTATCCATTATTTGATCTACATTTTGCTAGGGCTCTGATGCATTGCGAGTAACTAAATATTTATTTTTTCTAAAATTTTTGGTTTGGCGCTAATTTTAATAAATTTGTAACTCTTTTTCTGTTAAGAGTATTACATAATATTTACTAAAACCAATGTGCATTATAAAATAGTAAATCATTACAGAAGTTGTGCAATTTACTAAAAGATTAATGGTTAGGAAATAGGAAAACCACTTTACAAACGTGCAAATATTCGTAAAAACTTTATATAATAGTTATTTATGTTACCAGTGGCAAAATACATGATATTTTGTAACGTATTGCAAAAAATGTGCAAGATTATAATTGTAATGTATAGACGTAAAAAGATATGTAATGTCTAGTAATAAGATATTAGAGGTTTGATGTATGTTAAGAAGATATATCGATTGGTGTGCGTACGCGATCAAGTAAAGAGAATGTGGGGTAGAAAACCGCTCTCGGGAAGTAGAGAATGATGGACATGTAGTTTTTGAGTCTGTGCATAAAACAATTTATATGGAAGTTTTTTTGCTAATTATTAAAAATAAGTGCTATAGTTACAAAATTAATTAACCCAGTATTAAAAAGCATAAACAATTTAAAACATAAAAGAAAAATGATAGAATAACAATAAGTAAGGAAAATTTGAAAGGCGATTAAAGGTCGCACATACTCATCAAACATAAATTTACAAGGTTAGTTTCAGTTAGGATATTTAAATCTGTGTGTTAAAATTAAATAAAATTTTAACGATACATTAATTGTGTATAGTCGTGCAGGAAACATTATTAAGGATTATGTTCATATTTGTAAGAATTGTATGTACTATAAAACACGTTATTATTATTATAAGAATCCAAGCCTATGGGATATTGTAATTTAAAAGAATTATAATAATTAGTCTCACGTTTAAATTCGATATAAAATTATTTTAATTAACACAAAAATAGAATCACCGCAGTATGTAAAATGTGCGGGACAATACGTTTTTAAACTTAAAAAAAATTTTAAGAAATTAATTAAACCTATTTCGAATTCAAATTCTAATCGACTGTGATCGACAATACCACGGTTTTTTTCCAAAACAGTGACGAAAAGTTTGACTTTTTGTAACCGATTACAAAAATATTGATTTTCGTATCTAGTTACAGAAAATGGATTATTTTGACACTTTTTTGATTATGAAAAATGTCACTTAATAGGTCAAAATTGGAAAAACTTAACATTTACCTCGTTTTCAAAACTCTTAATTTTAAATTTACGTAAACTTACTCAATAAAATATTTCTAGAATAATAATTAAGCCCAATATATTAAGAATAATGACTAAAAAAAAAACTTTGTCTTAGTTGTATTATTTTTCTTTTAATTTATCAAAAAATTAGTAATACAATATCATACACATTTGTTTTTAATAATTTATGAGGATTTACGGAAATTAAGTTTTTAATTTTTGATAAAATATTTGCTTGATTAAAAATGCATGTTTATAAATTAATTATTCAATTTAATTGATTAGGCTGACATTTTATAATGTTTGATATAGACTATAACAATACATGAATGAAATCTGTCAATTATGCTCAGAAATTGCAACCATTTTAATTACATTTGCAATAACATTTGTTACTTGTTTAAACTAACAACCAATTTTATTGTCTGTATAATTTCAAATTAAAATAATGTAGAGATATTAATAAAATGCTTTTATTTTATTATGAATTAATATTAATTTGCAATAATTGAATATTCTGTGTCATAATAGAACAGTAACTATAAACATAAAAACATAATAAATATAAATGTAGGGTATAAACTAATTATAATAATTAAATATTCCGCTTTATTTTACATTTTACTTTACGTTTTATTTATAATTTTTTTTGATTTTGTAACACACTTAACTATTATTTGACAAAATTCCTACAAATACCTCTTTAGGAAAATCATACCGGTCACTGTGTCGTTAAGTCCAGGGACAGTATTCTCAAACACACGTTTTATTTTAGTATACAAATAAAAGCTTATTGCTATTTTTAAAAATTATACTTTATATTCTAAATGACAGACAAGTGTAATCCGTCCAAAAGTTTGTTAGAAAAATTTCAGTCCTTATTGACGCTTAGGGTAGGACAAGGAAATATTAGTATTCCTTAGATAACTATCAATTGGAGTGTCAAAATTCTCTAAATAGACATAGACAGGTTTAAGACCATTAACATGCCAAATAGGTCATAGGTTTATAAAAAATTTTTTTTAATGCGAAAGGGTCATACAAATGTAGGTGCTAATTTTGCAATAAAACAATCTGCTGCCAGAGAAAGAACAAAGTTGCGTTTTTTTCTTTATCACCTAAATTATATTTTACGTAGTTTTTGCATAGATTGTAACGTTATTATTGTTTACCATAAGTTTTAGTCTTGACTAAACAAATATATTAAACTTTTTGAAACCAACCTAATAAAAAATATCCTACAAAATTTACGAACGATTATCAAAGACGTAGACGCTGAAAATAAGTTGACTTTACAATCCAATTAAGGAAAGAAATTATTCAATCATCTCACACATGATAATCTACTTGCTTACACACCTGTGCCACAGTTACCCAGTAACTGTTCAGAGCTAACTTTACAAAACAACAAAAAGGAACATATTAGAATCAGTATAATAGAAAAGCAAAATGAAGGTTACTATAGAAATTTATCCAGAAGTTTGTTAGTCTAATTTGAGACATTCCGATAACGGAACAAATTTTGTGGGAGCCGATAAAGAGCTACGTACTATTACACAATTAGTACAAACCAATGATAATATTAACAAATTTTTGCAGTTAAAGATATTTGTTAAAAATTTATGCCTCCTAGTGCACCACATTTTGGGGGATTGTGGAAAGTTCATTCAAACAAATCAAATTTTTATTAAAAATAGTTATTGGTAATAATCTTTTCACTTTTAAAAATTTATAAACGTTAACTTGCTAAATACGATCTGTATTAAACTCTAAACCTACAAACCGGTTATCTGAAGATCCCAATGATGTTGATGCTTTAACACTTTTACATTTTTTAATCAGTCAAAAACCAATAAATATTGCCAATATGCTAATATTGCTGATACCAAATGTTCTACATATAAGAAATAAACTAGATGTTTCAACATTTCTGGTACCAATAGTCTTGAGAATATTTGCATAATTTGCAAATCCACCGTAAATGGAGAACTGCAGATTATAAAATTAAAGTTGGAGACTTAGCTCTCATTATACACAAAAACACCCTATCTTTACAATATCCTTTGGGACACGATGACAAGTTAATAATGGGTAAAAATGTTCAAAGTGTACTGGTTTTATTATTTTTATGTTTCTAAAGATATACAATTATTACTGTCTTGTTAAAAAAAACTCAAAAATAAATCGTAAAAAAAGTACGATTTTCTTTGCCATTTTACTATTATAAGTAACAAATATTACTCTTGGGTAGCGGTATATTTCCTTCATCAATTTTAGATTTCTGTTATTACTTTAACTTCTTTTTGTAGGGGCAATTACATACAAAACTAATGTGTGTTTTTGGCTACGTTTCATACTCCAAGTACTTTTTAGCCAATTTTTCTTATATTTTGTTTTGGTTTGAATCAGAAAATTTAAGTTTGATTTACAAAATATAAGTGAAATTGGACTGAGGAAGTACAAAACGTAGTCAAAATAACACGTTGGTTTTGTGTTTGATTGCCCCTTCTAAAAAACGGTAAAGTAATAACAGAATAAATAATTTTACACAACACTATAAAAATAATTAAATCAATTCAATTCCACGGCCTACTCCTAGCTCAGTTTTTTGTTGGACACTCCTTAGATAGATGAGATACACGAAATGAAAACAAATTTAAAAATAAAAATGTAAACAATACTTGTATTGATAGCCTGACAAAAAATAAATTCTTAGTAGCGGTTCAGTATAAGAAAGTGTGTTTAAGATATTGAAGTAAGTGTTTCAAAATGTGGCAGTAATTTTTGTTATCGTAGTTCTTTTCGAACTACTTTTTAGATTTTCTGTTGGTAACAGTGCTTTTAACAAAACTTTAAAAAGTTAGAATGAGTATTAATAAAAAAACATAATGAAGGTTACTATTGAAATCCATCCAGAAGTTTGTTAGTCCAATTTGCGTCCATTTTAACGCTTAGGGTAAAAACAAGTATAGTTGAGGATTAGATGTAGTAACTGTTATCACACTAATTCATTATTTGATCAAATCCTTACAAGTACCTTTTTGGAAAATCTTTTAACGGTCAGTTAGTCGTTAAGTCTAGAGACAGCTTTTCTAACACGTTTCATTTTAATATACAAATGAAAGCTTATTGCCATTTTAAAAATTATATCTTATATTTTAAATGACAGAAAAGTGTAATTCACCCAAAAGTTTGTTAGTCCAATTCCCGTCCCTTTTGAAGCTTAGGGTAGGACAAGGAAATATTAGTATTCCTTAGATGACTATCAATTGGAGTGTCAAAATTTTCCAAATTGACATACGCAAGTTTAAAATCTTTAACATGCTAAATAGGTCACAGGTCTACAGAAAAACTAAAAGTTTAATACAAAAAGGTCCTACAGATTTAGGTGCCAGTTTTGCATTAAAACTATCCGCGACCAAAAAAACAAGAAAGTTGCGTTTCTTTACTTTAGTACAAGGAAAATATTAGTATTCCTTGGATGACTATTAATTAGAGTGTCAAAATTCTCCAAATCGACATACGCTGGTTCAAAACTTTTAACATGCTAGACAGGTCATAGGTCTATAGAAAAAAAAAAGGTTTAATGCAAAAAGGTCCTATAAATTTTGGTGTCAATTTTTCATTAAAACAATCCGCGGCCGAAGAAAGAAAAAAGTTGCCATTCTTTACTTTAGCACAAGGAAATATTAGTATTTCTTAGATGACTATCAATTGGAGTGTCAAAGTTCTCCAAATCGACATACGCAGGCTTAAAATCTTTAACATCCCAAATAGGTCACAAGTCTATAAAAAATCTAAAGGTTAAATGCAAAAAGGTCTTACAAATTTTGGTGCCAATTTTGCATTAAAACAATCCGCAGCCGAAGAAAGAAAAAAGTTGCCATTCTTTACTTTAGCACAAGAAAATATTAGTATTTCTTGGATGACTATCAATTGGAGTGTCAAAATTCTCCAAATCGACATACGCAGGCTTAAAATCTTTAACATGCCAAATAGGTCATAAGTCTATAAAAAAACTATAGTTTTAATGCAATAAGGTCCTATAAATTTAGGTGCTAGTTTTGCATCAAAACAATCCGGGTTCGAAGAGAGAAGAAAGTGTAATCCATCCAAAAGTTTGTTAGTCCAATTTCCGTCCCTTTTGAGGCTTAGGGTAAGACATGGAAATATTAGTATTCTTTAGATGACTATCAATTAGAGTGTCAAAATTTTCCAAATTTACAAACGCAAGCTTAAAATTTTTAACATGCTAAATATGTCATATCTACAGAAAAACTAAAAGTTTAATGCAAAAAGGTCCTACAAATTTAGGTGCCAGTTTTGCATGAAAACTATCCGCGGCCAAAGAAACAAAAAAGTTACGTTTCTTTACTTTAGCACAAGGAAATATTAGTATTCCTTGTATGACTATCAATTAGAGTGTTAAAATTCTCCAAATCGACATACGCAAGCTTGAGATTTTTAATATGCCAAATACTTCAAAGGGTTATAAAAAAACTGTAGTTTTAATGCAAAAAAGTCCTGCAAAGTTATGTGCTAATTTTGCTTTTAAACAATCCGCGGCCGAAGAAAGAAGAAAGTTGTGTTTCTTTTCTTTGCCACTAGGAAATATTAGTATTTCTTGGAAGACTATCAATTAGAGTGTCAAAATTTTCCAAATTAACATACGCTGGCTTGCAATCTTTAAGATGCCAAATACGTCAAAGGTTTATAAAAAAACTATAGTTTTAATGCAAAAAGGTCTTACAAATTTGGGTGCTAATTTTAGATTAAAAAAGTCCAAGGCCAAAAGAAGAACAAAGTAACATTATGCAACGAAAATTTAGTAATTCAATTTACTATTTATTTTTGTAAACTTAATTAGAAGTTTTGAAAAGGCTACAAATCGTAGTAACCGAAACGTTGACTAAAAAATTCAATATTTTTTTCTACTACCTCAAATTAAGAAGATCCTACAAATAATAAATCATTATACCATTCTCCAACGCGTTTGTAATTTTTTATCAAAATCAATTACTTTTGACTAAACAAACATATTAAATTTTTTAAAACCCACCTAATGAAAAAAATTATTTTACCAATAATACAACATAAATTGACGGAGGTTTATCAAAAACGCAGATGCTGAAAATAAATTGACTTATTGTCGTTGTATCCAATTAAAAAACGAAATTATTTAGTCATTCTACACATAATAGTCTAGTCGCTTAACACATCAAACACACAGTAAAGTTACCCAGTAACTGTTAAGTGCTGACTTTACAATACAACGAAAAGAAAAATATCAGAACTAGTATTAATAGGAAAGCAAAGTGAAAGTTACTATAGAAATCTATTCAGAAGTTCGATAGTCCAATTTGGGCTCCTTTCGACGTTTAGGGTAAGACAATGAAATATTAGTATTCCTTAGATTGCTATCAATCGAAGTGTCAAACTTTTCCAAATTGACATACGTAGGCTTAAAATCTATAATTCTATAAAAAAACTATAGTTTTAATGCGAAAAAGTCCTACAAATTTAGGTGCTAATTTTGCTTTAAACTAATCCGCGGCCGAAAAGAGAAGAAAGTATTAGTATTCCTTAGATAACTGTCAATGGAGTGTCAAAATTCTCCAAATTGACATACGCAGGCTTGAGATCTTTAAAATGCTAAATACGTCAAAGGATTATAGAAAAACTATAGTTTTAATGCGAAAAAGTCCTACAAGTTTCGGTGCTAATTTTTCATTAAAATGGTTTACGGCCGAAAAGAGTATGCAACAGAAACACAGAAAATTTAGTAAAACAATCAACTAAAACACAAAAAGGTTATTTTTAATAAATTTAGAGACGTCACAAGAATTTCTTTTAAATTTAATTGGATATTTTGAAAAAACTACAAAAAAAATACAAAAGTGCAAATACTTGGAGGAGAAGTGTGATGGTCTGGAGAAAAGAGTAGAACTCTTAGAAAAAAAAGAAGAAGAAAAATTTGGTAGTAAAGGAGATGGAAATAAAGGGAGGAAACTATGAAATAAAACAAGAAATGGAGGAGCTGATAAAGATGAACTTAGGATTGTAAAAGAAAATAGAAGAAGCCGTGGAGATACGAAAAGGTATAGTGATTATAAAAATGTCGAGTTTGGAGGACAAAATAGAGATACTAAAGAACAAAAGTAGAATGAAAGGTACCCAAATATACATAGACGAAGATAGGACAAAGAGGAGAGGGAGATACAGATGAAGATAAGAATGGAAGCAAAAAAGTGGAGAGAAAGAGGGTTTGAGAGTGAAAATTGGATACAGGAAAATGTGGGTGGAGGAGAAGAAAGAAGATGGGTGGAGAAAGAGGGGAGCATAAGAAAATAGACACCAAAAACTAAAAATTGAGAAGGGGAGAGGACAAAGAAAAAAAAAAGGGTGAAAGAGGGTGGGGGTAAAAAAAAGAGAAAAATAAGATTTTAATTTGGGAACATTGCGGTGATAAAAACAAAGGTGTAGATTTTGAAACTATATAAAGGGTTTTAAAACTGGTGGTTTAGTAGAAACTTGGATGAGGAAAAAGAATGGAGTACATGGAAAGATAAGATGCCGAAAGAATATGTATGGGAAATTCAGTATGCAAAAAGAAAAGAAAGGGCGAAGAGGAGGACTAATTGTGGGGTAAGAAAAGAAGTGGAAAATAGAAAAGGAAATAGAAGAAGATAATGTAGAGCAAATGATTAAAATTAGAGTAAAGGCGGAAAAAGGGAAAAGTATAATATTTTTACGATATATGGAAAGATAAATGGACACAACAAAAGCAAATATAAAAAAGCAATAGAAGAAAGGGATGAAGGCAATTTGATTATAGGAGGAGATTTGAATGCTAGGATAGGAGAGGAGGGAGGAATAATGGTAAAATGGAAAGATAAGAAATAGGATATCAATGGATAAGAAAATAAACGGACAAGGAAAAATTTTGATAAAACTATGTGAAGAGAGAGGTTGGACAATAATGAACGGAAATTTGGAAAAAGAAGGAAAAGGGGAATTTGACTTATGTGGGGAAAGGAGGCTAGTCAGTTATAGTATGTGATTATAAACAAAAAAAAGTAAGGAGGTCATAGAAACACTAAGAATAGAGAGGAGATAGAATCGGACCATCAGCCCTAGAAGTACTCATGATGGAAGAGGGAGAGAAAGAGTACAAGAACAAGAAGAGGTATGGAGAGAAAAGAAGTATGACTGAAGAGAGTATAAAAAGATATAAAAAAGAAATGGAAGAGGAAGTAAATACTAAGGAGAGGTGGAGGAAGAGATGGAGAGAATTACAGCCAGGATGAATTGGCAACAGAGAAGATAAAGTATAGATTAAGAAAACAAGAATTAGGGGAAAAGAAGATTGGTGAAACGGAGAATGCGAGAAGGGGAAAAGAATTATGAAAAGAAAGAAGGAAATGGAAAAAAGGAAAGATAGAGATAATGAATACAAAAGGTTAAAAGAAAATTTTAAGGGAATATGTGTAAAAAATAAAGAAGAACATAAAAAACAAACCGAGATAAAGATTAGAAAAATTAAAAATGAAGGACAGGTATGGGAATTCATTAATAAAAAGAGGAAAAAAGGAGGAAAAGATGGAAGCAAATATAGAGGGAAAAATGGGAAAAACACTGTAAGAAGTTAGTAGGAGAGAAAAAAACAGCAAGAAATGAAGAAGTTGGAAAAAAAGGATAAGACACAGAGAGGGTGGAATAGGAAAAGAAGAAATAGAGAGAGCAATAAATAAAGTAAAAAACAAGGAAAAGCAGAAAGGACGGATAGAATACAAGGAGAACAATGGAGGTACATCGGAGAAGGAATGAGAGAAAAGTAAGAGAACTATTCGAGAGAATATGGAAAGGAGAAGGGTTACCAGAAAAATAAAGAAAGGCAATAATATGCCCAATTTACAAGTGGGAGATAGAAAGAAAACGAACAACTATAGAGGACTAAGTAGAATGAATGCGGGCTATAAGATATTTGCGGAAATAGTTAGAAAAAAATTGGAAAAAGAAATAGAAGAAAAGAATGTAATACCGGATTGGCAAGCAGGATTTATGAAAGGAAGAGGAACGATAGACAATATATACATATTAGAACACATAATTAATAAAGAGTTAGCAAAGAAAGGAGGAAAACACGCAATATTTCTAGACATTAAAGCGGCATTTGATAATGTGGAAAGAGGGGGATTATGGAAAAGGATGGAAGAAGTAGGAATAAACAGAGATATAAAAAATGCAATAGAGGAAATATATGAAGAAACAAGGTGTAGAACAAGGGTAGAAAGAAAGCTAGGTAGAGAATTTAGGACGGAAAAGGACTAAAACAGAGATGTCCGCTAAGCCCAATATTATTCTTGATATACATTAGTGATCTTGAGGAGGAAATGGAAAAAAATCAAGTAGGAGGAATAGTAGTAGGAAGGGAAAAAGATATGGGTGTTAGCTTATGCGGATGACATTGTGGCAATAGCAAGAAATGAAGAAGAGATGAGAGGAGTAGTTAAATTTATGAAGAAATACTTAGAAAATAAGTAACTAGCAGCAAATGTCGGGAAAACAAAAATTATGGAATTTAAAAAAAGAAAAGAAGACGAAAGGAGGTGAAATGGTGGAGGGGAGGAGGAGATAGAGAGAGTAGACAAGTATAGATACTTAGGTTACAACATCAGATATGATAACAAAGATGGAGACCATATAAAAAGAGATGAAAATGAAAGGAAATAGAATAGTAGGACAAGTATGGGGGTTAAGGAAAGGATATTTGGTAAAGATATAGAGAAAAGGAGATGGATGTTTGAAAAGTTGGTAAGAAATGTGGTATTGTATGGGGCGGAAATTTGGGGTTGGAGAGAATGGCAAGAGCTGGAGAAAATATAGGAGAAATACTGGAAGTAGACGTTAGGACTAGAGAAAGAGACACCGGGGTATATAGTGGAAGAAGAGCTAGAAATAGAAAAATAAGGATACAAGCAGGAAGAATTGCAGTAAGGTATAAAGAAAAAATGGGAAGTAGGAAGGAAAATGAAATACTTTATGAAGTTTGGAAAGAGATCGAGGCACAGAAGGTAAAAATATGGGGCAGAAGAAAGAAGAAAATACTATGAAAGAGTGGGATACGCGAGAGAAGAGATAAAGAGATTAAGAGAGAGGGGGAGAAAGATGGAAGAGGAAATAATTGCAAGAGATAAAGATACTCAAAAGCAGGAAAGAAGGGCAAAAATAAAGGAAGGAAAATATAACGAGGAATACATAAAAATAATGACAGACAAGACACCAAGGTATATAACAGAAGGAAAAAAATGAATGAAATAAGAATGATTGAAGGTTTAGAATGGGTAATGAAGAAAAGGAAAATAAATATTGGATGAGTGATGAGGAGAGATTATGCAGGTTGTGTGGGGATGAATGGGAAAATATAATACATATATAAGAGGGATGCAGGGAAACAAGACATGAGGAAAAGGAATGGAAGTTACTACTAGGAGAGAAAGGGGAAGGAAAACAATGGATGAGGGAAGTGTTGGAGAGGAGGAAAAGGATGGGGGAGAGGAAAGGAAAAATGCTGAAAGTTTAGAGAAGAGAAGGATGGAAGGTTGAAGAAGGAAACAGGAATTAGTGGAATTATAATTTAATGAAATATTATGTTGTTTTTTGTTTATTTTTTGTAACGGAAAAAAACTGAATCTTTTGTTATAGTAATTTTTAAGACAAAACAAATATTGAATTGAATTGAAAAGGCTACAAATCGAAGTAGTTGAAACATTGACTGAACAATTAAATATTTTTTCTGCTACCTCAAATTAAGAAGATCAATAAATAATAAACCATTTTATCAAAATTAATTACTTTTGACTAAACGAACATATTATACTTTTTGAAACCAATCTGATGAAAAAAATATGTTACTAATAATCTAAACTCATAAACGTTGATAAAATTTGAGGTAAAAGAAAAATTCTGAACCATGTTGTAAGATATCCCAACAAAAAATAAATAGTTGCAATAAACAATGTTCTAATAAAAGTTTAACTTAACAGAGCAGTATTAATTTTTTATTTATTAAATACGGTTTATAAAGCTGGTTTAGATAAAAATTATAATCTAGAAACAATAAACTCGAACACTGCCAGCATATTTGGCAGGTCTTTCTATTGTTACATAATGTAAAATACACTAAAATGAAGATTTTGTGTTTTTGAGAAAATAAGTTGCTCATTGAGATCTCTTTTGATCGCGCTCGTTTAAAATTAAAAGCAATAAAATATAACAAAGTGCACGTAATATTACATGTTAGACCTAATACGTCTCGAATAAATGTAATAATTCTTATAAGCTGCGTTAGAAAAGGTTTTTGTCGTTAAGATCAAAGTTTGATAAAGCGATTTTCTTTTATCCAAATTTAGAGATTTATGTACCTGATAACATTTCCTTCTAAATTTTGTACACCATTTGCTTTATAAGGCGATTTAAATCTAATAACAAATTTTATTTGCATTTGTATATTTCAAAAGAAGGAAATAAAATAGATGGAAAACGCTTAGAAGCGTAGAAATTTCTAAATGCATAAAGTGCATTATTTAGTTTGGTCAATAAATTTCAGTAGCCCTTCGTGTGCACGTAAGATTAATTTAGCGTTTCAGAAAGTTCTCTAATTACGTTGCATCGAATTTTCATCTGGTAGTCACGCTGTAATCAGATCTGATGTTGTACTTAGAGTTAATTCAATTGAAAAATAAATTACTTTAGCGCACACCCCTTGTGCAATACGTTGAATGCATTAGCGGCACTACCGAAATGGAATGCCTGAGAAAATTATTTGCATGAACACCGTTTATGCGGTTGAATGATCTTTACCTCAAGCTCGCTGGCGTACGAATTTTTGTTTTTCGAAAAATTTTACTTTTAAGTCCAAAAAAAGACGTCTCAAAGTTTGTAAAACAAAATATAAACACATTCTAAACTGTATTTCCTTTTTTTGTCTTTCGAATGCAAATTTGATTTACTTTTCCAGTTCAACATAAGTTCCTCTCGGTATTTTATGTTCTATTTCGTAACCGCATTTACATATTTTCGCAATAGATTCAATAAAGCAAGGCGGTAGATAACAACAATGTTAGAGGTTTGGGTTTATTATAATATGTTACAACTTTTTTTTTTTAAATTGCAATTTGGAGTGAGTTAAAAAACGTTAATTGATTCATAAGGTTGTTGGGTATCTTTACTTCAATTAACAATATAGGTTATCTAGTCTTGAAGTAAGTTTTTATTATTATTAACAAAAAACTAAAAAAAGGCGGTTCAGCGTTATGGCAATAACTTAAAAAGAGATAGCAAAAATTTCAAAAAACATTCTGAAAAGAGAAGGAAATTTCCGTTAAACAACTTTTGACTTCCGAAACTGTAGATTCATTATTTATAATTTTAATTTAACCCTGAAAATAAGGTTCCGCGCGGCTGTTTCACCATACGCTCCCCGTGTTATACATGGTTGTTTTTTGTAATTTAATTGTAGTTTTAAAAAAATATATAATGAAAATTTGTTAACGTAATAAGCATTTAAATTATTGATAAAAAAATATTTTTTTAGTTTTGAAAACGATTCTAAAAAAAATAAAAATTTTTAAACAATTACAAAATTTTTTTTTAAACTTAACATTTGGATAAATGAAATGGTAACAAATTTTTTTTCAAAAATCTTGTACTAGTACAAATGGTTTAAAAAATAGCACGGTAAGTAGCTCCCGCCAACCTAAAAGGCCTTTTTTTTTAGCTTCACCCATTTTATCAATTTAGATTGTTACTAGTAGTCCGACTACGAATACGACTGTCGATATTTATTTTTAGTTCCGATTTTTCTAAATTTTATTATTCTTTTGGCTTGTGCAACGATATCATTTGTATGTACTATGCAAGATGGCCAATACTGACCAAAGTAATGCCGCACCACTACTATAATTACGATTCGATCACTGTGCCAACACTCATGGTGATGACCCACGGATAACAAAGACATTTTTACTAAAAAATTGCAGAAAATAGATATGTTTTATTTTAACAACAATTTTACATTACAAAACTGTTTTCATATCATTACATCACTTCTGAATTGGTACGCACAACACACCAATTGCTTCGGGCAATTACTTTTTCTAGTAAGTAGGGCTCTGGACACTTTGGGCGGCACCTAGCCCCCAATGCAGTGCAATCGTACAGTGCTGCAATTGAAATTTATATTTAGTAGAATATTTTACCTAAGTTGTACTTTACCATTGCACACCACAAATACTATCAAAGTCACTAACAGTTGAAGTAGTCGTTTTGGGTACATTTTATAAACAACTATAAAAAATTCAAAATCTTGTTGGGTTTATATAGGTATAGTCGGTCACGTGTATTTCACAATCGATTTTATCGATTCCGTAATAAAAAAAATAGTTGTACTTAAGCAAGTTTTATGTTATTTTTATGACCCGGTGTATTTTTAAAATTAGCGGAAAAACTTTACAATTATAACTATGCAAAACGTGCAAGGTTAAAATTGATTGTCGAAGTTCAATATTTCATACGCATCTACTTCTTAAAAAGTTTATATTGATAAATCCAATTTTTTACTTGTGAACATACAAAAAGTATTGAACATAATTTGAACCCTTAACATTTTTCACTCTCGGTGATTTATGGCACTTCCGTTTCGTTTCATAGTCGTACAGCTTAGACGAAAAATGCCGTTTACAAGACTTATTTGTAAAATATTATGACGTGATAACATTATAATATTAGTTTTAATTAATCAATAAAGTTATAACTGCAAAAAAAAAATTGTAACGCGTTATTTTTCGGACTAAGTACATGTAGAATATCTATGTCATATTCGTTTCAAGTCATGTGAAATACTGTACTATATTAATGCTTAATTCTACATTTTTTAAAAATTAAAATTACATATTATATTAAACAATTTAAATATTAACTAAATAAATTAATCTTTTGCTGTAACAATATGATACGCACAGTGTTTCTCTTTTTCTTACTTTTTTTAACGTTATTATGATTAGTGGCCTTAGTTGGGTTTTCTCGTATTTTGGTTGTCCGTACATACAGGGTGCCTATTAATGCGAGGAAGGTGAATATCTCGAAAAATATTGGAGTTAGAAGAAAACTTTTGCAATGAAAGTTGTGCAAATCAATGAGCTGCCCATATTACAATTATTTTCGTTTATACCCGGTGTTCCATATAAGTGCGACATACCAAAGCTATGATTTTTGAAATGGAACTACCCAGTTTTTATTACAAATTCTAATGTAACTTTATGCATTATACATTGTGTCTAAAATGAAGGGTTTTTGCATTATTGCACTTTTAGCGGAAAAATTGACGTTTCGAAAAAATTAAATAACTCAGTTATCCTAGAATTTATCCAACTGCGATTTCGTAGTTTTAATATGCATTACATGTGCTAACTAAAGCTAGTTGTTTACCTTTCTAACCTTGCTAAGTTTTGAGTAATCAATTATTTAAATTGTACTTCTTAAATACATGGAAAACTAGATTTTTTCAAATGGCAACACTTAATTTTTATGTGCCATTGTACGTGGAATTTCATAAGCATTCTATTGATAAGGTTGTAGGTATCTAATTCTTACGGATTTTTGCGGATTTTTGAGTAAGAGTTAGATACCTACAATCTTATCAAGAATAAGTCAAACACAAATTTATATTGTAGCTTAGATAGACCCTGCAACTTTTACATTTAACATTTATCTATAGGGTTAGTGAGTAAATGGCAGAGAGCGCACATCGATCAATTACGCAACGTTTTTTGATTGTTTCTCCTCGGTTACTATTAATTGCTAATAATAATTATTAGTGATAAAAATAGTGTATTGATCGAAAATAAAAATGTGTGTAGGTACATTAAAAATCTTTCCAAATCTGTAATACGAACAATGAAATATACGATCCTTTAGCAGTCAATAAAAAAAATTGAAGTAATAATCGACTGCATAACACCTGTTTTTATTGTTCATTATAGCATTTTATAGTATTTTTTTAATAATAAATACGGCCATAGATTTTTATGACCCTTTTGATTAAATTCAACCTTGTTTTACACTTGATAATTTTTTCCATTAAAATTGTTCTCAGAAAAATTTAAATTTTTATTACGAACCTGGATATTTATTTGCAAATAACAAGAATTGCGTATTGTTTAATTTCTATATATAAGAGCTAACTTTAAAAACTTGTTTTAAGTTTTACTGATCGTTTGGAATGGGAAATAATAATAATTGTTTCAAATGTTTGTTTCATGGCCTATACTTGATTTTAAAATACGCAGCATTTATTATCTTAAACCAAAATTATTACACATCATTAAAGCCAGAAAAACAAATTGATTATAAAATCCAATAATATCCATATATTTTAAAGAAAAATTTTTTATTATTTTACATATCCAAAGATTGAAATTAAAAAAATTTCTTAAAAAGTTTTGTAATTGTTTAAAATTGTTTTTTTATTTTTCTTCCATCGGTAATTGACTGTCCTCAACTTAATTAAAAAATTTTTTCCCTAACAATTTAATTGTTTTATTACATTGTTTTAAACAATTACGAAATTTTATTATATACTTTTTTTCTGAATGTACCAAAGATTACAAAAACAACCATATATAAAGCGGCGGGCGTTAAATTAAAATTATAAATAATGGAGTTACAGTTTCGGGAGTTGGAGGTTGTTTATTGGATTTTTCCTTTTTTAGAATATTTATTGAGATTTTCGCTATCTCTTATAGTTTTTAGCAGTACTTAACAAGAAATACAACAAAAATTAGTAAAACAATCTGCAAAAACAAAGAAAAAAAAGATCTAATTTATACCATTCTCCAACGCGTTTGTATATTTTTTTATTAAATTAAATAGTTTTAACTAAACGAACATATTAAATTATCTGAAACCATACTAATGGAAAAAAATATCTTACCAATAATCTAACATAAATTTACAAAGGATTATCAAAAACGTAGATGCTGAAAATAAGTTAACTAGATGCCTTACCATCCGATTAAGAAAAAAAATTATTCACTCATCTTACACATAGTAGTCTACTCGTTTATCACACCTATCCACCCAGTAAATGTTAAGTGCTAACTTTACTTTAACAAAAAGCAAGATATCAGAATTAGTATTAATAGAAAAGCAAAGTAAAGGTTGCTATAGAAACATCTCCAAAAGTTTGTTAGTCCAATTTGCAAGATTTCGATAACGGGACAAGTTTTGTGGGAGCCGATAAAAAGCTACGTACTCTTACACAATTAGCACAAACCAATAATAATATCAACAATTTATTTGCAGTTAAAGATATTTGTTGGAGATTTATACCTCCTAGTGCACCTAATTTTGGGGGATTGTGGGAAAGTTCATTCAAGCGAGCCAAATTTCAATTAAAAATAGTTATTAGCAATAATCTTTTCACTTTTGAAAAATTATAAACTTTCACTTATCAAATACAGTCTGTATTAAACTTTAGACCTGCAACCCCGTTACCTGAAGATCCAAATGATGTTAATTATTGAAAAAACTCCAGATAGTGATATAGACGTCTAGAGGTCTTAATTAAAAGGTATGCTTAAAATGACTTACAAGTTTTGTATGTGGCTACGTTTCGCTTCTAATGTAGAAGCTTCATCAAGCGAGTACATAATTAAATGAGTCTCAGAAGCATATACACTAAATATGTAATACTAGTACACAGAACAACTTTATCTTCGAATGATTGATGGAAGTTACACTTTTAACTTGTATTCATTTAATTTATATTTGCATTACCTAACGTTTGTTGTTAATTAAAAAAGTCGTTCTGTGTGTTAGTATATTTAAATATTTATAGCTTTTTTAATTTTTATTTGAGACCTATTAGATCTAGCATGTAATATTACGTGCACTTTGTTATATTTTATTATTTTTAATTTTGTACGATTGAAAGAGAAGTCAATAAGCAATTTATTTTCTCAAAAACACAAAATGTTCATTTTATTGTATTTTAAGTACGTTATGTATCAATAGAAATACCTGCCAAATATGCTGGCAGTGTTTATTGTTTATAGATTATCATTTTTATTTAAACTAGCTTGTATAAACCGTACTTAATTGATAAAGAACAATTTTTTTGGGTATCTATAGTGTCCGCAACAAACCCGTGGAGTGGTCAGGTAGTGTTTACTTACACTGCTTTGTTAAGTTAAACTTTTATTAGAACATTGTTTAATGCTACTATTTATTTTTTTGTTGGGATATTTTACAACATCCTTCAGAATTTTCTTTTTACCTCAAATTTTAAATTGTTGTGAAGATATGTTTTTCATAAAGTTGGTTTCAAAAGTAATATGTTTGTTTAGTCAAAAGTATTTATATTGATAAAAAAATACAAACGCGTTGGAGAATAGTTTAATGGTTTATTATTTATAGGATCTTTTTAATTTGAGGTAACAGGGGAAAATACGTTTTGGTTACTACGACTTGTAGCCTTTTCGAGACATCCAATTAAGTTTGTTTTCTCTTCGACCGTAGACTATTTCAATGTAAAATTAACACGTAAATTTGTAGGACCTTTTCGCATTAAAGTTATAGTTTTTTTATGGATCTATGATCTATTTGGCATGTTAAATACTTTAAACATGCGTATGTCGATTTGGAGAATTTTGACACTCCGATTGGTGGTCATTCAAGGAATTCTAATATTTTTTTGTCCTACCCTAAGCGTCGAAAGGGGACGCAAATTAGTCTAACAAACCATTTGATAGATTTCTATAGTAATATTTATATCCTAAGAAACATAAAAATATTAAAACCACTTAACTATGGACATCTTTACCCATTATTAATTGGTCAACGCGTTCCAACCTTAATTTCACAATCTGCAGTTTTTTATTTAGGGCGGATTTGTAAATTATGCAAATATTGTCGAGACTATCGGTACCAAAAATGTTGAAACAACTAGTGTATTTTCTTATATGTAGAACATTTGGTATTGGCAATATCAGCATATGATTCCTCGGCAATATTTATTGGTTCCGACCAATTGAAAAATGAATTAACAACAAACGTTAGGTAATACCAATATAAATTAAATTAATACAACACGTTAAAAGTGTAACTTCCATCAATCATTCAAAGATAAAGTTGTTCTGTGTATTAGTGTTATATATTTAGTGTATATGCTCCTGGACTCATTTAATTATGTACTGGCCTGATGAAGCTTCTACATTTGAAGCGAAACGTAGCCACATACAAAACTTGTAAGTCATTTTAAGCATACCTTTTAATTAAGACCTTTAGACGTCTATATCACTATCTGGAGTTTTTTCAATAATTAACATCATTTGGATCTTCAGGTAACGGGGTTGCAGGTCTAAAGTTTAATACAGCCTGTATTTGGTAAGTTAACGTTTATAATTTTTCAAAAGTAAAAAGATTATTACTAATAACTATTTTTAATTAAAATTTGGCTCGCTTGAATAAACTTTCCCACAATCCCCCAAAATCAGGTGCACTAGGAGGTATAAATCTCCAACAAATATCTTTAACTGCAAATAAATTGTTGATATTATTATTGGTTTGTGCTAATTGTGTAAGAGTACGTAGGTTTTTATCGGCCCCCACAAAATTTGTACCGTTATCGAAATTTTGCAAATTGGACTAACAAACTTTTTGGAGTTGTTTCTATAGCAACCTTCACTTTGCTTTTCTATTAATACTAATTCTGATATCTTGCTTTTCGTTAAAGTAAAGTTAGCATTTAACATTTACTGGGTGGATAGGTGTGATAAACGAGTAGACTACTATGTGTAAGATGAGTGAATAATTTTTTTCTTAATCGGATGGTAAGGCATTTAGTTAACTTATTTTCATCATCTACGTTTTTAATAATCCTTCGTAAATTTATGTTAGATTATTGGTAAGATATTTTTTTCCATTAGTTTGGTTTCAGATAATTTAATATGTTCGTTTAGTTAAAACTATTTAATTTAACAAAAAATATACAAACGCGTTAGAGAATGGTATAAATTAGATCTTTTTTTTTTTCTTTGTTTTAGCAGATTGTTTTAGTAATTTTTGTTGTATTTTCGTTGAGTACTGCTAAAAACTATAAGAGATAGCGGAAATCTCAAAATATATTATAAAAAAGGAAAAAAAAATCCAATAAACAATCTCTAACTCCCGAAACTGTAACTTCATTATTTATAATTTTAATTTAACGCCTGCCGCGTTATACATGGTTGTGTTTGTAATCTTTGGTACATTCAGAAAAAAAGTATATAATAAAATATTGTAATTGTTTAAAACAATGTAATAAAACAATTAAATTTTTAATGAAAAAAATTTTTTTTAAATTAAATTGAGAACAGAACCGACGGAAAAAAAATTAAAAAAAAAATTATAAACAATTACAAAATTTTTTTAGAATTTTTTTTTTAATTTCAGTCTTTGGATATGTAAAATGGTAAAAAAATGTTCTTCTGAAACAATGAACTAGTACAAACGGCTTAAAAGTTTTTATAAAATTAATTTAATGCTTAAAATGCTTCTATAATAGATACATCCAGCAATACCATACCATATATATATAAGAAAAAATGTTTAATAACTTTATTCTAATTTTTCATTTTTTGTTAACTTTAATTAATAAAATAAAAAACTTTTATAATGCAATATCATTTATAAAAAAAGTCAATTATCATAGAGCAATTATTTATCGCACTTTAATAAAAACGAAAATTATGCCAAGAGCTTAATTATTCTTTAGTTTGATTTTGCTGGTTTCTATATCTAGAATTTCTTCTAAGTGTGTATTAATTTTTTTTTTTTGTTGGATATCTTCTTCCGCCTTTGTGTTGGGTTTTACTTTGGTATCGTATAGTTTTTTATTAAATATTTCTACTATTGTTCCTTCTCGTTCTGATATTTTAGTGATATTATTTTAGGTTTACTTAACGATAGTTTTAAGCATTTCAGACCTTGATTCTGTTCTAATATCTTATTTGGTTTTCATTATATTTGGTTTGGTCTTTTTTTTACGTTTTTGTTTATTTCTGCATATTCTATAGTGTTCCTTTTTCCTTCTTTC
The DNA here is from genome assembly GCA_030710515.1 of Abscondita cerata. Lineage (NCBI taxonomy): Eukaryota > Metazoa > Arthropoda > Insecta > Coleoptera > Lampyridae > Abscondita > Abscondita cerata. The sequence continues at coordinate 175,586 of JALBCR010000990.1, forward strand.
AAAGCTGTTCGTCTCTTGATCATTAGATCTTTAGTTTCTTGATTTATTTTATTCTTTTTGTTTTTACTCTTTTAACCTAATTTTATTGCTGCTGTGAGTAATCTTTGGGTTTTATTTTTATTAATTTTATTGATGTCTGTTTCTTATTTTGCTATGTTTTATATTTGCTAGATTTTTATGGTGTGGTTTTCTGACTAGTTTCTTATCCATCTGTATTCTGGCTCTCACCATTCGGTGATCACTTTCAGTAGTAAATTTATTCAGTACTGTGACTTCTTTAAAAAAAATTTTATTTCTACAGTCGCATTTACTTTTTGTTCTGCCGCCGAATTTGATCCATGTCCATTTTCTATTTTTCTTTTTTTTATAGAAGGTGTTCATTGCATGTAGATTTTGGTGGTGCAGGGAGTTTATAAGTTTGTTTTTACGTAAGTTCCTTGTACTATGCTCATATTAACTTATTCTGTTGTCTGTTTTATCAGCTTTCTTAGTAACTCTTGCGTTAAAGTCGCCCATGGTTATTGTTTATTTTATATTTGTGTATTCCATTGCTTTTGTTATTTCTTCGTAGCAGGTCTCTACCTCCTTGTCGTCATAATCTGCAGCAGAAGCATACACGTTGTTACGGTTTTATTTTTCCGAATTTAGGACGTATGTCGTGAACCGCCTTTAAACGTGTGTCGCAAATAGTATGATGCGACGAAAGTTGTATTTGGCGCACATGTTGCTAATTTTCCATTGACGAATAGAAAATTATCAAATATATTTTGGAGACGTACAGCGGAAATTTTCCTTTTCGTTTGATGCACGCGGGTGGCTTTAGCATATTTCCTCAAGTAAAATTTTTACCAAAAATTATTTAATGTGGGTTTCACGATTTCCAGTACAAATTGGCGTTTAAGCTTAATCTGGCTAGATTCGCCCATGTTATGTCCGATATTATGTGCGCATTGCGTATTGTACTTGGATAACTCTTAAGGGTGCTAGAGTAGCTAATTAAAACCTTCCCTATAAATGAATGCTAGTCCGGAAAATTTTTTTGCAAAAAAACGTCGACTGCTACTTCTTTTTTAATGGCGGTTGTAAATGTACAAACTGCACTTACCGTCATAGGGCTTTGGGCAACAGCAACATTTGCAAATCGTGGATTTGAGGACGATGTGAAGGTTTTTAGGCATACTAGGCTGCAAGATAAGAAATTATTAATCTAGTTAGTTTTTGAAGAGGGGGCAATGCAGCAATTTCGGGAAACAAAAATGTGAACAGGTTTTGAATAATTATTGATTACTGCGTAAGCAATTTGATAGTACTTAGCCTACTTGAATTACATGTACCTAGTATGTAAATTTGAGGGTTTGAACCTCTTAAACCTTAGGATGAGCACTGGGTCTGTCACAATATTTAACACTTATGTCTGTAATAATTTTACTAACTGAACTTATTCTAAGGTCACGTCTGATTATTTAATTAGGCACATACCAGGAAGCGTCGTAGCACTTTATACTAAAGCCTTTTTATTATATTAATAATTGAATTTGCCACTGGTCGGAGTATGACTTTGTATAGCAGTAGTTTGTTGTTTAATGATAGCTGTGACTTTCGGCTTAGTAACCAGTACATTTTTCTGTATTTTAACCCAAGTTTTTTTCTTGTGACCTAAACGTGATGTTTTGATGTGAAACGCCGATCTAAATGTATGATCAGATACTTTATAGTGCCCTACTGTGAGACTTGTTTACTATTTAAAATGCCCGGGGGCATGTTTCTCGTCTGAGTGAAAATGTGATATGGAGCGATTTATTCGAGTTTGCCTTGATTCGCCACTTACGTAACCAGTTCTGAACTTTTCTTAGGTGTAATTTGAAGATTAGTAGAAAGAAAAGTCGTAGTAGTTGTTGACCTTTTTGTAAGTCCGCGGTTTAGATTAAATATAATAGGGAACCTACGACCCTACCTTGGGGAACTCCATCTTTAATAAAAAATGTGGTAATGGTCTCATCTGAAATTTGATCAGGTAGTGTCTGTTTGACAAGTATAAACTGATAACTTGGAATAGATTAACTGGTAGAATTTTTTTAAGCTTGCGTAGTAGTCCGTCGTGCTAGACCTTGTTGAAGACCTGAGTTTGTTATAAAAACAAACTGGTAGAGCGGGACTAAGTTGTTGCTTACAATTATTGACTTGTGTTTAAGTAACAACAATTTTTCACATATTTTGAATACTAGTGGTAGTAGGCTTAGAGACCAACAAGAGTCGACTTGTTTGATTAGTTATCTAGGTTTTTGGATAAGTATTACACTAGCAACCATCAATTGCTCAGGAAATGTGATTAATCGTATTAAATAGCTTGGTCAGAAATATGATGCCTTTAGCAGGAAGCTCTTTTAATGTTTTGCCAGTAATTAGATCGTAAACGGGTTATTTTTTACATTTTAAATTTTGAATAACTCGGCTTGTTTCTTAATGTTTGAATGGTTTACTTGTTAAGTCATCTGAAATAGAGCCCGTTAAGAACTGCTGGATTTCTAATTCTTCTTTTTGTGTGGATTCCAAAGAGTGGGGTTTGAATAGTTTTTGCAAATTGTTAGCAAACAGCAAAGCTTTATTGGAAATTCTTCTCGTACATGCCCCGTCTTATTTTTTTAGAGGTGGAAAAAACTGTGTATGTCTTTTAAGTTTTCTTGTGGCCTTACACAGGGAATACAGTAGCATCAGTTGGGGGCAGATTTTTAAGATATTGCTGAAATAATTGATTTTTTAATTGGTAAAAAATTGTTTGAGTTTGGTTGTCGCTCTGCTGTAGTTTAGTTTGTCAGTTGAGGCTCTGGTAAGTTGCCATCGCTTTCTCAGTTTTCTTTTTCGTGCATTTTTTTTTACGAGAATTAGGCAATCATTTATTTTTTTGACTTCGTTCTTTCTCGGAGTTGCTTCCTAGACTGCTACTTACACAACGTGGTTAAATGAAGGAGAAGTATGGAGGAAGAAAATAAAAATGAAAAAATGGAGAAACCATTGTAAAGGGGTACTAAGGGGTGAAGAGGAGAGAACAAGAAATATCGAAAAAAAGAAGTGGGGGGAGAAGAAGAGGTGATGGAAATAACAAAGCAAGATTTGGCGAAAGCCATACGAAGGATCAAAAACAAAGGCAGTTGGGACAGATGGAATACAAGGGGAACAGTGGAAGTACACCGGGGAGAAAGAGAGAAAGAACATGCTAAGAATAATGAATAGGATAGGAATGGGGAAAGAATTTTCTATTGATTGGAGGGTGGAAATAATATGTTCAATACACAAAGGAGGGAAAAAAAAAGATGTAAAGAATTATAGGGAGTTAGTGTAACTAACGCTGGTTATAAGGTGCTGGATAAAGAACTGGAGGAAAAGGAGTAATAGAGGAGTGGCAGATTAGTTTTAAAAGGGGAGTAGAGCTATAAACAATGTGTACATACTGTGGCGGCTAGGGGTTAGTTCTAGGCGCCGGTTTGCATCAGAGAAAAACTACGTTGAGTTTGCGAATACGAGTTTATTTTAACTTACAATAACCGCGCTGTTAGTTGTTTAATGTTAATGCGTTTGCTGCGAGAGCGGAATGCGAGTAAGCGCCATATAGGAACGCGGAACTGCTGGGATCGCACTAGTCACTTTGGTTACTACGCCGTATCGTACTCTGGGTCTGTCTTCTGTTGACTCGTTCGCCTCATTATATACCGTCTGGCGTGTTGGGATGCTTAGCTTGCAAGGTTACAATAATTCCTTGCGAACGTAGCATTCTTTGTTTGTTTATACTTCCGCAAAATACGGACGCGGAAATTGCTTGTGCATGCAGTTCCTATATATCCTATAAAGGGGTACTAAGGGGTGAAGAGGAGAGAACAAGAAATATCGAAAAAAAGAAGTGGGGGGGAGAAGAAGAGGTGATGGAAATAACAAAGCAAGATTTGGCGAAAGCCATACGAAGGATCAAAAAAACAAAGGCAGTTGGGACAGATGGAATACAAGGGGAACAGTGGAAGTACACCGGGGAGAAAGAGAGAAAGAACATGCTAAGAATAATGAATAGGATAGGAATGGGGAAAGAATTTTCTATTGATTGGAGGGTGGAAATAATATGTTCAATACACAAAGGAGGGAAAAAAAAAGATGTAAAGAATTATAGGGGAGTTAGTGTAACTAACGCTGGTTATAAGGTGCTGGATAAAGAACTGGAGGAAAAAGGAGTAATAGAGGAGTGGCAGATTAGTTTTTAAAAGGGGAGTAGAGCTATAAACAATGTGTACATACTAAAACAATTAATTAGTAAAGAATTTGAAAACCAAAGTGGGAAAGTGTATGCGTTGTTAGTGGATATTAAAGCCGCGTTTGACAATGTGGACAGAGATAAATTTTGGGAGTTATTAAGAAAAAAGAACATACAGGAGGATATAGTGAAGGGTATAGAAGACATTTATAAGGAAACAAAGTGCAGGGTAAGTAAGTGAGGGATTTTGGACAAGTAGAGGATTGAGGCAAAGGTGTCCGCTTAGCCCGAGTTTATTTTCGGTGTACATAAGGGAGTTGGAGGATACACTAAAAAGACATCAAAGGAGAGGAATCGTGATAGGAAAGTTAAATGTGTTTGTCTTGGCGTACGCAGATAATGTGGTGGTGGCGGCAAAAATTAAAGAATAAATGATTGGAATGATAGAGACAGTGAAGAAGTTCTTTGAAAGAAAAAAATAAAAGCGAATGTAGGAAAAACAAAAATTGTTATCTTCCAAAAATGAAGGTAAAGAAGAAAAAGAAGAAGAATGGAAGTGGGGGATGAGGTGATGGAAGAAGTAGATAAAGTAGTATATTTAGGATTTAGGATGAGATATGACAGTAAGGACAAGGCACACAAAAAAAAGACTTAGAAAGGAAAGGAAAGAGAATAACAGGGCAGGTGTAGAAATAGTAAAAAGGTGTAGGAAAAGATGAAAGATAGAAGGATTAAATATGGACAAGAAGCAAAGAGACTATACTATGAAAGAGGGTGTTATGCGAGAGAGGAAATAGAAAGGAGAAAAAGAAAGGGGAGAGGAGTAAGGATAAGAAAAAGATTAGACAAAGGGATAAAGATACGCAAAAACAAGAAAAAAAGAAAAGGATCAGGACGGGTAAATACAATGAGAAGTATGATGGACTGGTGAGGAAGGGATTACCTAAATACTTAAAAAAAGACATGAATTTGAAAAAAAAAAGAATTGTTGGACGACGAGAAGAGGAAGTGTAGAATGTGTGGAAAGGGGTGGGAGAATTTGGAACACTTGAGTAGAGAATGTGAGGAATTAAGAGAAGAGGAAAAACAAAGGGAAGAGTTATTAAGAGCAGGAGAGCTAAGATAGATGGAGGAGGTGATAAGAAGGAGAAAATAGTAATAGGACTAGATAGAGTAGGGAAAGGGTTTTATATTTTTTTATATTTGTGTAACTAAAACCGAATTACTTTTGTAAATTTTTTATAGAATTAATACATACATACATACACTTGCTAATTAATTAGGATGTGCACTAAGTCTGTCACGATATTTAACATTTATGTCTGTGATAACAAACCAAAAGAAATGCTGATCAATGTAGCGCACTAAGTTCGTAGAGGATAAAATATTTATAATAGTTAAAACAGCAACGTCCCGTTTCGTCGTAGAGTGGGGGGTTCTTATAAAATTCTAAAAAAATTTGATTGTTGTCTAACAAGGCGCCACCTGCTGGGTAAAAAAACAAATAAAACCGACCAACAGGAGATCAACAGGTTTTTCTTAAGACCTAATACGCTAAATCGAACACAAACAAAAGAGAAAAACAGACAATTCAATAAAACAACACTCAAATTAAAGTTAACGTTCCAATTAAGGATTGGTTACTAATAAGATTCTGCGTACACATATCACTTACACACGGAAAATTTAAACTAACTTGCATTAGGATTAAAGCGGTCTTTTGTTTTCACGTCAACCGCTCTAAGTAAAGCGCCCGAGCCCGTATTGAGTTGGTCAACAAAACGTTTGATTGTGGAGAGTACACCGAATAAAAATTTACTTAAATACTAGAAATCAAGCCGTTCTATGTGATATTTACTTGAGTTTCATACGCATTATCACTGAATAAGTTGCTTAAATAATAAAACTTAGCTGTAATCTGTAGGATGAAGTTTCGAGAGTGACAGTTTTTTGCTAGCGGTTTATCGACAGTTTGAAAAGTTAAGTGACCCAAAGATTCTCATTAGTGGAGGTGTGCAAAAAAGAACGGAAGGCGATAAGCATAACTAACTCCTGTAGAGTAGTATCCACCGGTTGTCCGCAGTTTAACTAATGCAAAACCGTGGCGTGGTCTTTAATTGATAGAGAAGGTTCTTAACCAGCCACTCCAACACTCTTAAGAATTATCCAGATATAACACACAACAAGAACATAAGGTCACGCAACGTCCTAAAAGCATACGTGGAAGAAAAGAAGATGTCCGTTGTTCGTCTAGAAAGCTTAGCCGAATTTTATTTTCCACCAATAGAAAATTAGCAAAATGCGCGCCAAATACGACTTTCGTCGTAACATATTACTCGCGACACACGTTTTAAGACGGCTCTTGACACACGTTCTACACTCGAAAAATAAAACGGTAACAATTGTGTAGTGCTAATTTAAAACAGCGTGGACTTTTATTATAAAAAGTTCTTTATGTAGCCTAGCTTTTGGCATTTAACACACTGACGTATTTCTTAGGTCTTGGCGGTTTAAATTTTACAATTGAGTTTAAGAGATTATTGATATTGTATACGTCCTTGTTATTTAAGGCCGGTTTAAGTTCAACATAGAACAGTGGTAATAGCTTTTTAATACTTAGGTCTTTAGCATATATCTTGGAAATATTTGTAACTCTATGACGGAGTGTTTCAATGGCGGTGTTTATGGTTTCTTGGTTAGTAGAGAGGTGCATATTGCGTAAAACAACTATGAATTCCGCGTTCTTCTCATTCAGGGCTTTAATTATAGATGTAAATTTTTCAGATGATTTAGGCAGTATTTTTACTTAGTCATTGTACAGTACTTTGATTTCGTACTCATTCTCAGCTACGCTTTCGAAAAGCTCAAAAAACCGTGATACGACTATAGGTGATGGCTTTGGATTTTTTTGGCTTGCGTTTTGTTTCGTACTTTGGTCGACTTCTAGATTTGTAAATTGATTTGAGGTTTGTGGGTTGGTTTAACCAGTAAACTGTAGTTTTAGCCTGTTTCTTTTGTGGTTGTATGTTATCTGTAGCGTTTTTTGTTTTCTACTAGTTGCCATTCTTGTTCATTATTTTGAACATGCGGATGTGATAAATTAAGTATACTATATAATTGATTGGCACCTGAGATTAGCAAAGAAGTAGCGTGTAGTGGCTGCGTTGTAGTTGCAGAGTTAGTTGACAGTTGCCAGTTAGTTATGGGTAACCCTGGTGTATGAATTGTTTTCGGTATAATTTGTTTAGCCTGCATTCGCTTTAGTTGTCGATTATTATAACAATTAAAGCTTTTCTGTTGACAGTACTTTGTAATTTCAATAAAATTATATTTTAATAATTCTAGAGATGGTAAGCTATTGTAAACGCACCTTTGAAAAGAATGGTTAGTGAACTTACCACAAATTTTAAAATAAATAATATAACCTAATTTCGTTGTTTCTACTTTTTTGTGAAATTTGTTTCTGGTAATTCTTTTACCTTTTCGTCATTTGTCAACAGTATTTTAATACTAAGTCACAAAGTTGATGGAGAACTGAAATACTAGATTCTGCATATTGCGCCGAAATACAATACTTTCATCACAGCAAAACAAGGTGTATTAAGCTTTTTTTGTTAGAACAGATTAATGCTTAATCAAAATACTAGTCCACCTACAAAGAAGTTGTTAACAAATTAAATCATAGACAAAACACAAGCACATTTCTGTGTCACATCATACTGAAGAAGCTTAATGTGAACCATTTGCGTACGTAATCGCTAACACTAAGTATCGCAAAACTTATAGTTTAAATATGATGAACCAGTAAACAATAACATTTTTATTTTTAAGTATCGCACCGTCACTAAATTAGTTCAAATAATTATTTGTTTTTTATAAAACTGATTTTGTTGTGACTTTAACTGTTTATTAATTTTGAACATTATTTATTGTATAATAACTATACCAAAGCAAAGGATACCGTATAAAATTTGATAACGCCCTGCTTAAACTTTCGTGCGCGCGCAGTCCCCTCTTTTAAGTTAGTATGCTTCACTTAAGTTATACCGTGAGCTCTTTTGTTAATGAAGAGTCGGTTCCGGATACCTGTTTCGCTTGGGCCAACTGCTAATATTGTGTAAGTCCTCTTTTCTAACTTAACCATCAAAGATACTGCTTTGGCTATTCTTTCCCAAACAGAGTGTTTCCTTGACTTTTTAATTTTTTCCTTTTTCGTGTGTTGTATTTGGATTGACGCATTTTTGCGATTTAAGTACACCACTCAAACCGTTGAACAGATTGGCAAAGCGCATTCTCGTGTGTTAACTTGGCCATTCTCACTACCTACCGCATCCGTTACCAAACCGCATTTCTACTTATATACCGTTACCCACATTTCTATATAAACTGCGTCTCTGCTTACATTACCGAAACCTTCACTCCTATAACCGTCAATTCCGCTGACTGCTTTTGGATTGCATGGTTTGTGCTTTCCTTTAATATATGCTGCTTTTTTGTAAACATAATAACAACTTGTTTTGGGCTAAAGTTTTGAGTTTTATTGTATTTTCTTTAATTTTCCAAATTGCTTCCTTTTAGACATTCAGAACACTAAAATTTTTAACCTCTACTGTTGCTGCCCTACAAACAAACGGAGAGTTAACTTTATCATCAAATCTGACCCCCGAGATCTGTCCGCTATTTACAGAAACTAACCGAATTGAAAAGCAAGCGTCACAGACAAAACAGTTGTCAAGTTATTCTTGGTGTTTGTTTGCTATTGTACAACATCTTGCAAACTTGCAGCAGGCAATTTGAGATTTTTATTTTTGCTAACACTAGTTGGCTTACAATTATAAAAATATCGACTTATGCAACTGCTTTTACATACATGTCGACAAAATTGCTTAATTCAAACCATTTGCGTACGTGAGCGCTAACACGAGTCGACACTATGTGTCGCAAAACTTATAGAAAGATATTCATTTTTATCCTTACCGTGTGCAAACGGTCATTACTTTTTATCGATTTGTTCTTACAGCCCTACCTGAAGACTTTAAATTGGTAAACAATATTGAAGAACTGTACGAGAGACTAGTTTGTAAGATTGATGAGCTGAACACCCTTAAATGTTATTAACCCGGCGTTGGTAAGGTGGGGTGTGACAAACCCCAGGCCATACAAAACTGTTAGCCATTTTTGTAATAGTTGCTCTGTGCGCATGCGTCTCTTAATAGCTTTCCACAATAATTTCACCTATCCTATGGTTCAGTTGGTGTGTTGGCAGCGACTGTAACAGACGTGTAGTGGCTGCTCAAAGTGACTTGGGGTTTCTCAGACCCCACCTTACCATTGCCGTAACATTTTGGTCGAACGGTGAGTATTCAGAAATATTAAATTGTTATTACAACAGTGATGGTTTTTCTCCAAAAGTCTTAAAAGTGGCACTTTTATTAACTCTATACGTGTCGTAGAAGTGCCACTTTTACATCCTAGGAGTAAAAGTAACTATTTGTACCTTTGAAGTAAAAATAGTTATTGTTATTGTTTTTTTCCAAGATGTGTTCGTACGAGAAAGAACAGCAACGCTTGCTAGCGTTATGGCAAGAAGTCGAAAACGATCAAGACAATTACGAGCTTTCTGAAACTGAAAGTGAGCCAGAAGAAGATGAAGTAAATGATCTCAATGCTGAACTCAATACTGGACAAGATGAGAATGACGACGGAGATATTGGAGATATCGGCTTAGATAATGAAAACATCAATAATTCTCAAACTATTGATAATATATCGTCACAAAAATATTACGTTGGAAAAGACAATATTACAAAATGGCTACGAAATGTACCACATAGAAATGTTCGAACTAGAGCTGAAAATATAATTACTCATTTGCCTTGCGTAAAGACTTATGCTAAAAATGCGAAGCGTATAATTGAATGTTGGTCTTTGTTTTTTGACGATCAAATGCTCTCTGATATTGTCAAGTATACCAATCAAAAAATTCGTCAAAAAGCAACAAAATATAAAGATCAGTATTTTGTAGGGGAAACTACAGACGTTGAATATAAAGCAGTTTTAGGATTGCTGTATTTAGATCAAATCATCAGAATCTAAATGACTTATGGATGGCTGATGGTACAGGCGTTGATATATTTCGTGCTACTATGTGCCTCAAAAGATTCACTTTTTTATTATCTTGTATGCGTTTTGATAATATGAACAATAGGGAAGAACGACGCAAATGTGACAAGCTAGCTCCAATCAGAGCCATATTTGATAAATTTGTATATTACTTTGACCAAGCTTATTCCCCAAGTGAGTATCTTACGCTAGACGAGAAGCTGGAATCTTTCAGAGGGCGATGCTCATTCCGCCAATACATACCAAACAAGCCAGCGAAGTATGGGATAAAGGTACAAGCTTTAGTGGATGCCAAATCCTTTTATGTTATGAAGCTGGAAGTTTACACTGGCCTACAACCTGATGGACCTTACACAGTATGAGTAATCGTCCATCTGATATTGTTCTGCGTATGGTACAACCTATATCTGGTACCAAAAGGAATGTGACGTTTGATAACTGGTACACCAGTCACGATGTAATGTTAAAACTACTGAAAGATCATAAACTGACATCTGTTGGTACTATGAGAAAAAATAAACGGATTATACCCACAGATTTTTGAATGTTCAGAAGAGGGAAAATAAATCTAGCTTGTTTGGTTTCCAAGAAGATATAACTTTAGTTTCTTACGTGCCAAAGAAACAAAAAATGTTTTGCTGCTTTCAACACTACATCACGACGATAAGATAGATGACAGTACAGGAGATCGCCGTCTTCCTGAAATAATTAGTTTTTATAACTTCACAAAATGCGGTGTAGATGTAGTAGATGAATTGTCTGGAAGCTACAGTGTTTCTCGCAATTCAAGAAGATGGCCTCTCACCCTTTTTTTCTCTCTCCTCAACACGGTAGGAATCAATTCCCAGGTAATATATAGAACAAATAATAACGACTACAAGCTGAAGAGACGAGAATACCTGAAAAAATTAGGGCTGGCGCTAATTGAAGAACACATAGATAAACGAAAAGAAAATTCAAGATTGCCAAGAAACTTGCGTAGAAAAATCATAAAAATAAGTGGGAAAAGCCAAGAACCACCATCCAAACGACCAACTCTCATCGGAAGGTGCCAAACATGTCCTAGAACACGTGACCGCAAAACCAAATACACCTGCAGTACCTGCAATACGTTTCTATGTCTAGAACATGCTCATATGTACTGCCAAAATTGTTGTATTTCGGAATAGATTTTTTATTTTTTATCGTCAATACCAAATAAAAATTAGTTTCCAAGTGTTTATTTGAGTATTAGCTATAAAGTATTATCATTACATCTGAAAAATTTCCGAAAATTTTCCCAATTTTTGAATGTGTGTTTTTTTTTGTTTTGTAAAATACGACGTTCAAGTTATTTTATGTTATTTTAATAATAAAATAAAAGTTCCTAACAATTCTTGTTTTATTCATTTCTATATTACTTTGTTAAGACTTAGCCAAAATATAAATAACCTACATAATTTGTAACTATTTTTTTTATTTATTAATTTGGTGGGGTTTGTCAGACCCCACCTTACCACTGCCGTCAAAATATTTCACCTTACCAACGCCGGGTTAAACGTTATTATCCGAATATTGCGTACAGTATAAAATTGTCTGGAAGTGTCAACAAATTTAACATTTATTATAACTGTAGATTAATGTCGATTTGTTATGTTTAAAATTTCTTTGCTACAAATTACGACAGAGTTTGTATTTATGTTTTCATGTTGAACTTTATTAACAGACTAGACAAAGCCAGCATGCTACGCATGCGTTAAGTCACAAAGATAAATTAACTTCTAAAGAGCAGACAGTCATGAACAATAATTAGCACTTACATTAACATTCATCAGTTGAGTAATCAATATGAATGCAGAGTATGTACTCCATGTGAATTCGTACAAATGAGTCGAGAGTATTCGGGTGTGCGCTCGCAACGAATCGAGAGTAGGTGAGGACGCACAAACGACATAACATATTAATATAGAAGATATGGATGTAGTCCGAATAGAAATTATTTATTAAAAAAATATTTAGAAGCCGATTTATTGGCTCGACCGCTTTAACGTAATACAACAAAGTTTATTTAGGTGAAATTGACTGTTTGGTTCGCATAACGCTCGCAGTTACGCGTGTGTGAGTCATCAAGTTCGTGCATACGAAGATTTTTTTGGGTGAAATTGAATCCTCTACAGTTAAACCATTCGAAAATTTGCAAAATTACGAATATTTTGATTTTTATTTGTGTTTTTACGTAATATCGTTCCGGAGTTACAGCATTCGTATAACAATGTAAAATTCCTTAAAAAAAAATTTTTAAATGATAAATTTTTTTAAACATTATGTGATAGGGTCATAAAAGGAACGTTTTTTTTAAATAAATTTTTTTTATCTGTTATAATTTAGAAATTATGGCCGTTTTAGTTTTCGAATGAAATTTTGTCGGAAACGTTTTTCGCTTATAACTTTTGAAAACACGCGAGGTCTAACAAAACTGAAACGGCCAAAATATTTTGTTTCTTTATCCGCGTATGATTGTTTTGAATTTTGAAAATCGGTCCGTAAATAAGCGAGTTGTGGTCAACTTACGGCTCAATTTGTTTAAAATTTTTTTGACTATCTTTAACATTTTTTTTAACCTCGAAAATGCCCTTGTACAAAAAAAATCTAAATCGAAAAATAAAGACTCATTTTTCGTAAACTCGAAACTTTTTTCGAAACGAAAATATCTTATGCCGTTCTAATGTGAGACGAATTTGAAAAAAGGTTGATTTTCGTATAGATTTGAAAATGAATCGATAGTAGGTGTGCGTTCACACTAACGACATAACATATTAATATAAGATATTGGCGAAATGGCAACTTGATTAACTGATATGTATGTTTAGTTGCCTACATCAAAATTTTTTATTATTAGGGGTCATTAACGATCAATTTTGTTTGAATTAATGTAAGCCATAAACGCAACAAATTTTTGACTCGGATGTCATTGAAATCACAGAGCTCCGACGAAACAATCTTGCACTGTAGAAAATAAACAAACAACTAACTGTAACCAAAGAAAATTTTTAAATACCTTTCTTTAATTATAAATAAAATTGCAATGAATGCTTATCCGTTCGAACCTTATTTAAATAAAAACCGTATTGTCAAACGTTCAAAATTTTCTATATCTAGATAGATTCGATTACCCCTATCTATCTTTCCCTTGCGGTTATTTTCGCTTAACACCAATGTTGACCAGTTCTCAACGTGTTCATTTTCTCCCATTCTGAACATATTTCGTCGCTTCCAGCTGCTTTTCCACTCTTTGTTTTATTGATTACATCAATTACGTATCTTGTACGTTGTCTCCTTTATTTTTGTTTTTTGTCGACTAAGTGCGGCAATAAATCATTAACATTTTTAATTTATAATTTTACTTTTGACGTTTTTTTAGCGAAGCAAGGATACAAAAACGGTTTCCCAAAAAAATTCGAGTGGCGTTAAAAATAAATTATAGCCAATATTAAGCAGCGGGAATTTTTCCAACATAGTTGTAGAGGGAACCGCATGTGCTAGAAACAATATCGATTCGGTTTCCGTTAGATATATAAAGTTATTAAAGTTAATGGCTGTCCAATAAATCGCTATTACCCATATTTAGCAATAATTTGTTATAACCACATTGTACGCAAACCAGCTCAACAATGTACATGAAAAAAAGAAACTTTTCGTATATGAACCACAAAGTTTATTAAAGTTTAGCGTTTCTACACCCTCTTCCTCGTCAAAGAAAACTTTTAACAAAGTTCGAGCGAATAACAATTAGCCTAAATTTTGCAGAATAATAATTCTATCCGTTTTCTAATTCAGACTTTGTCTTCGTCTACGAATGGCTTTAGAAGCAAAAGCTTTTATGTATAAAATATTTGACGTGAGTAACATGAGAATTTCCAAGCTTTACGCATAAGTTGTAATTAATTTTGAATAATTTTCATTGAGCAGTTTGGAACGATTGTGAGTGATTTTGTAATGGATGTGATTTATACGCATCTAGTTGAATAATAATTAATATCGGGTTTAGTTTATTCTGAAGACGCCCCATGTTGGGCGCCAAAAAACCGTCGATTTAAGTCTTAGTGTAAAGTTTAATTTATTTATACTGAAAAATAAAATATATCTAAAAAATTTAAAAAAAAATGCAAAGTGAAAGGCGATGAAGATTAATCGCGGATAAATTCGTATTAAAGTTATTAATTTTTTGATAACCCTTAATCGGTTTTACTAAATTAAACTAGAAAGTGCCGTTTAAAATAATTATTAAAAAATGTAATCTTCATTAGTTCAAATAAATAGTTTTTTCTAAAAAAAAAAGTATATGATGTTCAAACTTTAAGCGTTGCTGACGCAACCTTCGCTTTAAATTTCCGTAACATTTAATTAAAACAGCAATGGATTTTTTTCTAAAATTAAATTAAATTCAATCAGAAAGTTTAATGGAGTGTTTGACTTAATCAGTAAAACGCTTTCCTAGTCATTTTCAGCGACCTGAGATGAGACTAACTTATTCACCCTCAAGATCTTGTAAGAGTAATTTTAATTTGCATTGACCGCATTTTTTTTCTGTTAATCCGTATTAAACAAAAAAGTGATATTTTAATAAGAGGTTGTATAGAATTCGCCCTTCTGTACGTACGTTGGGTATAGAATTTCAAGATTTTACGTCGAGTTGTTTAGTTCAACCCTGCGCCTCTTGTGTATACAAAATAAAAAAATATGAATGTGTAACACGAACTCTTGAAAGGGTTGCCTCTTATTGTTAGTCATTAGGTGCATAATATATATTTTGCTTGCTTAGGGATCATCCACTTAAACTAACCCAAATTACTCATGTTTGTATTCACTGTATCTTTATACTTGCATTTTTTTTTTGTTTTATGACGTCCATTTTTTTTTCAAATTGTACGTTTACTAAAATCATTAAAAACTGAAATTTTTTTTAAATGAAAACAATTTTTCAACGAAATTGAATTTTCCACAGGATAAGAAAATTTGATGTACTCGTCTCTTGGAATTAGAATTTTTTAAAGATCGTCGTCATTTTAATCACTCATTTGTAAAAGCATTTCCTTCTCAAATTTAAGAAGATTTAAAAATAATTCTCAATTTTTTTCTTATTTTTGGTACTAAAATGCGATCGCCTATTTTTTTAGTTTACTTCAACCATGTTTCTATTTCCAATATATTTTTTTAATTAAAATTCTTAAAGAACGAAGAACCACGCACTTTAATTGTAAGTCTACGGATACAACGAAAATCGAAAAAAAGGGGATGAAAGATGCTAGGCCAATTTTCAGATATCTCCTATACTTTTATAGTGTTGCCAGCCCCATTATAACCGCATTAGGAACACTCTACAATGGTGACCCCGACGTGACATCAAAACTAATTTACTCTATACCTTTATTAGATATTAATACTTTTTAGATTACGAAGTTAATAAAGTAAGAAAAAATTATAACAGAATAAAATGGTATAAAGTGCTCCAAGAAAACAAGTTGTAAATTCAAAAATAATATTTTTTTATTGTAAACAAATCTGGCTTCTCCAATATTCTTCCATTTCCTTGCCATTAACTTGGTTAGTACAAAACGGTCTTGCTTACTTTTGCTTGCGACCAACAAACTTAAAAAAAAAATAATAATTTACCTGTTCGAATGTTAAAGAAAAAATATTCTGGCGGGTAGCTTTAGTTGTTCCCAAGCAGCACAATCATGTTTGTCCAATCCACCTTTTTCCTCCTCATCTGTCTAATCGTAATAAGTTGATAATTCAAAAACTACAGTTACATTATTATCACATTTGTTGTCAGTGTGGCGTTTAGGGTGTATACTCTAGACGCCGGGTGGAACCAGATACAAAATTTGGAATCGGATCGGTTTTCACTAGCGTTTATTATTTGTACATACCGTAATTGAGCTGTACTATTTACAATTATAAATGAAAGCGGTGTAGGTCAGCAACATAATAATTAACGACCGATGAATTAGAACTTCGGGCCGATACTTCAACTGATGTTGTCTCACAGAGAGTTATTGATTGCTGCTTTTTGACTGTTCAGCCGTGACTTAACGATTGGTTACTACCCATGATTGTAACTGTGGTTGTGACTGATCGACTCTGACTGTTCTTTGTTATTGTACCTATTTCGTTTTACACGTGCGAAGTAGGTTAGTTTGCTTTGTAAGCAAGGTTGTTAAGAAATGCTGTCAGCGTTTCTTTAATTGCAATCGTTTGTTTGATTTTCGCGTTTTTTTTTTGTAATGTGCAGATGTAGAATTGATTCACGATAAAGAGTGTCAAAGATTGTTACGCAAAGATAGGCAAAAAATATTGTTTTGCGGTTATCTTTTTGTTGCGTTGTGGAGCGTTCTTATTGTTGCCGTTGCAGATGCTTCGGTTTGTCTTGCTCTCGTTGAGGCAGTTGTTCGATGCGTTCTCGTTTGCGCTGTTGCGAATGCTGTCGTTCGATGCGCTCTCATTGGCGCTGTTGCGGATGATGTCGTTCAATGCGCTCTCGTTGGTGTTGATGGGAATGCTGCGATTGATGGGTTTATTGTTGCTATTTTTTGTTTTGTTGCTGTTGCTGCTCCAGAAGCGAATTTGTGCGTTATGTGTGTTGTATTCGACAGCTTGGGTGCTCGAGCTCGTTGCTCTGCGCGTTCTGTATGTGACAAGCAAATAAACGTCAGAACCAGGCGTCCAAGCTTTGTGACGTTTGTGGGCTAGCATGCGGCTTGAGCGCAAATGTACGTCAAAGACTTGGGCCTGTGGGTTTTGTGACGTGTGTGCGAGTGCGGTTGATTGTTGACGATTATGTCGTTGAGACGTAGTGCGAGTCCTGATCGTTTGTTCTTCTAAAGCAGCGGTCGTGGCTTTCGCGGTTGTTTGTTTGGAAGTGTTGCAGCGTCGTACGGTTTTATTTTGGCGGGTTTACTTTGGCCAATGTCGGTGATAAAACGTCTTCGTTTATGGTCTATCAGCTTAAGTGGATGCGCGTTACATCATTGAATAAGGAGAACCTTGTGCTTACGATGTCCATGGCAAACGCAGCGATAGCACGCGTTCTGTTGGCGGGCGTCGTCATGGCAGGCATAATGTCGCGGACGTGTTTTTTTCGGGCGTGTTGTCGGGCGAACGTTAGGGCAGCAGCAAACGCAGCGGGCGCAGTGGAAGTCGGTTTCCTGTTCATGTCGTAGAATAGGTATGAAAAAATTTCACAATTACACTTGATGTTGTTGCCGTGCTGCTCTCACTGAGAGTTATTGGTTGCTGCTTCTTGACTGTTTAACCATGAC
Source organism: Abscondita cerata (assembly GCA_030710515.1). NCBI lineage: Eukaryota > Metazoa > Arthropoda > Insecta > Coleoptera > Lampyridae > Abscondita > Abscondita cerata. The sequence goes on from JALBCR010000990.1 coordinate 193,247, forward strand.
TTATCGATTGGTTACTACCTATGATTGACCGGTCGACTGTGACTAATCGACTTCTAGACTAATTTCTGTTATTGTACCTACTTCGTTTTATACGTGCAAAGTAGGTTAGTTAGATGAGCTCATAATAAGAGCGAAATGCGGCATCAGGTGTTCTTTCGTTGCGTGTTATGCTTCTGTACAAGTTTTACTTGGCTTTATCGACACACGTGTGTTTCAAGCATTAAAGCTGTCGCTTAGATAGCGCTATGCACTTTGAACGCACACATGTCGTTATAATTAACTGTTGGCATTTTTCTTAGTTTATACTATTCATACGTGTCAATGTTTTACACGAGATGTCGTAAGACACACATTATGCATGGGTTAGTTTGCTTTGTAAGCAAGGTCGTGAAGAAATGCTGGCAGCGTTTCCTTAATTGCAATCGTTTGTTTGATTTCTGCGTTTTCTTTGTAATATCCGGATGTAGAATTCGTGTTGATTGCGATGGGTTTAAGACGTCAACCCCACATCAGCATACAACATAGAAATATCAAATGCTAAAGCACAACTTGAAAGACTATCTTTACCCATTTTGTTTTTGTTTCCGCTTTCATAGAGCAGCGACAAAATCATGTCCAAACAAAACAAAAACTTGGTGGTGTCACAGTCACAATGCCCCATCATTGCTATTTCAGTTTATGGGGTAAAAAAAATATCTTGTTTGAGGTTTTGTTACGCAATCTCATCTTTAAATTGCACAATTACTTTTCCGGCTAATTAAAGTCGTATGGGGTGAGTTTAAAAGAATTATCTTCCACTTACCTTCTATTCGAGAAGGTTGAAGTTTATTCGGCTATATAGACTACTTCAATGTTTATTCGAAATTAAAATGAAGAAATTAGCTTCTATTAATCTTTAAACCCAAAATCCAAAATCTATTGAAAACCAGACGATTATCTCCATGAACTAGATTTTGAGCAAAAAAAAAACATATCACAAACCACCGCTACGTTTTTTTTGTTTTGAAAAAATAAACCTTGTAGACAACAAGCGTGTTACGACTCAAATACATCAGATTTCTAGCAAAAATTTTACCAAATTTAAAAGTGCTCTGTCTTTCTTCAATTTTTATAATCTCTTCAACAACCAATCCAAAACCAACAGAAAAACACCAAAAACTGCACCAAAAACTTTATTCGGACACGTATTTCAACAATTAACAGATTCTATGTTAAAAAAGAACATCATCCAAAAGTGTGCGTTTTTTTAATTACAGTTTTTGTCCTGATTAAAAAAATTGCAACGTAAAACTTCTAACAAATGAACGTTAAATTTTGTTTGTGAGAATGGAAAAATAAAAATTTAAAACAGTCGATTAAATTTTCAAAAAATATATTATGAAGTTACACAAATACACAAAACACGGACTTCAAATAGCATTTAAAAAAATAGGTTTGAAAGAAAATTGGAAACGTTAAACAAAAATATTCTTTTACAATAAAACCACTTAAAAAATAAGTTCAATTACTAACGGAAGTGTCAATTTCATACCGACTAGAGAAAACAGAAGCAGCGACAATCATTTTGTTTTTTACTTCATCCCACTCAAAAATTGTTTGTTTTTTGTATTTCTTATGTCACCATGCTCCTGCAAAGTACAGAAGGTGTAGATGGTAAATTAGCAAAGTACTTTTTTCTTATCTAAAGTGTTTCTATGACATAGGAAGATGAATAATAAAAAAAGGATGGTAAAATTAACTGTTTTTTGGAATTCATGACTCTAAAATGTTTGATTGGTAAAAAAATATAAAAATTTTCCGTTCACCATCATTTTTACCAGGGCTACATAACATACTTTACTTATTATATTATTTAAAATTCAAGTTACTGTAGGTTATTCTTCCACTATTTTGCATGTATAATTATATCCGGTCTATAAAATTTGTACCACGCAAATACCAAAAGTACTCCCATTTTCACTAATCAAATATACAGGGTGTCCCATGACGTTTTGCCAGTCCAATAATTGAAAAACTGTCGACACACGAGTACAAACTTTGGTTGTTATAAACTGTCTAAGTATATGATTACATCAACTATAAAAACACTTCCGAGTTTTTTAAATCTTAGGTCACCTGACCTCAATTTTTTTTCAATTGAGATAACCTGTATAATAACACATTATTGGCAACTCTTTGAAGAACAAATTCAAGCATTATAAGTATACAATATTGACTCAATACAAATGTAAACATTCGGAAGATTTATACTACATTGTATATAGACATTTATATTATATGGTGTAGAAATGTTCTTTAAAGAAACAAATATATTATACTACATTGACTTTATAATATTGGTACATCACATTGCTTCTATATAGATTTGTTCAAATTAGTAACCCGCGTTACAACACTTGTTGTTGATTTGGTTTTGCACAAAATTTTCGCTTTGGTTTGTTGATTTGTGTTAAAAATATTATTCTGACACAATGTATTATCTATAACACATTTCAAAAATTTTCTGCAATTATGTTAGACTTTAGGTTAAACGTTTTTGAGATTTCTGGTGGTTGCAAAAATTGAACTGCGGTAGGAGAGTGTTGATTGATTTATTTACATTATTTAAAAAATTATTACTATTTACAAACATATACAATGTTAATTAAGACGGTTTGGTGATGGCGGTTCGCTCACTCGCGACTTCTTTTAGACTGCTTAAGACTGTTGGTAAACCGAATGACTTACTTGTACTTGTCTTGTCTTCTCGTAGCATGGTTGATGGGCCAGAAATATCCATGTATAGCGTCATCTTAAGAGATGTGATCTGCAACAAAAATTTTAAATATTATTTACGTTAGTCTTAAGGATTCGGAATCTGAAGGAATAGAATACGTCGCTGCTTGAGTTTACAAGAAAAATTACTGCAGATATTAAATAATGTAGGTAAAAAGACGGAGCCCTGCGGAACTCCGGCAGTGAGGTAGCGAACTGAGGATTTGACATTGTTTAACTTAGTTTGGATACGGCGGTGTGATAGGAATAAATAGATTATGCCGATTAATCTTAAGTGTATGTTAGAACGGATAAGTTTGTAGACAAAGCCAGCGTGCCAGACAAAGTCAAAAGCCTTAGATACGTCGAGAAATACTGCCTCGGCGGCTTGGTTGTTGAGTTGTCGGGTAGGATTTCTAATCGGATGATGTCCAAGTTAAGTCTGTGTAGGATAATTATTTCAACAATTTTTGAAAGTGCGGGAAGTAAAATGATCGGACGGTAGTTTTGCAAAAATTTAGGGTCTTTTAAAGATTTTGGGATTACTATGACGTCGGCTCCCTTCCAATCAGCGTGGAACTACTCTTAGTATGGAGTTGATGATAGCGATAAGGAATGCTTAAGGTTTGCTTGGGAGGTGTTGAATCATAAAACTTGTGATTTGATCGAGACCGCGAACGTTACGTTTGCTAATTGAACGCATGATTTGGCGGATTTTGGTGGTGGATGTAGACGCGATTGAATCATTGTTGTGGTTGTTTAGTAGGAATTGGGATACTTTGGATTCCGTACGAAAAACGTGATCAAGGTCGGTGATTTGGTAGTTTGATAAGGGTGTTCTGGGGATTGATTGGCGTTACGGAGAATTTTTTGCATACCCCATAGGAAGTGGTTGTCTTGGTTTAAGGATTCCAGTTTGGCGGTCCAAGATTTGTTGTAGAAAGTTTGAATTTTGGTGCGGAAAGGTTTTTAGCGGGAGCGGTAAGATAATAGGTCTAGGGGTAGTGGTCGTAGTGGTTGATGGTTGTGTAAATTTAGGATACAATTTTTAAGGAAGGTCCAGTTTTAGTCCAGTCGATAATTTGGCGGGATTCTAATAGGGTCGTAAGATATAGGTTTAAGGTACAAGAAAACTAGATTGTGGTCGAAACTGAGTTCGGAAATTGTTGGTATTAAAGGAATGTTTTAGGTAATTTTGATGCCTATGATATCAGGACAAAAGTTAATTGAAAAAATGTTGGTTTGTTAAAAGCAAGTACGGGTTTAATTGTACTGCATGTGCGAGGTGGTTTTAAACCTTTGGCTCTCACCGAAAGCTTAACCAGAGAGAGAGTTTTTACCGTCGACTGCATAGTAACAATAAAAAACTTTCGGTGACGGTACGTTTAGATAATTCAGCCAATTTAAGTTTTGCTGAAAAACTGATAACAGAACAAACCGGCACAAACAAGGCACTAATCGTTGAACCATGTCCCAAGATTTGTGCCGTTAGTAAGATATGAAGTTAACAGTGCACTTAAAATTTGCTATAATTTGACCAATTTATGTTTAGCTGAAAAGCTGATAACGGCACAAACCGGCACAAACGAGGCACTAACCGTTGCACCATGTCTCAAAATTTGTGCGGTTAGTGAGGTGTGAAGTTAGCAGTGCTCTTAAAATTTTCCATAATTTAGCCAACTTATGTTTTGCTAAAAAACTGATAACGGCACAAACCGGCACACGAAGTACTAACCGTTGCACCGTGTCCCAAGATTTGTGCAGTTCTAAGGTGTGAAATTAGCAACGCACTTAAAATTTGCCATAATTTGTCCAATTTATGTTTTTATAAAAACTGATTACGGTACAAACCGGCACAAACGAGGCACTAACCGTTGCACCATGTCCCAAGATTTGTGCGGTTAGTGAGGTGTAAAGTTAGCAGTGCTCTTAAAATTTACCATAATTTGGCCAATTTATGTTTTACTAAAAAACTGATAACGGCACAAACCGGCACAAACGAAGTACTAACTGTTGCACCATGTCCCAAGATTTGTGCAGTTAGTAAAGTGTGAAATTAGCAGCGCACTTAAAATTTCCCATAATTCGTCCAATTTATGTTTTTATAAAAACTGATAACGGCACAAACCGGCACAAACGAGGCACTAACTGTTGCACCATGTCCCAAGATTTGTGCCGTTAGTGAGGTGTGAAGTTAGCAGTGCACTTGAAATTTGCCATAATTCTGCCAATTTATGATTGGCTAAAAAACTGATAACAGCACAAACCGGCACAAACGAGGCACTAACCGTTGCACCAAGTCCTAAGATTCGTGCTGTTAGTGAAGTGTAAAGTTAGCAGTGTACTTAAAATTTGCCATAATTCGTCCAATTTGTTTTGCTCAAAAACTGATAACGGCACAAACCGGCACTAACCGTTGCACCATGTCCCAAGATTTGTGCGGTTAGTAAGGTGTGAAGTTAGCAGTGCTCTTAAAATTTGCCCTAATTTGGCCAATTTATGTTTTGCTAAAAAACTGATAACGGCACAAACCGGCATAAACGGAGCATTAACCGTTGCACTATGTCTCAAGACTTGTGCCGTTAGTGTAGTGTATAGTTAGCAGTGCACTTAAAATTTGCCATAATTTGTCCAATTTATGTTTTGCTAAAAAACTGATAACGGCACAAATCGGCACAAACGAAGCACTAACTGTTGCACCATGTCACAAGATTTGTGACGTTAGTAAAGTGTAAAGTTAGCAGTGCACTTGAAATTTGCCATAATTCTGTCAATTTATGATTTGCTGAAAAACCGATAACGGCACAAACCGGCACAAACGAGGCACTAACTGTTGCACCAAGTCCCAAGATTTGTGCTGTTAGTGAAGTGTAATGTTAGCAGTGTACTTAAAATTTGCCATAAATTGTCCAATTTATGTTTTGCTGAAAAACTGATAACGGCACAAACCGGCACAAACGGGGCACTAACCGTTGCACCATGTTTCAAAATTTGTGCGGTTAGTGAGGTGTGAAGTTAGCAGTGCTCTTAAAATTTTCCATAATTTAGCCAACTTATGTTTTGCTAAAAAACTGATAACGGCACAAACCGGCACACACGAAGTACTAACCGTTGCACCGTGTCCCAATATTTGTGCAGTTCTAAGGTGTGAAATTAGCAACGCACTTAAAATTTGCCATAATTTGTCCAATTTATGTTTTTATAAAAACTGATTACGGTACAAACCGGCACAAACGAGGCACTAACCGTTGCACCATGTCCCAAGATTTGTGCGGTTAGTGAGGTGTGAAGTTAGCAGTGCTCTTAAAATTTACCATAATTTGGCCAATTTATGTTTTACTAAAAAACTGATAACGGCACAAACCGGCACAAACGAAGTACTAACCGTTGCACCATGTCCCAAGATTTGTGCAGTTAGTAAAGTGTGAAATTAGCAGCGCACTTAAAATTTCCCATAATTCGTCCAATTTATGTTTTTATAAAAACTGATAACGGCACAAACCGGCACAAACGAGGCACTAACTGTTGCACCATGCCCCAAGATTTGTGCCGTTAGTGAGGTGTGAAGTTAGCAGTGCACTTGAAATTTGCCATAATTCTGCCAATTTATGATTGGCTAAAAAACTGATAACAACACAAACCGGCACAAACGAGGCACTAACCGTTGCACCAAGTCCTAAGATTCGTGCTGTTAGTGAAGTGTAAAGTTAGCAGTGTACTTAAAATTTGCCATAATTCGTCCAATTTATGTTTTGCTCAAAAACTGATAACGGCACAAACCGGCACTAACCGTTGCACCATGTCCCAAGATTTGTGCGGTTAGTGAGGTGTGAAGTTAGCAGTGCTCTTAAAATTTGCCCTAATTTGGCCAATTTATGTTTTGCTAAAAAACTGATAACGGCACAAATCGGCACAAACGAAGCACTAACTGTTGCACCATGTCACAAGATTTGTGACGTTAGTAAAGTGTAAAGTTAGCAGTGCACTTGAAATTTGCCATAATTCTGTCAATTTATGATTTGCTGAAAAACCGACAACGGCACAAACCGGCACAAACGAGGCACTAACTGTTGCACCAAGTCCCAAGATTTGTGCTGTTAGTGAAGTGTAATGTTAGCAGTGTACTTAAAATTTGCCATAATTCGTCCAATTTATGTTTTGCTGAAAAACTGATAACGGCACAAACCGGCACAAACGGGGCACTAACCGTTGCACCATGTCCCAAGATTTGTGCGGATAGTGAGGTGTGAAGTTAGCAGTGCTCTTAAAATTTGCCATAATTTGGCCAATTTATGTTTTGCTAAAATACTGATAACATTAACCGTTGCACCAAGTCCCAAGATTTGTGCCGTTAGTGAGGTGTAAAGTTAGCATTGCACTTAAAATTTGCCATAATTCTGCCAAATTATGATTGGCTAAAAAACTGATAACGGCACAAACCAGCACAAACGAAGCACTAACTGTTGCACCATGTCCTAAGATTTGTGCGGATAGTGAGGTGTGAAGTTAGCAGTGCTCTTAAAATTTGCCATAATTTGGCCAATTTATGTTTTGCTAAAATACTGATAACATTAACCGTTGCACCAAGTCCCAAGATTTGTGCCGTTAGTGAGGTGTAAAGTTAGCATTGCACTTAAAATTTGCCATAATTCTGCCAAATTATGATTGGCTAAAAAACTGATAACGGCACAAACCAGCACAAACGAAGCACTAACTGTTGCACCATGTCCTAAGATTTGTGCGGTTAGTGAGGTGTAAAGTTAGCAGTGCCATAATTTGGCCAACTTATGTTTTGCTAAAAACTGATAACGGCACAAACCGGCATAAACGGGGCACTAACCGTAGCCTGTGTCCGAAGGTTTGTGCCGTTAGTAAGGTTTTAAGTTAGCAGTGCACTTAAAATTTGCTATAATTCTGCCAATATATGTTTCGCTGAAAAGCTGATAACGGCACAAACTGCCACAAACAAGGCACTAACCTTCGCACGAAACCTCGACATTTGTGCCGTTTATGCACTGCTAACTTCACGGACCTCAGAACAATTACAACACCAAATTTTTTCTGAGGAACGTCTAGAGATAACTAATTCACAAGTTGCACAGGAACTCATATGTTCTGCATTTAAATTAAACTTGAAAAACAAAAATTATTCACCTTAAATAATAATAAGTAATTTAAGAGGCAAGGATCACTATGCCCCAAAAATAAAATTTTCATCTTTTAATCAAAATTATATTGAAGGATTAATTATAAGTCTGAGAAATTTTTACTGTCGCTTCATCATTTATCTAACTGATGATGGTAAAATTTCTAAGACTTGTAATTAGCCCTTCGATAAGATCTTTTATACGAAACAAGTCATGAGTAAAATTTCTTAAATTGTACTCCAACAATGCAAATGCACGAAACCATGCAACGCCGGATGAAAATAACTCAGACATGCATTTTATATCTGTTTGGGAATTGACGATGTAGCGTTTTGAGCGTGTTGACTTGCATCAATACAATTTGTTTGCAAATAAAAATGGGAAAACAAGCTTGTTGCATGAGTAAGGTGGGCAAGTGCAAAGCCTGGGAAAACAAAAGTGGCCTTGTCAAAATAGAATGGGCAGCCGCAGCAGTTAGAAGTTTTGTGGGTCAAAGTTGGACATCTCTGGATTTCACCAAAGACGCCATGTGCAAATCTTCTCATGCTAAGGTATCACAAACTATGAATGATGATCCATAACAGATTGCATAACATAAGACAATTTGACAGGTACGAAACGCGTCAAACTCAATTGTGTAAAGTCGTGTGATAGTGGGGGTGTTTCTATTGAACTAATGAAAATCTTGGAAAGGACGAAAAGGAAGGCAAGGACGTTCACTTGGCGGAGTAAGACAGGGCTAGCGATTGAGACAAATGGGTCAGCAGCAGTAGTTGAAGGTATCTTTTGAATAAAACCGTTGTAGAAAGATGTTACCTGCGGTTCTTTCTAGAGTGCGGTAATCTTAGCATGAACTTCCACTTAATAAGGCGTTGGCTCTGGGCGCTTATTGTGGGGGTTCTGGCTACACTGCAGCCCGCTACCTAATGAATGTTGCTGAAATTAATTTCATCCATAAACGCACCTTCAGTAATACAGAAGAAGCTTTAGTAGGAATCATTACCAAAACCATAAAGGAGGATCTTTCGGTCAACATTAAAGAAGTAAAACGATTGGCAATCGAGTATGGGAATGTGATCAAAGTGAATGGAAAGAAATATAAATTTTTCACCGGCATTGGAGACGAGGGATACATGTCAATAACTTACGGACATGGCTTTGATTCCAATGCGCTCTTGCAGGCATCATAGACAAGAGGATCAATAAAGTGGTTCATATTGGGACAAGAGTGAAGACTTGCGCAATTTGTGATGCAACTCCATCCGAAGAAAGAACATAAGAATTGTTATAAAAACTGGTAAACAAAGATTTCATCAGCTTTCCATTCTCAACTATATTGCATTCTTATGTCTAAAGAAATAAGCCAACCCAGGAAATGGAAAGTGACATCATTGTCCGTGGAGTGATTGATTTGTTCCAAAATTACTGACTAATTATAAAGTACTTTGTCGGTGACGCGGATGCCTTCGTTTTTGCCAAACTCTAAGCGGAAGTACGATATCCTGGTGGAACAACAATTGAAAAAGCGTCAATCACTGCATAAGGGGACTGAATACAAAGCTCTACTCTATAGTCAACAGTTCAGTTTACTCCACACCGCAACGTGATATAATCAAGAGAGAAATCAATCGATTTGGGAAAAATGTAAGATCCGCAATTGATTACAATTTGAAGAATCAAGATCATGGTGACCTGCTGCAGAGAACCAATGCCCAGACGTTAGCTGAAGATATTCTTAACGTTCTTCTACACATTTGCGATAGTCACAGCAGATGCAAGAAATAATTTTGATCTCACTGCAAGAAAGACCAGAAAAATGAGTTTGAAGAATTTCGGAAGTGCAAGATTGGCATTGAGTTGAATGAAACATTTTCTCGGCTTGCTTTTCGTTCACATCGATTTCCTCCTAATGAATTGAGCAACAGGGCTGAGTATCTGATGAGTCTAGCATGCAAGTATAACTCCGGTAAAAGGATCAACTACGCCAAAAGGGGGACCTTTACAAGACGTATGAATTGTGCAGCACTATTTTACAACAACGATCCTTTCTGGCCATTGCATAAGTTAAATTTAGAGTCCCTTATCAGATCACCAATTTAGATAAAGGCTTAGAAATATTTTTAGCAAAAGGAAAAGGAAGACAAGTACAAGAGAAGAAAGCGACTAGGTCCATTTGGAAGATGCAAACAAAAGAGAGGAGGAAATAAATCTGGAAGCGGCATTGATTAGGGAGAAGAATGTGGGGCTTTTTTGTCCAATGCTGAACTACGACCTCGTATTGAAGAATTGGTGGGCAAGTTGCAAGTAACAGCAGAAGAAGCCAAAATCATCAAACCAAAGACAATTGGACAAATCTTCAATACGGATTGGAAACTAGAAAGGTCAAAAAGAATTTCAGCGACAACGGCTAGGGACATTATGACAATGAGGGATTGCACATCAAACACATTTACTTTCAAGAAGATGCTTCACCCAACGGATCTGAGTGGAAACGAAGACGTGGATTGACTTTAGAACTAAGAGCAAAGGAGTTGTACTCTTTGATGTACAATGTAAATGTAAGAGATTGTGGTTTGTTTGTCTCCCAAGAAAATAAAGTCCTATGCGCCTTACCAAATGGTGTAATTGGTGAAGAAAAAGGTATCTTGGAGATAAAATGTCCCAACTGTCCTCCTGAAGACATTCCAGACCGATGTGACAAGTTCTTGGTGAGGGATAAGGAAAGGATAGGAAAAAACATCGGTATTACCGTCAAGTGGTAATCCAACTGAACTGCTCAGGATTATGATATGCATATTTCTTTGTATATTTCGAAAACGGAGACACCAAGGAAGGAAACGAGGACGACAAAACTAAAGAACCATACTCCACTTTCCGTGAAAAAATTGAAAGGAATGAAGATACTGATGCGTTGTGGGAGAAAGTTAAGTTTAAAACCATTCAATTCTACAAGGAAGATTTTGCACCAGAATTCCTTGATCTCATGTATTCGAAGAATGGTCAATTTAGCAACCCCAATATCGATTCTGATCCGGTTCCAGGTTTATCCACATGACAAGTTTAGAAATCGCCCAATCTTTGCAATAAACCGTTAGCTCATGTATGTTTGAATGATGTAAGTCGTGTATGTCTCTAGTTTTTTGTCAATGTGTTTATTGTACATGTCTTACAATTCATTTTGACCACTTTGGTGGTAATAAAACTGTTCTTTACGGTCAAAACTCCAAGTCTGTACGCCTTCATTATTACACCCACTGACTGACGCAAAGAATGGCTGACCTTCCATACCAGTAGTTCATTACTAGTGACCAATTTTCGCTAATTTTTGCGAATTTTCTATCCTTGTCTCTTAAATAAAAAATATTTCACAAAAAAGAGACATGAAACTAAACTTCTGAAACTATTAACACTCCAGTACTCGCGTGGGACACACATGTATCCCAGCCGTATCAAAACTGCTCTTGCGCGTCACGTGATTAAGTAGTTATTCATACGCCCGCTTCTAATCCTCGTAGGTAGTTTCTATTGTGAGTTGTAACTGAGAGGTTGTCGCTTTGTATCTTTGTTTAAAAAAATTACTATTTTAATCTCTGGGATACGGTTGTATCCCACGCGACTATTTTCAACACAACAATTCAATAATAGCTACTTAACTTGTAGTAAGCCTGAACAATTATTATTAACTTTGCTAAACCATTATAAAGGATTATTCCATTGTTAAGTCATAGTTTTTATTCTTTATGAAAGATAACTAACCAAATACTTAGACAATATCAGGTATTTTCTGTTCAAATTCTACATTACCCGTCAAATTCTGAAGTCACATAATCGAAAGTTACTTTGTCTTTTTTTTTAGTTGGTAGTCAATAATGAACACGCACAGTAGGGACCCTAATCAATGGTTAAAGTGGCTAAAAGAACTGGAATCTGAAGACGAATATTCCGACATAGAAGAAGACAATGATTTAGATAGTGAAGACGATAATGTCGATGAAAGTGATCATAAAAGCGAATCTGAACAAGATGGTGACGACAGTAATGGTGAGAATGAAGTGACCGATGAAGATGAGAATACCACATGTTATATTGGAAAGGACGGTGTAACAACATGGAAAAAGAAATGTCCTCCCGTGACAAGAACAAGGGTCTATAATATTTCGAACATAAAACCGGGTGCACAAAATTACGCCGTTGATAAAAAACAATTTTGGAATGTTTAGAATGTTTTCTTAGCCAAACTATATTAGAAATTATTGTTGAATGCACCAATATTTATATAAACCATGTAAAAGTCAAGTACGGTCGTAATAGAGATGCAAATCTTACAGATTTGACCGAAATGAAGTCAGTGTTTGGAATACTTTATCTATTAGGCATATATAAATCCGGAAGGCAACAAGTAAAAGATCTATGGAATACAGACGGTACAGGTATTGAAGCTATTTATTGCACAATGAGTTATCAAAGGTTTAGATTTCTACTTTGTTCAATGCGATTTGATGATATAGGTTCACGAGAGGAAAGGCGAAAATTTGATAAACTAGCCCCAATACGGCGAATTTTTCAAATATTTGTTGGCAATTGCCAAAAATGTACGTACCCGAACGTTATCTAACCATTGACGAGCAACTGATTTCATTTCGAGGCCGTTGTCCTTTTAGGCAATACATTCCGTCAAAACCAGCCAAATACGAAGTTAAAATATTTGCTTTGGTAGACGTAGAAAGTATGTATACGGTAAATTTGGAAATATATCCTGGAATCCAGCCAGAAGGTCCATTCAAATTATCGAATAAGCCAGTTGATGTAGTGAAGCGTCTAGTATCAGTAGTGAAAGGAACGTGGCGAAACATCACAATGGACAACTGGTTTACCAGTTATCCTCTGGTAATGGACCTAAAGAAGGACTATAAACTCACTGCGCTTGTAACGTTGAGAAAGAATAAGAAAGAGCTTCCTAAAGAATTTGTAAATACTTCAAATAGGAACGAAAAGACAAGTGTATTTGGTTTTCAGAAAGATTGCACTTTGCTTTCGTACGTTCCAAAAAGAAGAAAATGTACTTATCTTGTCCACTATGCACAATGATAACAAAGTTGATGCTGAGACTTCCTTACCGCACATGGTAAACGATTATAATAATTCTAAATACGGGGTTGACATTGTAGACAAGATGTGTTCAGGCTATAATGTAGCAAGGAATAGCAGACATTGGCCACTTACAGTTTTCTTCAACATCTTAAACATCAGTGGAATTAATGCTTTGGTGTTATACAAAACAAATAATGTAAATGATAAAATTTGCAGACGAAAGTTTTTGCATTCCATCGCCTTAGAGTACATGAAGGCTCAAATTCAAAAAGAGTGCACAATAAGAACATTCCGCGGAAACTAAAAGAAAAGTGCAGATTGCTGGTGGAAGAAGATAAATCACAAACTGAAAATGAACCTCCAAAAAAGATTCCGCGAAGCGGTAATGGTCGATGTTTTCTATGTCCACGAGCAAAAGATAAAAGAACCAGGAAATGTTGTGAGTTATGTGACAGATGGGTTTGCATTCAACATTTAAAAGAAAGGCCTATTATGTGTATCAGTTGTGGAAAACAAGAAGACCTGGAGGCAAATCAATCTGTTCCATTGTAAATATTCGTATGTTAAGTTTTACTCTTTCGTAAATTTTATTTCTTTTCTTTTTCTGTAACACTTGCGTGAAAATATAGTTTAACAATCATAATGTGTTGAGTTATTGACAATTCAATATTTTTTTCGTACTTAAAACAGGTATTTCAATGGGATACACACGTATCCCACGCGACTTAACTTGTAGTGAAAGCTATCGCGAGTACTGGAGTGTTAAAATCATTTAAAAAACTGCATGACTTTATGAATGTAATAGATAATACGACAACACTGTAGACAGACCTTAAACACATCTGCACAGTACGGAGTTCATTATGTCTCTAGTGCCTGTATAATTCTTGTTTTTGTAATTCTTTTTCCATTTGACTTTTTGATTAAATTTGTAAATTTTTAGGACGGTTAAAAATGTTCTGTTCTGTTCTGAATAGGTTTTTTATATTTGAATTGATAATTAAAACTAATCCTGATTGAGGTGGTGCGTAACAGTAAAATTCATCTGCTTTACCAAACATAATCGTAGGACGTGGAGTAAAATAATGATTTTTCTACAACTGCGAACATTAATGAGATTCGTTTTGTTCGTTTTTATTGATTTTTGCTTAGTCCCTGAATTTTCTTAATGTGAAAGTATTTGTTTTTCTTTGTAGGAAAACCAATTAATACTTTTCCAATTTTCATTGATTGTTTTTAGTCTAACTACAAAGTTTTAATAAGCACAAACCTATATCATGATAAATCAATTCGATGTGAAATTATTAATTAGGGAAAATTGTTGTTAAAAGGTGTTTAATTTTTTATTGTGTAATTTATTTTTGTTCGAAATTCTGCATTTACTTAGATAAGTGAGAACGTTAATTAATTAAATAAATCAATAAGAGAGGGTGGTTTGTTACAGGCGAGTGCCGCTCAGCACTAGGGATGGAAGAAGGGCGCATCCCGGATCATGCTATTACAGCCAGCTCATCGTATGAAGCAAAATCTGTGGGACCTCAAAATGCCAGGTAAGTTAGTTATTATATTTTCTCCTCGTATTTTTTACGTGTAATTTAATTTGTCGCGCGGGTCGCTAGCTGCTAAAAAGCGAGTGTCGCTCATAATAGGGGCAGATCAATATCGGTAAATGCTTAGCAAAACGCAATTTCCTGTATGATTGTTGACTAAATACCTACATAAATCTTGACACCGTCAAATGACATAACCCATCATTAGCTATTGTAGCAACACCTTACAGGATCCTATTCGGTTTCACCCTCACTTGTGAGCAATTTCCCGAACAGGGGGTGGTAATGCATTACAATACATTTCGCTTTTTTTATATCGCGTTCTATTGACAAGCTTGTCGTAATAAATATTTAACATTTTTTTTTGTAGGTAGGTATATCGAAAAATTACCTACGATATATTTTTGGATTTACTTCAAATATTGATGTTTGCGGTGTAAATAAAAGCGAAATTTGAAATATTCTATGATCAAAGCTAGCCCTCTCTCTTTCATACGATTCCACATAATATTAAATTTAACTTTTCGGTATGTTATTACAGTGGCAAACTTCCGCCATAAATTATTTTCGAAGCACATGTAAAATAGCGTCGGAGACATTTAATAACCGGAGTTACAGTGTGGAACATGAAATAGACACAATATCTTCATGATTCATAAATCTAAATATGCGCAATAAAGTCGCTCGGATGCATACAGCTGTTTTGGCGTTACGACGCCGCCGACGACTACGACGGTGGGAGGTAACTGAAGTTATGAAGTTATCTCATTTACAATCTCTGCCGCATTTATTTCTTGGAAGTGAATTTGTTCAACAAAAGCGCATAACCTTTGTCTTTACTTCCAGGTGCATTAGTCCTGAAATTTATTGTTATTTTAAGACTAGTACAATTTAAAAATTAAAAAATTTACCTAGTTACTATCAAGCAAATTAAAATAGATGTGTTTAAAAAAACAGCCTGGCTGAAAAATAAGGTTCGCCTACCTGCAAATAAATTGTTTCTGAATAGTAATGTAAAAATGGGAAAATAGACAAAAGTTATTAACAATTTATTGAAAATTTTAGATAAAAGAGTCATAATTTATAAGATACTAGGATAAATTTCCTACAAAATTGTTTTTTTCTTAATCATATGCCTTACTACTACCAAGTGTAAGGCGAGTGGTGGTTGTTTAACCTTGTGTTCTATATTTTTCACACCAACCCTTTCAGTCCTGTGTCAGTTTCATAATTACATTACATATTTATCCACATACAGTGTGCTCCCCGATTGTTTGGTCGTCGCTTGAAAAAGAAAGTTGTAAACTAGTTTGTGACCTAATTTTAGTTTCGAAAAATCAAGGGTGCCCTTGAAATGTTCAAAAGACGTTTTTTGCGCAACAGTAATGTGCTTTTTTAGAATGTGTAACGGTTGAAATTTAAACTAACGACGGCTCTAGAGAAACAACCAAAAAAAGAAACAACAAAGGAAAGTACGGATCAATGTAGCGCACTAGGTTTGTGGAGAATAAAGTATTTATAATAGTTAGAGAAGCAGCGTCTGGCTTTGTCGTAAAGTAAGGTTTTTTTAAAGAATTCTAAGAAATTAAACTGTTGGTGAACGTGACAGAAATAGAGAGACTGTCGGATAGATTCACGTACGTTAGCAGTAGCTTTGCTTAATAATTAGTAAGGTTCGCAATTAATGTGTCGGATTCACAGGTAAGCTTTAGTTACACCAAAATTAATGTTAAGGATTGGTTAATAAGAAGACTCTGCGTATACATATCACCTACACACGGCGATTTATCTGGTTAAACATGCAACAACACTGACTTAAACTAAAAATAACGGGGTTAGTACCACTCGCAAACCCAAAAAACCTTTTATTTTTATGTCAACCGCTCTAAGTGAAGCGCCCGATCCCTTATTGAGCTGGTTAAAAACGTTTGGTTATGGAGAGTACCACCGAATAAAGATTGTCTTAAGAACTTAAGATTAAGCCGTTTCATGTCATATGTACATAAGCTTAATACGCATTAACACTAATAAGTTACTTAAATAATAAAACTTAGCTGTAATCTGATAGATGCAGTTTAGGGAGTAAGAGTTTTCTGTTAGCGACGATATCGACAGTTCAGGAAATTAGGTAACCCCAGGATTTCTCTTAAGAAAGGTGTGCAAAGACAAACGGAAAACAGTAGGCTGCCTCGATAAAGTTACGAAGGATAACCAACCCCTGTTAGACGTGGTATCCACCGGTTGCCTGCAGCTTATCTAATGCAAAATCGTAGTGTGGTCTTTAATACCAAAATCGTAAGATCAATAAACGTGCTAAAAGAATTTCTCGTGACAATTAAAATTAATACAAACAGAAAAAAAAGCAATGTGTACCAATAATATTTATTAAAAATCTTGTACAATACATAAACGATTTGTGTAAATTTTAATTTTAAAATGCACGCGGAAGAAGAAAAATGTCCGCTGTTTGTCTAAAAATTTTATTTTATTTTCAACTAATACATAATTAGCAAAATGCGCGTCAAATACGACTTTCGTCGCGACAAAGCGAAATTTTGTATTCAGAAAGAGAGTAAAAGAAAAAAAGCAAAAGACTAGAGTTCATAATTCAGATAGTCACCGACAAGATCAGAATATCCAAAATGTCGATAAATAGCAAATTGATGGTTTTTTAAGACAAACCATAAGTCAAGAAAGGAATATAACCATCAGTAAATAGGATTCTAGTGAGGAAAGTCGGTCAAATAGCAGAATACCTGCAGAAAGCTACCAGATCCATCAGATATAACCAATCGAGAATCCGAACCAAAACTATAGACAAAGAGAAGAATTTAACAAAAACACAAAACACAAAATTTAGGCGGAAGCCAAGGATCAAAATGACCCTAAAAGCCCAAATGAATACTAACCCCAAAAGCAAACCAGCATGAATACAAAGAAAACCACAGGAACTTTAGTTAAACAAAATAGAACAATCGAGAACCAACACAAACAAAGGACAAATAAAACAACACACAGCACTAAGGTTGACTTGATGTCCTTCCCAACTGAGAAAATGACCATCCCTATGTCTAAATGTCCAACCAACCTTTCTAAGCAAATAAAAGTGGCGTGGAGAATAAATCAGGGTTTTGTTTTGTTATCTAACTTCATAGATAAAAAGTAAAAATAAGATGTGGTTTTTGAAAAGTCGCTTTAAGCAAATGATGAGATTTTAAGCAAAAACGAAGCACTACTACTAGCCAAAAAAAAAGTTAATAAATCACTAAGGCGTATCCGGATTACAATCAACAAACCACAAAAAAAATTAGCTTAGCAGCAAAATCCAGAGAAAATACAACCCCAAAAAAATAATAGAAAACAGATCGAGAGGAGAGAGAACGTAACAAAAAAGGAAAATTAGGAGCCAAGTACAGATCTGTCAATTGGAAATGGCCACGAGTGATTTAGGTAGCTGAAGTCCTTAAAAACAGTATGATAATCCCCAGAAAAATATTAAAAAAACAGTAAGTAAAAGAATTATCAAAAAGTAGGGTACTAGTAGCAAAGTCGCTCATAAAGCAAAACGCGTATTACTTACACACAGCAATTTATCTGGTCGAACATGCAACGACACCAACTTAAACTAAGATTAAAAAAGTAAGTACCTCCCGCAAAGCCAAAAGGCCAAAAGAATTAAAGATCAAACCGTTTCATGTCATATGTACATGAGCTTCATACGCATTAATACTGAATAAGTTAGTTAAATTATAAAACTTAGCTGTGATCGGATGGATGCAGTTCTGGGAGTAAAAATTTCTTGCTACTGAAGATATCGACAGTTCGGAAAGTTAGGTAACCCCAGGATTCTTGTTAGGCGAGGTGTGCAAAGAGGAACGAAAGACGGTAGGCTTCCTCGATAAAGTTATGAAGCATAACCAACCCCTGTTAGACGTGGTATCTATCGGTTGTCTGCAGCTTATCTAATGCGAAACTGTAGTGTGGTCTTTAATTAACAAGGAAGGTCTTAATCAGTTACTCCAACACCTTCAGTAGTTGTTCAGGTATAACACACAGCAAAATCATAAGGTCAAAAAACGTGCTAAAAGAATTTCACTTGACAATTAAAATTAATACAAACAGAAAAAGAAAAGCAATGTGTACTCACGGTGAATTTAACCGGATTTAAACTAAACCAATAATTTTTATTAAAAATGTTGTAACACACATAAATCATTGTTTGTCTAAGAATCTTACTCGATTTTATTTTCAACCAATAGAAAATTTGCAAAATGCGCGCCAAATACAACTTTTGTCGTAAGATTTTATCCGCAACACACGTTTTATATTGCTCTTGACACTTGTCCCATATTTCTAAAATAAAACAGTAACAAATTAGATACGCAGAAATGTTATTAAGTAAAGTTGTTCAAAATAAAAAACTGAGTAAACGTGCAAAATTTCTAAGTCCTGAGCCTACTTTAATATTTTTTTTAAGGTTTTTATTTTCTAATTAGATTGTTTGAAAAAATCCAAAAAAATGTTACTTATACACTGTTCAAAAATAGAATTTAATGACTGTGTATTAAATTTAAAACCAATAAGATAGGATTTTATTTAAAATATTTAATGTAGGTAATTTTAAGATTTCATAATCAACTTGCTCTAAATTATAAAGTAAGCTCATTCTGAACAACTTTTCTTAATAACATATGTGAGTACCTCGTCCCCAAAGAGCAGTTTACTGTTGTTCAAACAAATTAATATTAAATTAGTTTCAACCAAGCAGGGCTAATTTACAAAAATTCAAATTTCAATTCAAATATTTTTTGTCTTTTTCAAGAGACGACCTTACAATCGGGGGACACACTGTATGTGCGGTTGAGATTCAGAAGGTGAAGAAAGTAGACTAAACTATTAGGATACTTTTATAAAATTTTAAAACAAAATGTTTTAGTACTGCTTTTCCTAAACGTCTTTTTCTTCTTCTTAATCATATATGCCTGTTTACCATTAAGTGTAACGCGGATGGTAGTTATTTAATCTTTTGTTTTACATTTTTCTCTCTTGTGTCAGTTTCTTAATTTTGTCTTATTTTAAGGTTTTTTTCTTTATTTTTACTTTTGTTTCAAATATTCTTCTTGGCAGTCTTTCTTCACCCATACGGCATACATGTCCAAACCATCTCATCTGCCCCTTTGTAGGTTTTTCATTAACTAGTTGGATTTTTAGTTGTTGTCTGATTGTTTGGTTCCTTGTCTTATCTTTTGTTTTATTTACTATTTTTCGGAGGAACTTCTTATCCATCGCATTTATTCTTGGCTTATGTTTTTCAAATAGTGTTTAAGCTTCACTACTATATAATAGTGTCGATCTAACTATTTTTTTTACTACTACTGTTTTAATTTGTTCAGCGATTTTTCTCTTTCCTAGGAACGGTGTCTTGATTATGTTAAATATTTTTCCCCACTTTTCCGCTTATCATTAGTTGTTTGTCTATCTTTCTATTTCCTGCAATAACTGATTCCTTGGATTTGTTATTACTATATTTTTATTATTTTTATACATCATTTTTATTACTTTTATTATTCCTGTATTTACTCCTTTTTACTCAAGATTTTCCATATTTTTGCTCTTCTTATTTTATCGAACGCTTTTGTTAGGTCGATGAAACGCATAGGTAATTCCAGATTTTTACCTATAAACTTTTCACTAATCTGTCTTATCTAAAATGTTAAAACCACAGTACTTCTTTCTTTTTTAAGACTACACTGTAATTTTTCTATTGTAATTTCCACTTTGTTTCTTAATCTTTCTTTGATTATTATTGCCAAAATCTTCCTGGTATGCTTGATTTTTCTTATATTTTTTACAGTCTCTCTCTTATATATAGGTAGAACTTTACTTTTTTCTTCTTCTATAACTGTATTTCTGTCTTTATCTTTTATATTACCCGTTATGCATTTTTTCTTAATTGCTTGATTGTACCATAAAATAGTTTTTAATTTTCTTTAAAGTTTTCTTTCATTTTTGTTAAAATTTTTCCCACAACTCTTTCTTTGCTTCTTTAGTCGCTAACTTTACCGCTTTTTTCATTTCTTTATAATTTTTATAATCTTGTACTGGTTTGGTGTTTAGGTATCTTTTCAATGTTTGTTTTTATTTAATCTTTTTTGTATTTTTTCATTCCACTATTCTGTTTTTTTCTTACCTTCTTATTACGTATTCTTGATATCCACAGCTGTGCTTAGCTGACTCTACTACATTATCTTTAAACTGTTTCTAGTTTTCTTCTTCTGCATTCTGTGTTCTTTAGTTTGTAGTTTTTATTTTTTCATTTATGTTATTTTAGCCTTTCTAACTAATTAATCTTCGCAGGTGTATCGATTTAAGTTTTGCAGTTGCTTGTAAATAGAACAGTTGACTATTGTTTCCATAAAAATTTCATTTAGACTAAAGTTGTTAACAGCTGCAAAACTGGAATACATCACCCAGCCCTGAATTTACGTAGTAAAATTTAGATTACGAAAGTATGTCAAGGTCATTGAGTTTGAGGAGTAAAAGGATTGAAGCGAGAGCCAAGAAGTTAAAATAAGGATGATAAAACATCGAAAGAAGTAAAAACCGTTGAAAATAAACAGAATTGATTGGAAAAATTAGAAAAGAAAGTTGTTGGCAGATACAAAGTACGAACATAGCACCTAACCATAGAAATATAGTAGGTTAATTAGTAATATTTAGGTTAAGAAAGTATGTCAAGGTCATTGAGTTTGAGGGGTAAAGCAATAAAGGCGAGAGCGAGAGAGAGAAATAAGGACAAAGCATTGTATAAACTAAAAACCGTAGAAACACCAAGCTAAATAGAAAATTAGAAAATGCTAAAAAAAAATGAGGAAAGCGAAGTTAGTTTGTCGTGAAAAATTGACATATTTTGCATAAGTTTACAAAACTCAATTCGTCTATCAAAATTACCTTTAAATAACTTTTCTGTAAGAACTTTTTATGGGTAATATTTCTGTTTTTTGAACCATTCGATGAACAATGGATTTTGGCATATTTAAAATAACTCCAATCTGTGACAGCTACATGGATTTTCTTCCAACAAAAGCAAAACTTTAAATTGTTTGTTTTCATCTCTAGCATTTATGCAAATTTCTAACGTGACCAAATTCTCTGAATTTAGCTTCTATTCTACTCACCACTGTCTATCAAGTTGCATTTAATTAAATAATTGTGCAGCTTCTACTTGCGTACGGCTTCTGTCACCATATACAACCATGGAAAAAATTTGTCGTTTACCATTTTGATAAAAGCCAATTTGACATGTTACACATGTAATCCTGACATACACAAAGAAATGATAACAGGTCTGCATTGTTTATTTATTACCTGGGTAGCGGTAAATAAAAATTGACAAATCTAGTATATTTTCAAATAATATGTTAGAATTTAATTGTGTTTTTGCGTCCAGCATTTTTTCGAAAACGGTTCAAGATTGGTATAAGACATGTAACATAAAAAATGTTCAGAAATTTAAAAGAAATAGAATAAAAATACAAAAAATGGGGTTTTTATTTAAAATATGGAAGTTGATAGTTGTAACTTATTTTAGGGTCACCCTGTATACATGATAGTAAAGATAAAAAAAATGCGTACCTAATAATAAAAATTGACAAGGCTAAGCGTTTTTCTAAAAAACAAACACCTAAATTTTAAATAAATTTATACATTACATTTGGGACTCACTGTATATCTGTTTATCATACAAACTAATAATCACATATATTAGTGTTTAATTTTTAAACTTGAGATTATAGCAAATTATTATTTATTGTTAAATTTAAGAAATAAACTTAAAAAAAAAAATAACCAAGGCAATATTTGACATGAGCTTGATGTCACATTTCCAATTGCTTTAACCTTTTGTTTTACAGAAACATCTGTATTTTAATTAGTTCGTAAGTGTTTCACAAGTGTTTGTTGCTCATTTAGAAAAATAAAAAAACGTAATTAAAAAATATATATATATATAAAGTATACTGGTTTCCTGTATTAATAAAATTAAGTCGAAAATAAAATTATTGCTCAAGTTTTTGGTAAGAATCTATAAAACTTTACGGATTAAGAATTAATTGGTACAGGTATTGTTTGCAGTTAGTTATTAACAGTAGATAGAAGAAAACAATTAACTGTTTGAATTAAAAATTTGTGACGGTATTTGTAGACCAATTTCTCCCTACAGTATAGACATCCGTGTTTATACTCATGCGTTTGAATATGAATTTTTGTATTGAAAAATCTTTTGGGAATTTTAATTATTTGAAATTGCCAGTCCCGATAATTTATCGTTATTTGCTAGCAAAAATTATACCTTATTTCCTATTTGCTGACCGTCGTGAAAAGGTGTACATGGAAAATGTTGTCTAACAATTACACAATTAGACATGTGCGTTGTAGTATCAATTGGAGTAAAATCGTCTAGTTTAATTAGGGAATAAGTCTTCGACTACTGTTCCCGTGTAAGCACCTTTTTTTTACTTTCATTTGTTTTAATAAAATATTTGCATCACGGGTTCTATCAATTGCAGGCATCTTTTTTTTTGTTAGTTTTCCTCTTTGGCTTCTTTTGCTGATCACTGCAGTTGTGTACTCCATTTTAATTAATCAATAGATCCTTAATTATGGTTATGCTAGCAAGGATAATAATCCAAAAATTATAAAACACCAAAGTTGGTCTGGTATTTTCACCATCGTTGAAATTTCAACCTACCTTGGAACCTCCTTCTGGTCAAGGACACCACCCATGATAAGCCTGTTGTCTGATTCTTTGTAAGCAGTCCAGGAACTGTTTTTCACGAAGTCTATTTTGGTTTTTCCTTTTCTTTATTGGATAATAAATACTAGATTTGGATACGAATGCTGTCACATCTGCCTATTAACTGTCGAACCCCAAAGAATTCCTATTTATACAAGCTAAATTAACTCTTTTATGCTTGTCATTTATAAATTTTGCCCCGTTTTATGTATACGTACGGTGGCCGTAAGTTTAGCAACGTACCTTTTTGGCGATGCATAGATAATTTTGTGAACTAGAAAGATCTTTCCAAACACCTGATTAATTTTGTGCGCTTTTAACCTATTTAAATAATCGGCCAAGGTCCGGTACTCCCTGTAATTGTTGTCAAGTACATTCCGAACAATATTTGCCACGTGATCTCGGTGAATAGCTTGCATGTAATAATCGGTGCTACGACTGTCAAAAGTTTATAATTCGCTAATCTATTTAGGGCGTTTGTGCCTCGAATTATTACTTGTTTCTTAACTTGCTCTCGTGAATTATTATTATTTTATAACTATATTTTGCTATTAATTCTGAATGATATTATCTATTGTTAGGTCTGTGTGTTTCTATGAGTGTTGATCAAAGTCTAATCGCTATAATAATATACATATTTCTATCAATGTACGGTTTGTTTCTGTGTTTACGAGTTCCTAGTGGCTCTAGATATCTCTTATACGTAATCCTAAGTGGCGCTTTATAAATTTTTCGTGCAGTGTAGAAGCGTTTATTTCGAACAATTTTCAATAAGTTCACGAGCACTTCCGACTAAGAGGAGCTGCCGGCAAGACTTTCTAGCGCGGCTATATTTTTGGGTTTGTTTACAAATAAACCGTAACAAATTTAACTACATTCTTATTGCTTTCATAAATAATTAATAGTGTTTTAACAAACGAGTGCATTAATAAAGGCGATTAACAATCGAGATATTTTAACGCGTGAGCGAAGCGAGCGATTTAATGTTTGAGATTGTTAATCGCCCTTTAATTCACAAGGTAGTTACACAATTTTTCCGTAAACAATACTTAATAATTTTAATAAAATTATATTATAATTATTCTAGAGAAGGTATACTATTGTGAATTTACCTTCGATAAGCACTTTTTGTGAACTCACTACAAATTGTAAAATAAATAACATAATCTAACTTTGTCATTTATATTTTTTTATGTGCTTTGTTTTTGATAATTTTTTATCTTTTTGTCTTTTGTATAGATATTTACCATCAGTATTTTAATAATGAGGCACTAAGTTGATAGAGAACAACACCGGAAGTGGTTGACAATGTTTGATAAATCATGGACAAAACCCAAACGCATTTCTACTACGTTGGTTGTAACAAGTTAAACGTTCTATAATGACTGCTTAGATTATACCAAAGAAAAATATTTATTTATGTCCTTCCCGTGCAAGCGGCATTACTTTTCTTTAATTTGCTTCTACTTTTGAACAATGGGTAAACAATATTAAAGAACTGTGCGAGAGAATAAAATATAACATTAATGAGTTGAACATCTTTAAATGTTATTATTGAAATATTGCGTACATTGTAAAAATGTCTCACAGTGTAAACAAACTCAATATTTAATATAACTGTAATTAATGTTAATTTGTTATTATTAAAATATGTTTTGTTACAAATTACGACAGATGCTTTATTTACCTTTTGCATGTTGAACTTCATTAAACGATATTGGTGAAATGGTAACTTGATTTACTGATATGTATGTTTATTTGCCTATACTTACATCGTTTATTAATAGAAAATCGTTCATTAATAGGTGTCATTAACGATTAATTTTGTTTGCATTAATGTAAGCCATAAACGCACGGTGGACGGAAATAGTATATTACAGAACTAGTTTTAGAAGACGAGTACAGTTTCAAGCGGCTTGATTTGAAAAGTACACATTTCTGAAACAAATTCTTTATACTATTTTTTCTATTTTGGGCTTTTTAGATTGAATTTAATTTTTAATTTAGGGATTTTGAAGTATAATTAGCAATAATTTTATTTAACTTTGGTTTAAATGCTAGTTTAAGTTTAATTAGTAAAATTATCATACGTATAATTAAAAAAATGGGCAAAATATAAACAAGTAGATAAATAAATCTACTGAACATTAATTACGATTTAAATTAACGCACGCCAAACGTAACGACCGCTTTGACGTTTAATATCAAATTAGTGTTACCACCGTTCGGAATAAAAATTGTTCTATTTTTTATAAAAATAGTGATTTAATAACTGTCTTATTATTTCTCCAAAGTACATTTTTGAATTTATCCTTTACCTCTAAAAACCAAGAATAAATTATTTTAAACATAGTAGTTTTATCTTAGGTTATTTAATTTTACTTTGGAACAGTACTGCAATTTACAAAAAAATAAAAAAAAAGTTCGAGTCAGCTGAAATTTGAAAATGGTTGCAGTTAGAAAAAATTTTTCGGTATTTTCGAAAAATTTTATTTAAAAAAATTTAAATTGAGCAGATAATAACACATAGGGAAAGGTGGGGCTAGAGTGAACACTTTTGTATATTAAAGATTTTTTTTTTCAGTCAACTGGTGATGCTTACCTTATTAAAACTCTGTGTATGCTTAGAACGACTGAACCTTGGTGTAGCAAATGATAATTTTATTTTGATATAATTTTAATCTCTTGCATGGAAATCGCCACTTTAAAGGTTATCATATTGTTTACTTTAGCCCCATGTGCGAGTTGGAGCAGACATCTTACTAAAAATTAGTGAACACATGTAAAACATAACTGATTTTTGGTGTAGAGTCATTGTTTATTTTACTTTTGTTAGTTGACTTTAAAATTGTACTTAAGACAGTAGATGTCGCGGGTATGGAAAGTCTTCTTTTTTTTTCTTTTGGGGGGTAAGCCGGGACTTTTTGCATTTTTTATTAACAAGATCAATGTTTCCTTGTTCGGAGTAGTAGAAAAGTTCCGACACTTCTCTCCTCCTAAAGGATTTCAACTTCACTTCCTTGCTGTTTAGCAAGCCGATATCTTGCCTATGTAGTGAGGCCGATTCACCAAAACCATATTCAACCAATAAAAGTTCTTTGGGCGTAGTCGTCAGTCTCGTCATCATTACGTAAGCTCATGTGGTTGTCGATTCAATTTTTTCTTCCCCCACTTTTCCCTTCTTAACAGAGAATAAATCCTTCGCTACTTTTTTTTACTCCTTTGCTTTTTTCTTTTACTGATTTTGACAAAAAAAATAATGCTTTGGGTGGAGATGACAGTAATGACACAGGAGTGTCCCCGTCATTGGCTACGTTTTGCCAAAATTGCTTAGAAGTGTGAGTGATGGCGGAAGAAGATATGGATGGCAGAGATCGATCAAGAGTTTCTTCAACGTTTTCACATAAGTTTAAGGGCGATGATGGCACAGAACAATCAATGCGTAGGTTAACATGAAATTATCATCCGTGAATACCAAATTATTTATCGGTCAAATCCTTGTTTTTTGAAATCCGGATGTAATATTCCGGTTACGTACAGAGCCTTTGAAATTTGGGATATGTGCTGGATCCCAATGGTTTTTTCAGAGATATTCCTGAGAAAATCGTTGAAAGCAATTCTCAAGGCGGCTTTAAAAAAACCGAAAACAGACACACTCAATGGTTGTAAACAATGACTGCAATAAGGTGGAAATGACGGCATCACAATTCCTTCCCTTTTGGCTAGTTGAATTGCAGCCATCGAGATGTGACTGGCATGATTGTCCATTAAGAGCAAAACTGATTTTTCCTTAGAGCAGTTGGTATGCTTTGCAATGTGAGTAAAAACTTGCGGAAACACTTCTAGAGTCATCCAGCTACCTCTAACAGCACCGGTTAGTGGATTCTGCATAAAATATTTATTCATGTACAGTCTTGGAAATAAACACATTGGTTGAATGGCCTTTCCTTGGAATGGCACAGATTGTTACTCTTTCTGCTTTCTACTTGTTTTTGACCTGATTGGTGAATAATTTTTGGTGGCGGAGGGACAGTCTGGATGCCAGGCTCATCAACGTTTAAAATTCTATCAGGGGCTAAGTTATATTTATCCATCACCTTCGAGTAGTTAAATTAAAAATTTTTCACATTTGATCTGTTGAACGCTATATTTTGTGCCACACTCGTGTTTTCAGGTTTTCGCAAAGAAAGCTCAAGATTTTTCAAAAATCTGTTGAACCAATTTTTTATTGTTTTTTTATTTTTAGTCCAACTATCGGGATGTTTTACCACAATAGTTTTAGCATACTTGTAGGCGATACTCCTAGTTAAGGTCGAAGTCAGGCCGTATTGTATCTTTAAAGCTTTCACGTAGGTTAAGTTCTTCAGACTCTGTAAATACTTGTCTATATTGATACTTCCGGTCCCAAATCATAAAAGGTAGACTGATTGTTTTTTTTTACACTTTTGAACAAGCATTTTGGCTTTAGTCCGTAGTGCTTTCTTTATAGATTTGTTGCCTGTTAATACAGCCTTTACAATTTGTTTTGCTTTACTCTCCTCCGGTATGAGAGCTTGTTCGTGTAATTACGTACCATTCTAAAACAAAACAGAAAAACGTTATAAATAAAAAAATAGGCATTGGAAACAAATGAGGTTAAATTGAACAGTGGCTTAACCATTCTACAAACTCCATTGTTTTTCTTTGCAATACGTTTACAAATGCACTTTAAAGGACATACATAGCATTCTCAATTAAAAAATTGTTAAAAGCAACAAAATCTTGTATTTTAATAAGTCCTCACCTAGACACTTACAAATAATAATATATTTTGTTCTTTTCTTGTCCTTGGAGCAATTTACGCCAATAAAACTATAAATAAAAATTTTTTTTATATTACGGACTCCACTTGTCATACTGTACCAATAGTCAAATTAAAAAAAAAATTAATTTTACATTTTTAAATAAATTAATTTAAAATCACCCTGTATCAAGAGTCAAATTTATAATGAAAATGCAAAACCCAGTTACGTGTAACAGTATTTAAGAAACTGTCAACCAAACAAAATGGCACATTAGACAAGGACGACGATACTCAAACTACTTTTCCGCAATAATTAAAACAAGCGGTGTATCCAAGTGAACTCCATACTTGTAAAGAATGACAATGGAGGTGAAACGCTCATAAATGTGCAAGTCTAAATAATATTATAGCTGGCGATCAATCGTAAGACAAAATCTTATCTGATTTTAGCGATCAAACCGTCAAAATTAGTTTAAATCCGAAGATAATGTAATCCGTTGTGAAGTCTGACTGAAGCTTGAATTAATTTATGCATCAAAAAATCAAACTCTAAAAGTAAGCCTTCTAAAGAGTCTCACGCAGCAATAAATGCGAGACGGGGATGACATCACAAAACATATTTTAAAGTGTTTTGACGCCATAGATACACTAAAGCTAATTAGCATTGTATTGGTGACTATCATGCTAATGGCCCGTCGTGATAATTTGCCTTACGTGAAAGACCTAAGAAAATCAAAACCATGGAGAAAAATAACGGGAGAAACCAAAAGTCAATAGAAGTGCCGCCATATTTGTGAAGGATTAATCATCGTCCAACAAAGGAAATAAATTCTAGCAAAAAATTTTGGTAACCCGAAAAGTAATGATGCAAACTTTACTTTTCGTCGAACTAGCTTTAAAAAATGTCATATACGTTAAACGCGACAAATGGCATTTTCAGCTTGTTAGTTTGTGAGCTAAGGTCGTCGCCTAGATTTAGGTCTGTAGGCGTCAAATGCTTTTACACACACATAGAAAATTTTTGTCGGATCTGCTTGGTTTTTTCTTCGACAAAAAAGAGAAGCCGTTCAAACGTTAAAAGTCAGGATATAGAGGTTTTTGTTTAAGGCATTGGAAAACCAACAACAACATACGACAGCGCCATATACTGCACCCAAAATAATCCCAACTGCAAACTATTTTTAAAATTGGTGCTCGACTGCAAAACTTGATTTACTTTCATGCGTTCGGGAGAAACCGTCGCATGAAGTTTAGATACCACACGAGAGGAAGGTCAAGTGTTCGGAAATTACCTAAAGAAATTTTTTCCATATCAGTAAAAACAAAAACTTTATATGTAAAGATAATATTTTATGCAAGCGTCACTAACCCTACAAAAGCTTCAACTGCACGCATACATAAACTTGATTATTTTTACGGGTTTGAAAAAGAGAACCAAATAGGAAAAGATGGGAAAAAGGTTGAAAAAGACCTGAAGTTGTGAAAACTGGTAAAGTTGTTATCGATGTCTTAAACAAAGGGAGCGTTGGCGATTACGATAAACAGGAACAATGCCATAATCTAGTTATTAACCGCAAAGCTAAAGGTCGTGTGCGAAATGATAAGTACCTTGGAAATAATTATCTATGTCGTTTTAGAAGGCGAATACAGAGCTGTATATTCATAAACCATAAGCGTAGTAGTTAACAGCACAGTTCCCGCCTATACCATAATCAAATAATTTCTGAAGCAATAGTTCATGGTTTTCCGTATCAACCGCCTTTGAAAAGTCTAGAAATATATCACAGAGCACATTTCCTTCTTCCCTTGGAAATTTTTCGTATAAGGTGATAGATTGCTGTATAAGTGTTTTTATTTTTTAAGAAACCGTGTTGAGAGTCTGTGAAAACTGATTTTGCGGTAAAGAAATTCAACAGTCGTAAGTTTATAATTTTTTCTAGTATTTAACTAATAACAGGAAGCAGACATATCGGTCTATAATTTTCATAGTTTTCTAGATCACCCTTTTTATACAACGGTTTAATAATACCTGTTTAAAGAATGTCGGGAAATATCCCTCTACATAAGCATTTATTAAAGATATTGCATAACGGCTAACACAATGTTGTGAATAATCTATTTAATTAGCGTAATTGGTAGTTCATCATAACCTACACTATTTTCATTTTTCATGGCGGTAACTACTTCAGTTATTTCTATATGGTTCACAAGATAAAGAAAAATTGAATCGTGAATAGAAAATAGAACTGCCCTATCTGAAGAATGTACTTTCGAATTTGCAATGTGGTTTTCAAATTCATTGAAATATTGATTAAGTTCATTTTGCTGTATTTACATTAACATTTTCTGGCAGTATAATAGTTTTTTGCTGGGTGACATTATTTACAGCATCCAACATAGCTTTCAATTTGCTCGAGGAGTTCCTTATTTGGTCTCTAATATAGTCTTTCTTAGCTGGGGTTAATAACGTATTGTATCTGTGACGGCAGTAATTATGAATGGGCATATATGCTGTGACATGGTTGGATAACAATTGGGAGATTATTAGGTTGTTCTTTATCATCTGTAGTACGGGATCGTTTTATTGCTTTTACACTTTTTCAGCACACTGTTTCGTCCTAAATAATGTTTAAAAAACCTAATTGTTTTGTTGTTAATATCTTTTTCCAAGTTGATAATATTCTAGTCAGTCGCACTTAACTCAATGTTGAGGAGTTGAATAGCACTATTAAGCATTACACGATAACTTTTATGTTTACTAAATTTTTGAATTTACATTCATGAAATTTAAAACTTGGACACCACAATTTCTGTAAACAAAAGTTTGCACATTATGAAGCGGGTTTAAGGGTATCATTTACAATTCTAACAGCAGGTAGTCTCAGCAGGGGTTATCTTATAGAAGGACTGTAGAATGAATCATTACACTAAGCACGTTTTAGAAAATAGGTAATTTACGTTGCTTACTTAATTTTTTCTTTAAAGAATATATTTGAAGGTATCGCTAATTAAACACCATAGCTCGATTAATTATCGAATCAAAATTTTGTTTAGGAAATGTTTACAAAATAAAATTAGAAATAATTTTGATTTAAAAAACGTCTACAAGCAATAACTTTTAAATTAAATCAAAAAACTAAACATGGTTATTTGGGTTGACTGATTATTACTTATTTTTAAATAAATCTAACCTACTAATTATTGTAAGTTATTAAAAAAAATCATTAAACTCTCTATTCATAATATTTAGTCCTTACAAAATGTATATTTTATGACGTTTCATTTTTTCTGTAGTTAATATAAAAGTGAAAATAAAAACTAAGGCAATTCTTATTGTCAACGTATATATTTAGTTTTTGACAAGAATTTATTACATAATTATAATTAAGATACCAAGTTATAGTTTAAAATTAAATGAAAACTTTTTTTTTAAATAAAGGTATTACTATATAAATAAATATAAGAAATCAATAATGGGTGTGACCTCCATTATTATTGATACATTCTTGGAGGCGTCTGCTCATTGACGCTATCAAGGTATCAATATAATTAATATTAATCGTTTCCCATGCGGTATCAATGGCTGCAATTAGTGCATTACGGTTTACTGGTATAAAATTTGGCCCTTGTTGTCTTCGGATAACAGCAAGTATTCGAGCCCAAACATTTTCGATAATGTTAAAATCTGGGCTTTTTGCTGGCCAGGGTAACAGCTCCAAGTTATTTGCTTGTATCCAGTTGCGCACAACCTGCGAAGTATAGGGTCATCATATCCCGATAGTTAATTATCGAATGTTCCAAGAAAATATGTGTAAATAGTAAATGGAATCTACTAACGTAACGTTAAGTCGTTAATTATAGTTACATAACTCTCCTTTCATAAGATATAGTTCATATTAATATGCTTATTGTAAAGCTTCGTACACACCTGAACAACAAACCGAGGAACAAACAGAACAACGAACCGAACGGCAATCGGAACATTAATTTGGACGGTGCTACGTACGAATTTTAGAACAGATTCGCAAGTCCTGATTGTTCCACGAACGGTTTGCGGCGTTCCCGCAACTTGTCGGTTTTTTCTCCGACATCAAAGAAAATGCGCGCGAATGCGTTTGCAGGTTTGGACGAATCTAAACAAAACGGCGAACAAACTTATGCGGGAGAATTAAATTATTTATTTTTTGTCCTTCCTTTTGTGGGTTTGTTGTGTTTTATGGAGTTGACAAAAGAAAAATGTTTTAAATTAATCAGTGTTTAAGAATGCAAGAAAAAAATGATGTCTCTATTAGCATCATTTGGGTGGGAAATTTCTAAAATAAAAAAAAAAAGCTAAGTAAATTATAATTTTTACTCTTCTTTGTTATTAAGGAAAAAGCGCAATTGCAGCGTAAATATTTATAATTAGATATTTTCGAAAGTTTATAAGTCTTCTATTGTAATCTTAATACTTAAAAGAAAATACTGTCCATTAGCATTATAAGGAAATGGCTTTTACTTTATGAATAAGTTTCAATAACAATAGAATATCCTTGCTTGTTTAATTTACTTCCTTTGAGTCATATTGCTCTAAGGGTTGTTACATTGGTCATTAGAAGTATGTAATAAATAAACAATTACCTACTGTTTGAGAAGGGGTAGTGTGAACCAATAAATAAAGTAAGAAATGTAAATTCTATTTTAGATTAAAATTTCAAATGTTTTGAAAATGCCACCTCATCTCGGTGCTGATTTGAAAGCGCGGATTGTTTCGGAATTAGCGGTGGGCCGTAGCGTGCGTGAAATTTCACGTATGTTAGATATACCAAAAACACCGTAGGGCATTACCGAGTAAAATGGAATCTTGAACACACTTCGGAAAGAGCCATCGGACGTGGTAGACATAAAGTATCTACAGGTGCTCAAGATCTCGAGTTGTTTCATTACGTAACAGAACAACCATTTGCTACATACTCCAGGGTTATAGCAGATACACATGCTGCGAAAAAGGTTTTCAGTGACAAAAATATGAGACGTCGTCTGGAATTTGCAAGGCGATATGTGAACGAACCTTTGGAATTTTGGAATCGAGTGATTTTTAGCGACGAAAAAACGTTCAATAGCCGCAACGATGGACCACTAAAAGTTTTTAGAATGGAAGGAACTCGTTACGAAAATAATCACATATGTCCTAAAAAAAGAAGTGGTTATTTTTCTGTAAATGTGTGGGGTTGGGTTAGCGCGCAGGGTCCAGGAGTTTGTTGGGCTATCGATGGACGTCTTGATTCTGCTGCGTATTTAGATATTTTGGAAACTATTATGAAACCTTCAGTCGAAGTGTTTTATCCAGACGAAGATTATATTTTCCAACAAGTAAGTATTCTTATTTCACTATACTTTCTCCAAAAATAGTTCGGGATCTGTTGAATTAACATTTTCATAATGTATTTTGTTGTTAAAGGACAACGCCCCTATTCATACTTCGCGGGTTGTGCGCAATTGGATACGAGAAAATAACTTGGAGCTGTTACCCTGGCCAGCAAAAGCCCAGATTTTAACATTATCGAAAATGTTTGGGCTCGAATACTTGCTGTTATCCGAAGACAACAAGGGCCAAATTTTATACCAGTAAACCGTAATGCACTAATTGCAGCCATTGATACCGCATGGGAAACGATTAATATTAATTATATTGATACCTTGATAGCGTCAATGAGCAGACGCCTCCAAGAATGTATCAATAATAATGGAGGTCACACCCATTATTGATTTCTTATATTTATTTATATAGTAATACCTTTATTTAAAAAAAACGTTTTCATTTAATTTTAAACTATAACTTGGTATCTTAATTATAATTATGTAATAAATTCTTGTCAAAAAACTAAATATATACGTTGACAATAAGAATTGCCTTAGTTTTTATTTTCACTTTTTATATTAACTACAGAAAAAATGAAACGTCATAAAATATACATTTTGTAAGGACTAAATATTATGAATAGAGAGTTTAATGATTTTTTTAATAACTTACAATAATTAGTAGGTTAGATTTATTTAAAAATAAGTAATAATCAGTCAACCCAAATAACCATGTTTAGTTTTTTGATTTAATTTAAAAGTTATTGCTTGTAGACGTTTTTTAAATCAAAATTATTTCTAATTTTATTTTGTAAACATTTCCTAAACAAAATTTTGATTCGATAATTAATCGAGCTATGGTGTTTAATTAGCGATACCTTCAAATATATTCTTTAAAGAAAAAATTAAGTAAGCAACGTAAATTACCTATTTTCTAAAACGTGCTTAGTGTAATGATTCATTATACAGTCCTTCTATAAGATAACCCCTGCTGAGACTACCTGCTGTTAGAATTGTAAATGATACCCTTAAGCCCGCTTCACAATGTGCAAACTTTTGTTTACAGAAATTGTGGTGTCCAAGTTTTTAAATTTCATGGGTGTACAACTATACTTTGAGTAACATCACATTATGGTCTAAAAACCCCGTAGGAAAGACGTCCAATGAATATTGTGTTGCATTTACATTGATGTTTGTGATAATGTTGTCAATGCATGATTTTGAGCATGAAGTTATCCTCGTAAACTCTTTTATTAATGCAACCAATATTGTAAGATAAAAAAATTTCATCTAAAATTTTTTTATTGTATGTTTCCGACAGGTAATCGATGTTAAAATCTCCAGCTATAAACAATATAAGCTTTCTATTAACCAATGAATCTAGTAGTACCTGTAGTTTTCTTAAGAATAATGTATAGTCTGCTTTAGGAGATCAGTAAATTGAGATGAGAACAATAACAATCTTCCGCTTGTAAATTGATTTCATCAAACCGTTTACACTGTATATCTTCTCTACAATAATTTGCAGTACCTCCGTGTTTATTTAATGGTCCACAGAAGCTGGTAATTAAATTATGTCCATACATTTTGTAGCATTGAAGTTGATCTTTAGTTTGCCATTGCTCCGACAGTGTGACAAGTTGTCTGTTGTTCTGATTGAGGTTTAGGTAATGCTCTAGTTCATTATAACTAGTTCTTAAAACTGCACATTTTGACTATGCAGCGATTGGTTTTGAGTTTGGTAATTGCTATATGGTTTCTTCCGTATATTCTGTTTTGCTCTTAACGGTTTCAGAATATTTTAGGTAGATTAGACAGTGTGTATCTAAAGCTGAATGTTCTGAGTTTAAATTTTCTTTTTTTGCTGTATTGTAGTTTACACAGTTAATCATGCATGTCATAATACATTCGTATTTTGCTAAGAGTTCTTTTGTAATATTTTCTCATGTTTTTTGGTAAATTAGAAAACTCTTTGTTTTTAATTAAAACAAAAATTAATATGAAATATTTATTGATTGGTAAATTTATTGTGACATTTGCACTCTTGGGTTTGTTAAAAAGTGCCCTGAAAGGAGAAATGCCTTTTCTGTGAGCAGATCAGTATGAATAGTAATGATATTGCGCGTAGGAAAGATTCATAAAGGTAGAAAAGCTGATTTTAAAGTTTTCTTGGTTCAACTTTAGTGGATACAGATTCAGTTGATTGGTGCTCTTTTAGCATGCATATTTTCTATTTAGAAGAAACTGTTAAGATCATGAAAATAATCCTCAAAGGTGCACGTACTATAGCTACGTATAAACTGACTTCGGTTATTGGTGATTGCATATTAAGAAACGGCGGACGTTCTTTGAAAAACTTGATGCTTTTTGCTTATACGTTTTTACAAGTACTTTTAAGAAATTAAAAAGTCTTTGACTTTAAAGATAAAAAAAATATATCTAATTTTGACACTGAAACCTTTTGAATTCTGAAGGAGAAGTCAGATAATAATCCCAGGGTTCTTTTTTAGACTGTTGAGATTAAAGTGGCAGATAGGGACATTAAAAAAATTACTTTCTTTAATTGACAGTTTGGTTTTTTTGAATTTAGATTCCATGAAGAAGCTAGAAAGCAAGCATTCTTCCTTATCTAAACACTTAAAATTTGTACCTCCTTAATAAAAATGACGATTATCTTCAAATGTTAATACAGGATGTGTCAAAGGGTATAAGGTCTTTTTATAATAAATTTTCTGGCAGAATTGAAGGTCTGCGTCCTAATCGTCTTAAGGACCTAATTTAAAAACCAAATTATGCTGCTTTCAAGGTTTTGCTTAAGTTTGTAACTAATCTATGCAACTTTAATCAAAAAGGTGTAGACTTGTTGGTTAACTGACGTGAGTAGCACATACAGAAGTAATTGGGGAATATCATCATTGTCCTAGGCAAATGGGTTTTGGAACAAAAGGTGGGTGTAAATTCATTGTTCAAGTTGCTAGATTATTCATTGAATGAAACTCAAAACGCAACACGGCGTCGCGAAATGTCAAACTAACTTAACGGCGAGGGGTGGGTCTAGAAAAAAGTGTGTCTCTTACTTAGCTTTATAGATGTTTATAGATTCTTATTTCAAATCAGATTTGGGATTTTATCAGGCGCCATACAGATTTTTTTATGTATACCTACAACAAAGGCTTACTAAAAATCCGGAAACAACGTAAACACTTGAAAGAAATTGTTTTAAAGAAAGAAACGCAGATTACGTGTGGTTTTCTATTAACATAAAAGTTTATGTACAATTCTTCGATTACACCTTAAAACCGAATGTAAAAAAATTTATATATAGCTTATACAGATTTACAAGGTTTGTAAACCAAAGTGGAATTGTGGTATGTATTTAAAACAAAATATTACTTTAACCTTAATTTAAAATTTACCACTCCGTCTCAATTTGTTTCATTTCGAACAACAAAACTAAAAAACAACAAGAAAAACGCACCTTAATTTGGCTTATTTTTGAATGCGCACCAAACGCAATACAAAATGTCCATCTATAAATTGACACATTTTAACAACTTATAACTTGAGAACGGAAAAAGATATGGACTTCACTAAACTTCATAGATATACTTTAAGTTTCTGTTGACATTGCTGCCACATGTAATTTTTTTATGAAAATTGACGAAAAAAATTAAGTTTTTTGAATTAAGGTTGTGAGTTTAGTTTAAATAGGGCACTCTATAATTCTTAACACCATTAGGGAAGCCATTTCTTATCCTTTCCAAAATTGTATTCATTGTTGGCATTAACTCACGTTTTTAGGAAATAATTTACTTTTTAATAAAACTAAAAAATCACATTCTAATAGCTTATAACTAGAGGATGAAACAAGGTATTGAAAGCCGGTTTTACAGAATGTCTTAAAAATTTTTAATTTTATCTAACGTGGTTGCTAAGTCTCAGACGTTTTGTTAAAAAATTACTTTTATATGAAGGGCTTTTGTCAAATAAAACTACTAATATTTCTAATAATTATCTGCAAATATTTGTCTATAAATAATCATTTAAATGAATATTTTAAGCATTTTCAGTTCATAGTTTCTATTTAATGTTTCGGTTTTTGTAAATTGACTTACCAAGCTAAGAGTGACTTAATAAATAATATTAATTTATTAAGGGTGCTGTATAACTCATATCGAGTTGCCAAAAGTGTCAGATAAGTAGTAATTAGTGCAAGAAGTTCTTGACATAATTTCATAAAAATGTAAATTATTCTCTAAAAATGTGGAAAAATGTCAACATTATATACATTTGTAAAACGAACAAGAAATGACA
The DNA here is from genome assembly GCA_030710515.1 of Abscondita cerata. Taxonomy (NCBI): domain Eukaryota; kingdom Metazoa; phylum Arthropoda; class Insecta; order Coleoptera; family Lampyridae; genus Abscondita; species Abscondita cerata. The sequence continues at coordinate 231,020 of JALBCR010000990.1, forward strand.
GTTCTAATTATGTTACGAATTATAGCGTGTCCTATTTAAACTAAACTCACAATTTTGGTTCAAGAAACTTAATTTTTTTTTGTCAATTTTTATAAATAAATTACACGTGGCAACAATGTCAACGGAAACATAAAGTATATTTATAAAGTTTAGTAAAAACTGCCTGTCGATATCTTTCTCCGTTCTCAAGTTATAATTTGTTAAAATGTGTCAATTTATAGATGGACACCTTGTATATGATAATTCTTCAAAGTAAACAAACAATTTACTTAACAGTAGTTTTTTTTTTTGATGATGTCAACAACCGGTTAGTCGTTACACTTAAATTCTTACAGAAACAGTTTAATTACGCCGAATAAATCGTAAAATGCCTTGAACGGTATGGCATTTTTATAATTGGTTCTGAGGTAAAAGAAGAATTTGACGTATGCGTAAGCGTTGTTTTGACCGAGTCAAACGGAACTGAAAACTTACTCAGAAAGAATTCTGAAGATTTTATACAGATAAAAAAATTTTAAGATTTTACAAATTTTTGTTAATACTTTGAGTTTCTTTGTAGAGAAAGTCTTTCTTTCTTCCTGTTTGTTTTTTTATTCGCTCTTCGTGATTGTATTGCGTGCTGATCAAAACCGTCCTAAAATCAGAGTTAACATTGGTTTTCGTGAGTTCTCCAAGGTGTAGGCTTTCGTAAATACATATCGAGCTAAGCGGTTGCTGGTAATTCTACAAAATTAGACCATCCTGACCCACCTCAACAATTAGTCCTGGCAAAGACGTTACGAACGCTAGTAACTTAAAGTCGTATACCTTTCCTTCTCTATACGGGAGTGTCGTCTCACTATAAAAGACGTTAAGCAAAATGCGATCCAATTATTACTACTGATTTAAACTGTCATCAACATGTATTTCGCGTAGAAGAGTTTTAGTTCGTACTCTATCTACTTTGTATTGTACTCGTTACGTTTCCGTGTATGCATATAATCTGACACTTACGTGTAAGGGTAGTGAAAGTTAAATTTATAATTCACTGATTGCTACTAATGTTGAAACATTCCTTTTGGTAGCAACAGGGAAACTACCAAAAACTGCAACTGGTTTCCCGGTTGTTAAAATAGACGTTGCAGTTTAGTGTTCCATTCCTTTGATTCTTTTTGGTATCTACGTCAATCGGTTCGGTGCGCACCCGCCGTTATTGTCCCTGAATTTTAAAATGCGTTGACACTAGTCGATAGAGATTAATTTATTAATTTACTTACAATAACTGAAGTTCTAATTTAGCTTGTTATTTTGTTGTAACATGAGATTTTTGTCAAATTTTATTTGCGGCCATTTTAGTTATGTAGTAGCGTGTTGTCACATACCGAAAGTATTGTTTAGGTAATTTATTTGCGATTTTTGTCTCTCAAACATATTGGTACTGGTCAGAACAGCTGCTAACATTTAGATTTAGAAATTTTTCTAGACTAGTTGCTATTGGTTTACCTACTCCCGATTTAACGGGTACAATTCAACTTTTGACTATAACATACGTTGTCTGTAACCTTAACTTTATATCACGTTGCACGTTATCAAAAATATTGTTTTAAGTTTTTCATACAAATTACTTTTATTGGTTTATACGAAAAAGCTTTACGCGCGCTGTTTGGTATTTAGCGATTGTTAAAAAAATAACAATTATGATCCGCTACAGTTTTGTGCTTGTTCTTAGTTACATAGTACTTTGTTAATTTTGTTTACCGAGCCTGGACCAACTTACAGGCTGATTTTTTAAATATAGACTTACAAGCTTCTCCCTCTCTTAATTTCTACATACACAAAAAACCCTACAAAAAATTAACACGTTATTATTTCTCATAATTTATTATTATTATAAGTATTTCCTAACATTATTAGGAGATTGGATGATAGGTTCAAGACATATACAGAGAGTATTTCAATCTTGTTTATTTGACTGTAAAGCATAGGAGTCTTGTAGTTTGTAGAATATCTGTTTACTAACAGTTTTGACTTTTGTGGATAGTTGTATTGATCTTATTTCTTATATGTACCTTATTATCAAAGACAATACTTAAGTTCCTTTTTTTGAAAGTTCTGAAAATGTATGGAAGTCAAATGTTGATTCTAGAACACCTGAGATTTCTACTTAGTAGGAGAACTGGGACTCGATTCTGTTACTCAAACATTTGATTGATTTAAAGTTTGAAACAAAGTTGGATGTGGCAAGATTTTATGCTGTTACTCGAAAGGAGCCTTCAGCTTGGTTAAATGTCTTGCCCTCTAGAAATCATGGCACCTTACTGTACTATAACGTCTGCAATATTTTTGTTTCTTTAAAATTTGGTTTAAAGTTTTGTTGGGTTTATGACTGCATTTGTGGTTTAAAATTCAACTAAGATGGGGTACATAGTTTATTATGTAAGAGTATGCTTGGGAAATGGTTTTTTCATTCATCATTAAATAAAATCGTAAAACAAGGTTCAGTTTCAGCACACATCTTCTGGAATTTTTAGAGATGATCCAAAATGGCCTGATGCTGTAAGTTTAATTTAAATTTAAAGTGGTTTGATAATACTTTAGCCGCTATATATATATATATATCGATGGCCTAGACGCAATACCACGTATCAACATTTTGACAAATTTTCAGGAGAGACAAAAAAGTGTATTATTTATTTATACATGTCTAGCTAAAAATTGTAGATTTTACACAACAATATCCTAAAAAATGTTTTAAAATTATTTTTCTGGCAATGCGGTTTGATACGTGGTATTGCCTGTTGAACCAGATGTTGATAAGTGGTATTTGACCAAAAATACACAAAATTTAATATAGTACCCAAATTAAAAAATTTTTATTAGATCTTTTTATAGGAACAAGAAAACATTATGAATAATAAGTAACGTCCAAATAAAACATAAAACCACTTTTAGTTAAAATCTAAGATATTTTACATTTTCTAATAAAAAATAACATTAAAGAGTAAACCTTAATCTAATTAGGTACAAATGTAACACCTTTGGTAACTGAAAAACTTCTAACAACTATATTGCACTAATAATAATTAGTAGTCTTTATTAAATTGTAAAGAGTCGTAAAATCCATGAAATTCTGGTGCAAGTGTAGATTTTATGTCTTGTAGGTGAGAAAATTTTTGGGCAGATATTTTTAGTTGGTCTGGGAACAAGCTTTCAAGTACGTAGCTAGAATTATCTATTTTCTTGGATCTTTGTGGTAAATCTCGAATTTGTCTTATATCCTATAGTGCCTTCAGGAAAATAATGCAGTTCTCTCAGGTTATTGACAGTTGGGGTCATTTGTACAACGTCCAGGTCTTATACTTCTGTACCTTATAAGATCTTTATTATCATAATTTTTAAATATTTCATGCGTCAAAATTTCTGCATTTAAGGGAGTCGGTTTTTGTCTTGCTTCACGGGTTTCAGTAACATAATCATAAGGTAATGTAATTTCCCGATTTTTTAGTTTTCTTTTAATTAAACTATGGACAGCATCACATTCCATTTGTGTATGTCCGGGTTTCAAATATTTTTGTGCTACGGGTTTTTGTTTTTAACGGCATATTGTAGCAGTGCATTCGAGAGTACAACATTGCGATCTGGTAGCCGCAGCCATCGCTCCACAATATCACTAGCAAATCATCTTTGCAATACTTCTCTAAATGATTAATAATAATTGTGGCAAACACAGAGGAACATAGATCTCCCTCAACCTCAGTTCCAACATTTATGGGGTTTCAAATTATATACAGTAAAATTGTGAATCTTTAATCTAGTTTTAAAATAAAACTTATTAGCGTTGTTTACAGGGCACATTTTCACTGCTTGCACATCCATAACAAATACATGGCACCTACCTTCCTTGGCTTTGCCTTTATTGATATCTTTTGCGTGCCTTGCTTGCTCTTTAAGGGTAATGTGAGTATTATACTCTGTTGTATCAATATTTCCCGCTCTATAAACCACACAGGTATTACACTGATCCTTTTTTAGAGTATACAATGCTAAATTAAGATCCTCAAATAACTCAGAAAAGTACCAATACCTTAAAGACTTCTTTTTATCTTCTAGACACTTTCCTTGATATAGTTTATACAAGGTAGCCTTTGACTCAAAACTGTATTCTGGATATTGTTTGGAAGAATCTTTTCTGCAATAATGTGCAGGCATTTTAGGTAGTTCTGCCAAAAATGTTTTTAAATAATTTGATTGGTCCTCTTGTCCGATCTCCTTTTCTGTTTTAGGTCGGGGAGCATCTTTTAAGACTTTCCTAGTCCTTTTGGAAACGTCGGCTGCTGGAATTATACTATTTTCATTTTGCTTACACCAGCTAGACACCATCGCTTCATTCACGCCTAATGTAGAAAGGAACATTTTTTTACAAACTTGTTTTTTTTCTGCACCAACTTCTAAGAAATAGTCGAAAGTTATACTGTTATATTGAAATTTTCTACACACTTTCTTTCAGTAGATTTCATCTTGATAAGCCCAACTACATATATCTTTCGCTGGTCCCAGTTCATTTGTTTCCAAAAACTGGAAAAAAATTGGTTTCGTTCTTCTTCAGATATCGAGCGGCAAAATCTGTTCTTATATTTTAAACTTTTTTTTGCCTTGTCTGTTTCTGGTATAGCCTATGTACTCTTCCCCAGCCATCCTCCTGATTCTTGTTTTTGCTCTAAGCCATTCGTCTTTATCAGGTTTTCTTCGACATTTCTTTTCTTGATCATTTTCATGCATTTCCACATTGCCTTCATTGTTGTGTCTGCTTTCTTGCCGATCAATAAAACCTGTCTCTTCTTCTAGTTCCACTTCGTTGGGCAGAACAACTTTTAGCCGTTCACTAGCGCCTTCTTCTTCAAATTCTGAGTCTGAACTAAAGTGTTCTTCACCAGGGACGAAGTCTGGATCATGCGGGATATCTTCTTCATTTGATCGAGCGTTATTTTCTTTCTCAACAGGCTCTTCAAAAATTATTTCTATGTTTTTTTCTACAAGACAGGACTGAGCATTCTCCAAAACATATAACTCCTGATAAGTCGTTTCATGAATATCTTGTGGCAAAATATCGACAATATTTTCTTTATTTTCGAAAAGAAAACTGCTTTCCAGTGCACGTTGAAGAACGTCATTATCTCGAATTGTATTGGTTTCTTCTGTAATGCAACTCTTGTTGTCTTTTATTAAACCTGATGAAGAGCTTTGGATATTAAAATTGTCTAAAACTGTATCATCCTTACGAAATTGTATGTTTTCTTTTGCTAGCAGAACCAAACGTTTGCCTCTGGATGTCATGGTGGAAGACTGAACAAAAAAGTTTTTATTAGCAAAATTTTGAAGACAAAGGTAAATCTTGCTTAGGTCAATAAAATGGTAAAAATATCGTCTGTGGTTTTCTTAGTTCATAGCGGTTTAAAGTCGTAAGTGGTAAATCTTTGTGTTAATATTTTTGCAAATATTTAAAAAAAATTCTCCCATACAATACGTTTTCAATAAATACTAGGAATTGTGAAAAACTGCAAAATTGCCTCTGATAGAGTTTTTTGTAAAGAAGTTGTAAATTTTGAAATAACCACCAAATTTATCGCCAAATACTTTTTAGCTCTAATAGACACGGAATAGGGAAAAACATTTTATCGGCTTTTCGTATCGGCATAAAAATATACAAAAAACATAATAATATAGAGATAGTGCGACAATAACATCATTAAGTATTATACATTTTTTTAAATTGCCGTAACATAAATATGAGCAAATTTGTAATACCTCGTATCAACAAATGAACTTTTAATCATAACTTTAACTAGTTGTTATTTTGATATTAAATAAAATAATTAATTAGACAAATAGAAGAAACCATCCTACTATGTTTTACAGAAAACAAAATAGAAACTTACCTTTAATTTTCACAAAAACACAAAAAATGGCGAGAGCAAAAATCATCCATCCTGCTTGTCATATAAACACTGATGATACGTACTATTTCCACTGGGTTACCGACTCCAGTTGATACGTTTTATTGCAATTTCCGATTTGCCGCGTTTGTTTTGCACGATATTACGCTGAGCTTCTAATAGATGGCGCGCAATGTTCCACTTAATATCAAAAACATAATAACTCATTTTCGGCAAAATTGTTGATACGTGGTATTGCGCCTAGGCCATCGATATATTAACATTTCTTGGTGTAGTTGCTGAGCAACTAGAAAAAAAAAGATACATCATTACCGAAAAATAAATGAGTACTTCATCTTCTACCTGGTAAGTGTAGAGACTATGGGTCATTACCTTTAGATGGAAAAATTTTTCTATAATCTTGTAAATTAGTAATTTTGTTTGAAATGATGATATAATGTAAATAAAATTGCAATTTTAAAATTTTCTCTAGAACAAATTTAAATTCTAATAACGGTAACCCGATTGTTTACGGGAAAAGTTTAATAAAATTTTTTTTGCAATATGATAATATGTAAGATGCCAACAATATTACAAACAAATCTAATTGTATTTTTAGCGTAATATTTCTGCCAACTAAATAAAACAATAGCCAATGATAATTGCAGATATTGTAAACGATACCTACATGTTTCGCCTTTTTTGAGGCTCATCATAGCTTTGCTCAACGTACTAATCTAATATAACAATATTTTTTTTTATGAATTGATCGTTTATTTTTAATTATATCGAATCTATTAAATAAATCAATTAAAAAATTTGTGCGGATTGTCATTTTATTTGACAACTTTAAAAAAAAACCCAGCCGTTTTTTAAGTTTTTGGTGTCATCTTGGAGCTTGCACTGCGAGGATTATTATTTGGATATTTTCACAGACGCCACGACCCGCCCTGACCCTGTTTTGGCCCCTTGAAGTCAACGCTCCGGGCAGGATTCGACGTTTTTTTGGTGCCTTTCTTTCGGACTTTTGAAGTGGGAAATTCTGGCTGTTTCCTTGACACTATGCCTCCATATACTCAAAGAGACCGATCCCAGTGTCCTCACTGTCACCAATTCTACACTAAAAAGGGACTAAATACGCACATAGCCCGCATGCACAAAAACATTGTTCAGAATACGGATTTAAATTCGACCCAAGAGCAAGATTTAGAAGAAATCCTCATAAACTATAAAACATCCGTCAGAGTGTTAAGCCGAATCCCCAAAGCAGCTAGGATCTCAGCCTCTGCCAAACTTACCAACGTAATAGATAACTGTGTTTCACTCAATGATGTCGACTCATGGAAAACCTTACTTCTATTTCCCTACGCCTCTCTTCAAAAACCAGACAAAAACTCTGGCCTAAGTCTGTCGGCAGCAGTCAAACGGAATATTATCAACGCATCTCCTCCTACATTAATCAAGCCAAACCACCGACCAAAATTTAACCTTAACAAGAAAGTCCAAGCTAAGGTGGATGAAGGGGACATCAGAGGAGCTATCACCCTTTTGTCATCAAATGATTCGTTTGCCCCCTTCAACGAAGACACCCTGGAGTCCCTAAAGAAGAAACATCCAAGCCCTTCCCGAGATTTAGCCATGCCCACCATGGACAACTCAATGGAATCTTTAGTTACGACCAGTGATCTAGTCTTTGAAGCCATTAAAAGCTTTAACAATGGTTCCGCTGGAGGTCTGGACAGTCTTCGACCTCAACACCTTAAGGACCTTACTGCCACAGGCCTTGGAAACACGGGAGTCAAATTAGTCAGTTCGTTAACAAAGCTAGTCGATCTTTTGCTATCCGGGAGGTCAATTCAGTCATTACTCCTATCCAATTTGGAGCATCCCTCTGCGCCCTGAGCAAAAAGGATGGAGGTATTCGACCAATCGCCGTTGGATGTGTATACCGTCGTCTAGCTGCCAAATTAGCCTGCCATTCAGTTAGAGAGGAAGTTGGTTCAATTCTCAGACCAAAACAGCTAGGATTTGGAACTAAAGCGGGTTGTGAAGCAGCCGTTCACTCAACAAGATCATTCATCAACTCTAAAGCTAATTCGGACAAAGTTATTCTTAAAATAGACCAGAAGAACGCTTTTAATTCAATAGAACGAGACAACATGCTCCAACAAGTATTAACAATATGTCCCAAGCTGTTCCCGTTTTTCAATTCATGCTACAGTTCAAGCTCTAATTTGTTCTTTGGCAATAATATTATAATGTCGCAAGTCGGAGCCCAGCAGGGCGATCCAGGAGGTCCCTTACTATACTGCCTCGCCATTAATAATCTTATCTAGGAACTGTCATCAGAATTGAACGTGTGGTACCTCGACGATGGTACTCTAGGAGGATCTCCGGTATGGTACTAAAAGATCTCAACACATTATCTCGTCGGGAAAACACTTGGGATTAGAAATTAATCCATCAAAATGCGAGTTGTTCTTTTGCTCTGAACCAAATGAAAAGATTATCCAAGATTTCCAGTCGATTGCTCCCGGCATAAGAATAACCTCAAGCCAACTTACACTTCTGGGAGCCCTCTCGTTGATTCTGCAACTAGTGACGTCTTTGCGGCTAAACTTGACGAACTCCAACTGCTCTTATCAAGAATTCTGAATCTTAACAAACACACAGCTTACTTTCTCTTGAAATCTTGCACTAGGATTCCTAAGTTAACTTACCTAATCCGCAATACACCCTTACACAATCATCTCGCAATCCTGAAAGAATTTGACAATTTCTTTAAAGAAGCTCTGACTAAAATTACGAATCTGAATTTCAATGCTGCTCACCATGACCTGTCTAGTTTACCAGTGAACTTTGGAGGACTAGGCATTCGTAAACTCGAAGATCTCTACCTGCCCGCCTTTTTTATCTTCAATCTCATCCGTCGAGGAACTAATGGTCTCTATTCTCTCCCCTCCGAGACTACTGTTTTTCATGGATACCTTGAAGCAAAAGATGCTTGGACCCAGTTAGAACTTCCTCAACCCGCTGACCCCTTAAATAAAAAAATTGGGACTTACTTAATATCCACCGTCTAATTTCCCTCCTCGAACCTGAATCTACTCAAGAAAAGGCAAGATTTTATGCAGTTATGACCCCAGAAGCTGGAGCCTGGTTACACGCCATCCCTATCAGCACAACTGGAACTTTACTGAGTGATATTGTCTTTCAAATCTCGGTTGCCCTTCGTATGGGAATCAGTTTTTGCCAACCCCACCTATGTAAATGTGGTGATAAAGTCAGTGAATTTGGAATCCATGGTCTCTCATGCCGTTTTAGTGCAGGTCGACATTCTCGCCACCAAGAAATCAACTCTATCGTAGCCAAAGCTTTAAGCTCAGCCCACATACCCTGTCTTCTGGAGCCGGTAGGTCTTAGTCCTGGAGATGGTAAGAGAGCGGATGGTGTGACCTTAATTCCATGGTCCAATGGAAAATGCTTAGCATGGGATTCCACTCGCCCAGATACCCTTGCGCCCTTCAATATCCAGACCTCAGCCAAATCAGTGGGAGCCACAGCAAATGCTGCCGCAGCGATCAAGATAAGGAAATACTCAGATATTGTGGAGAGAGGACTACTTTTCTTGCTCTTTGCTGTGGAGACTTTAGGTTCATTTGGAGATGCGGCCATTCAGTTTACTAATGATCTTGGTAGACGCTTAAAGGATGCGACTGGGGAACCTAAATCTAAATCCTACCTAATCCAACGCATAAGTCTAGCTATCCAGAGGGGGAACGTAGCTAGTGTACTTGGAACTCTCCCTTACACCTCGTCCTTGGACGAGATATTTCTACTTTAACATTTCATCATTTAAAAAGTGTATTTTAAATTTTTTCTGTACCTAACCCAAGTGTAGTAGTGTTAAATATAAATTAAATTTTTATATCTATTAAACACTGTCAGTTTTGAATAAATTAATATCCTGAATATTATGGATTTTGAACAAAAGAAAATTTTATTAATATTGCTGCATTATGCTTACTGTATTATTAGTACCTAATTAATAACATTCTTAATGTATTATACCACTCCAGGTTGGTTTATAATTTAAATTACGTTTGATTAAGTTAATATAATTAAAGCGCATAACAATTTCATATAATCGGTTTTTATCTGATTTTCCTGCTACTGCTTGTCTGAAAATTGTTGCACGCCTCTATAAATAAAAAAAAGTTACGTTCAAAATAAAACAAGATAAAACAATTTGTAAAGTGAAACTTGAAAGGGGTTTTAATGAAGTTGCTGCACAATCAATTATCATCCTAAAAAAAGCATTCAACAACTACCGTTATCGATTATGGTTGCAGTGTTCTACTTTTCCAATGCGCTTGTTTTGGAAAGAATACTACAGCTAATTGAAAAAGCGTAATTAAAAATAGATTTGGATAAGCAATTAAAAAACTTTTGTGTTTGTTTGTGTATGTGTATGTGCTCGGGAACGCAACACGATACGCATGAAAATCGAATTATGACGAAAAAGTTAATTTCCGCAAAAACAAGGATAGTCTCTTAAAATTCCAATGAAAGATTCGATAGAAAGTACTTTAATTATGCAGTCTGAGCGGAATTAAATCAAAGACTTTCGAGAGCGTGATAAAATCGTGAATATTTAACGAATGACTATGAAATATGAAACTGGCAAACGATGAGCGATGCAATGGTTTGGAAGTTTTGGGTTTTAATTTAGAAGTGGAGTGTTACGATCTGCTAACGCGGTTACAATGTTGGCTAAGTGAGTCTGTACCGCATGGATGATCAAAGGCGCTCGCCAACAGAGAACTACTACCTTAAATGGCTTTTGCAGAACCTAAAGTCCGAATTAAAATTGACATCTAACGCTCCATTTGAATTTGAAATTCCAAGCGTTCATTTGATTCATGCAAAGACTCCTTCGTTAATTATTTTGAGCACAAACCGAAATTCCCACTTTATATCCACAAAACAACTTTCGAAAGCATTATATACTTATTAATTATGTGAGGATGGAGTGTCTATTTCAAACTCCAAACTTTAAATAGCCGGAAGCTTCCCGAACACTTGCACAATTTCTGAGTAACCACACGCAACTGTTCAATAACATTAGTTGCTTAACTTTTGTTTAACATGTTTAGTAAACTCTAACACTCAAACATTCGTATATTAATTCAAACATAAGATATTAATTAAACTTAGAGAGACAAGCCTTAGATCATCGTATAACATGCAATGTAACGGTTAGAGCTTAAATTTTAATGTTTATGGAGCGTCCATTACGTTTTGCAATAACTATTTTATTACTGTTCGGGAAAAAAAAATTCAGTTTCCATTACTCTCTTTTAATGATGACGTTTATTTTTCTACTTAGTGCTGTGTAGTTTATTGCACGATATTTTAATTTTAAAGAAGCATCGGTTTTTTATTTAGTTAAATCACTACTCTTTTCGAAGTAATTATTATACAGTGACCGGCAAAGAGTTTGCATCAAATGGGAAAAACGTTTTTAATTGACATATGTAAAAATTTGTTGTGGCAAATAAATTTAACATATTAAATGACAAAAAAAGCACTTTAACAAATGTCATGTGACCTCTGTCATGGCGGCAAATTTAAAAAAATATCTCTTAAATATGTAAAAGTGAGGTTAGATGACAAGATATTCAAAAATGTTTAAAGCAAAAGTTGTTTAGATTTAGATTATACGTCTATGTGCAAATTTTCAAAAAAAATAACAACTTTTTAAAAATATCAGTTTTCCGACATTTTTTCCGGAAATATTGAGAAAACAAAATTTTTTGGGTTTGATTTGCATAAAACCAACAAAAAAATTTCAAAATCCAGTAATTTTTATTTATTAGTCTACTAATGGACGGTAAAGAACAGAAAACATTGTGTACAGTTTGCTCTTTTCGAGCCCTTCTGGGTGGAGGTGAATGAAATAACAACTCAATATGTTGTCAACGCCGACGTTTCGCCCCTATACGGGGGCGAAACGTCGGCGTTGACAACATATTGAGTTGTTATTTCATTCACCTCCACCTAGAAGGCTCGAAAAGAGCAAACTGTACACAAAATTTATAATCTTGGAGGAATACTCACCTGAGAAAACATTGTTTTTATGACGGACTTTGTTGGAATGGCCTACAGAAAACAAAAGGTTGAAATTACAACCTTAGAATGATTTTAAAATAGTCCTAAAATGATTAATTCTTTCATTCTAAACTCAATTTAAACATTTTTTTTACAATTATGCCCGGATAATGAGCTCATACAAAAACATACAAAAGCATTTCAGGAAAAAATGCCGGAAAACTGATATTTTTGAAAAATTGTTATTTTATTTTAAAAATTTGCACATATACGTATAATATAATTTTAAACAATTTTTCTCTTAGGCATTTTTCAATATCTTCTCATCTAACCTCACTTTTTACATATTTAAGCAATATTTTTTAAATTTGCCGCCATGACAGTAGTGACATGACATTTGTCATTTGATATGTTGAATTCATTTGCCAAGAGAAATGTGGGGATATCTCAATTACAAAAATTTTTCTTATTTGATGCAAACTCTTTGCCAGTCACGTATAAACTTCCGTAAGCATAATTTTTTTAGTCAATTTGTAGCTTTTAAGTAATTACTGTTAAAAATTCTAAAAATATTATTATTTTAAACAATAACTCTATTTCTTGAACAAAATGCATTTAACTAAGCACAAGCTTTTTTCCCTAAGGATGCCTAAAATCCGTTTTCTTCCAATTTCAGAAACTTGTTTAAAAAGTATCACATTATTTTAGTTCTTCTGCACTAAGAAGATGGTAGTCGGTGTCCAAAAATCTACCACAAACTTTCAGCATCGTTGTAAAAAAGTACTTGAATCATGTTCTCTATTAAAGAGTGTATGTGTTGAGCGAGACCAAAAACGCTATTTATCTGAAATTCTTCGAACTCCACATCATCCATGTCTAATAGGTAATTTTGCATCAACAAATTTTTCCTCAGAAATACTTTCCATTATCTACTTAACCTTCGTCAAATAAAATTAGGATATGGCCAGACCGGTGAAGTCAGTAATACTTTGGGACTGCTAGGTAATGGTTAAAAACTAAAAAATAAGTAGGTTATATGAATTTAAAAATTGCAGTAGTTCTAAAAGCATTAGAGTTTTTCTGAGTACTCGTTTAAATACCGTATCCTAAACATCGACGATAATTGCGGTGCGGTTTAATTTCAAGTGTTTTTGTTTGATGAAGTGACCAATAAAATTCTTTGTAATATTAAGTCACAAATTGAAGTGGGGATCACCATAACGAAAGGCAGAGAATCTTTTAAGACAATAGAGGACAAAAAATACTTACAGTAACACCAACTTATTGGCCTACCGATGCTAATAATATACCAGACCTACGAAATTTATTGGTCGTAAATAGTATCTGTTTAGGCCATTTTTAATTATTTAATTTAAATTATGTATTTATCTAGTTTATATAATTGTCTTTTGAAAAAAAAATAGTTAGTTACGTAAATAATAAATGAATTGAGTTTTTTAATGCAAATAGATTTTTTATTCATACAGTCCATTTTATTATCAAATTTCATTGAGTGTTTTTTAATCGCCCTTAAAGCGAGAGATGTTTGTAACATAGGTATACAACTTTTTTAACATGATTTTTACGACCGGATATTTGAAGCCGCCCTAAGAGACTTAAAGAAAAAACCGCTATCTACTACACCGCTGAACCCATTTAAACCTACCACAACCGCAACAAAACTAACGGTACATATCGTCCCATTTGGAGCAATTGAAAGCAATTTAGAAAAATTAGAAAAGAATCTGAATAGAATATGCTCGATTATTTACATAACAAAGTCTCTAATAATGAAATCAGTTATACAGGGCGGATTATTTAGAACAAAATATGACCATAAAACCCGGCTGAGGTCGCACCTACAATGTAAATTAGAGAGGTAGCAGCCGGTCACAGCGACCCACTTTGTAAACCCCCAAAAAATATAGTTCTAATAATATGTATACTAAATCATTGTGTGTTACCATTTACTAACGTATTGAGAATACTAAAGTATAGGTTTGGCAAAAAAATATATACTTTAATACTCAGTTATATTAAAACAAAACAGGAAAAAAAACATTTACAAACTTAAATAACAGTCCAACAAATTTATTTTCTGTTAACTTTAGCTAAAACTAAAAATTACATAGGTATTTATGTCATATTAAGAATTTGAACACATTGAAGACAGGTAAGTTGTCCATGCTTGCCACAAATGTATATTTTACAAATTGTGCAAGTACTACAGGATTTGTTACCAGTTTTGGGACACAACCGGCATCTCTTCCTTTTTCTTGGACTTTCCTCTGATTGCTCCTCATCCGGAATTGGGGTATTGCCTTCTTCCTGTAGTATTTCGGTGATATTGTTTCTTACGAATTTTGGAAGATTACTAAGTTGCAGTTGAGATCGCATGAATGATGACACAAGTCCTTTGGCTAGCTGTTGCAACTATATTTTCTTTACTGGACGCTGTTCTTCTTTCTTATCGAATGCAAAAATTACAATATTGTTGATGCCAACCACATCCAGAAGATGATAAAATGCTTAAAGGGGCTATCTGTTTGTTTTTCTTGCAGTAGAATATGTACCACACGTTTGATCGACTACATTGATTCCACCCTTCGTAGAGTTATAAAAAGTTATAATTTCCAGTTTTTAGGCAACTCCACTTGCGGGATTAATGATTTTACTATAATGCATATTTGATAATAGAACAACAAATTTGCCTTCCTTTGGCACGTATGATACCAGGGTTGTACAGTTCTTTCCAAATCCAAAAATAGATGAGCTTACCTCTTGATTTCTGCTTTGTATAAAGCAGGGAGAAAGTTGAAATTTGTTTTTTCTGATAATCCCTACAGTGGTCAAGTTATGTTGCTGCAACAGCTGGTAAGCAAGTGGAACATTTGTAAACCAGTTATCATGGGTCACATTTTGCCCGCTGCCACTTATTGATAGTATTAGCCTCTTGACAACCTCAGTAAAAGTTTGGCTTACTTGTGTAGGCCTGCTGGCTGCTTTCCTAAATAACACTTTATGTTCAGTACATAAAAAGTGCGGTCGTCAACCAGTGAAAATACCTTCAAACCATATTTCGCTGGTTTCTTTTTCATATATTGACAAACCGAGCATCGTCTCCGGAAACCCCACAACATTTTATCTATAGTAGTGTACTCAGCTACTAAAAAATTCTGTTTACACTTTACCACAATAAATTCAAACACTTCCCTTAGTGGAGCTAATTTATCTTGAGCAATTCTGTCCAGCCGATCTCTTTTGTCATCAAATCTAATAGCTTTGAGTAAAAATCAGAATCTCTGCAGAGACATTACACATCGGAAAATTTGCACACCAGTTTCGTCATTGTTCCACAACTCATCTGTATGTAAGTGGAAAGATTTCAACAGACCTACATAATAAAGAAGCTCAAAAAAGGCCTTTATTTCAACCAAAGAAGTGTTTTTAGCATCTCTTTGGCGGGTACATTTTAGTTTTATTGCATCAATATATATACAGGGTGTTTCAGAATAAGATGCTGATCCTTAAGGGTGTCAATCCTTACGCGATTTTAAGAAGAAAAGTTCAAATAAACATATGTCCTAAACCTCTTAACTTTTGATCTACAAGGTGTTGAAGTTTTAAGAAAAAAATTTTTCAAAGAGTACGAGACCCAATGAGGAAAAGAGGTGAAGCATGCATACTTGCAGGTGGTGGCCAATTTCAACAGCTAATCTAAATTATTTTCTCTTTTTTAGGTTATTTAATGTTAGTTTTTTTATTTTAATGTTAAAATTATTATGTATTAAATAATCAATAATTATTTGCCAAATCTTTTTACGCAAAAACCGCTTGCCGGGCGAAAAACAAACAAGAAATCAAATTTACCTTAAAATAAATGGAGATTTTAAAAATAATTTTTATTTTAAGAAAAAGCAGTGGCGTACATAATATTTCTCTAAAAATATCTAGTCCTCATCCTGTACGGACGCCACTGAATAAAAATTTAAAATTTCTAAATCAAAAAATAGTTGTTGTTGCTTAGAAAGCATATGCCAAATTTTATTAAAATATTTATAAAGATATTAGTCATGATAAAAAAACGTTTTTTTTCTTAAAACTTGAACACCTTGTAGATCAAAAGTTAAGAGGTTTAGGACAAGTTTATTTAAACTTTTCTTCTTAAAATCGCGTAAGGATTGACACCCTTAAGGATCAGCATCTTATTCTGAAACACCCTGTATATATATTTGTGTAGTCAACAATTTTTTCAAGTATTTCGTCCGTAAAAAAACGCTGCCAAGTCTTCACTAGTGTATCAGCTTCTCTTGCTACTCCTCTCGTGCCCGGTAGATGAGTGATAATGTTTCGACTTCTAGTACAAACAGACTGTGTAGGTTCTGCAAACTTCCACTTATTTCCATCTCTTCCTGTCTAACTTCCTCTGTAAATTAATAGAATATTATCATCAGAAGTAGTGGAATCAGCACTTCCATTATCCTCTTCATCTTCAATGTCACTTTGTTCTGTATCTGTATCGTTTTCACGTTCGTTATCGATTTCTTCTTCAGAGTCTGCATTATTGTCAACGCCACTCTCGTCTCCTCCCAGTTCTTCTTTCACCACAGAAGCATAAAATTTTGCACAAAGAATGTAATAAAAAGCGTTAGTCTCTGATTGCTCCATAACACAATTATGGGAAAATCTGAAAGCGAATCATAAAAACAGGTTTGCATGTTAGGTATATACATGAATAAAAAGAATTATGATCAGTAAAATGTCAAAAACTATATAAAAGATACTTACCAAGGTGATAAAATACAAGTTATAAACTACAAAGTAACAGACAGAGGGGTCCAAAACGATGTAAACAAAATGTCCTAGAGTTACAATTCTTTCGCGGTTGTATAGTGCATTGTTTTCTCAACAGATGGCAATGGTTATGAGTCACATGATAAGAGTGTGATGCGCATGTGCAAATAAAATAACAAACGAACTGTATAAACAACAACATGGCTGTAAGACTGACTTTTGAGCAACGCAAGGCCGTACTGAAATGGTATTGGAAGTTTGAGAACATTCAGGAGGTACAACGACGTTGGCGGGCTGAGTTTGGTACCGATCCACCAACACGTTGGATAGGTCGAAGAGGTCCTATTGAGTTCCCACCACGGTCTCCAGACCTAACACCACTGGAATACTTCCTATAGGGAACATTGAAGAATGAAGTTTATCGACAGAAGCCAGCTACACTGGACGCACTACGAGAATCCATTGAAGCATCATGCGCAGCCATCACACCGGACACACTGGTAGCAGCAGTTCAGCGGCATCGACGCTGTATAGCTGTTAATGGTGGTCACTTTGAACACATATGACTATTTGTTGAGAAAACAATGAACTACACAACCGCGAAAGAATTGTAACTCTAGGACATTTTGTTTCCAAGATATTTACTGTCAAAGACTGTGTACATCGTTTTGGACCCCTCTGTATATACATAAAAAAATATGTCCTCAAAAGCGGTAGCTGCGTGTCACAGAGACTCACGATACGTCTATTTTGGTACAACGCAAATATCAAACTAAATGGCGCCAAAGTAACCACTTCTCGTCAGGAGCTTCAATGATAAACTTTTCCACTTGCTCTTTCGTCAGAACCTTGGCTTTCTTATGGACGTAGCGTTCATTTCGTCTTTTCAAAAACGCAACCATTTTATGAAATCTAGAAAATGTCATATGTAACTAAAAACCTGACTAATAAATATAGGGAAACAAACCTGCAAACATCAATGTTTTCTCTAACTGCCAAACAACTCTTAACCATTGACCACTTCGACCATAAAAAATTCGGGCTGAATTTGGCTGACAATTTATTGATATACGCTAATATAACGTCTTCCGTAACACTAGTTACGTTGTTTTCCTTTTGCCACTTTTTGAACTCCGTGTACACCGTATTCATACCTAGATAAAAATTTTTCGGGCAGTAATCTTGCATCTACACTTGCTGCTTCATCAATGATGCGGGACACTCATTTTAGTAAATCTCACTAACAAAACGTTCCGGAAACGTGAAATTGAAATGAAATAATTAATCAACAAAATAAGTATCGTGCGTTTCCAAAGCAACAAGTTTAAAGCTCACATGATTTTTTCTCCGATTTTCAAAACTTTTAGAATTTTTAATGGTTTATTATTCATTTATAATAACTTTTACAAGTGAGAAACAAATAAAACAGTCAACAATATACGCAAGGTAACGGGTTTTACTGGCTCTAGAAGGTGACAGACTCGTCTTCGACTCGTCAGTCAGATCCTTCTGTCCGCCAGTAAAAACCGTTTTACCTTGCTAGTAATGTTAAATTCTATTACGTCAAATTCTCTAATCAAAATCACTAAAAAGTTTTCTCAAAAAAGTTACTAGTCGATTTTGGCATCAGAAATCATTCACGTAGCGCCCCTACAACAAATTATCAAATAGTACATAAAATAATGTTGTTGGTCTAAAGTTATGCCTCCCTGCAAATTTTGTTAAAAATTGATAAATTTACAGTGAAATTATTAACAAAAAATGAAAAAAAAATTTTTAATTTAATGCTTTGTATCTTTTTCCACAGCAATATTTTATTAAGGAATATTGGGTCCTATGGTCATATTTTTGCCTAAATAACCTGCCCTTAGCCTATGTTCCAATAGTTATGAATCACCCTGTATAGAAAATTACGTAGAATTAGATACAAGCAAATTCAATTTAAGTGAATATCGATGAATTTTAATCAAAATTTTATTTAGTTGTAGCAAAGTGCAAGGGGATTTTTAAGCGCAATGCAGTCGCTTCTACTTCTAGTAAACCTCAACCCGTTTGTTTAAACAGCATTTATTTGCAATCGCTTCCTAAGTTACAATTGCCAACGTTTACTGGTGGTATTGCTAATTATAAATCATTTATAGAAAACTTTTACGCTGTTATCGATTCTTCTAGTTTGGAATATTCACAAAAACTTTAAAACTTAAAGAAATTCTTTAAGAAATGGGCTGTTTTATCAATAGCATGTGACGGTATTATTCAAGAACAAACGAAAAAATTTCTTTGTGACTCGACATCTTCCGAGAGTATAGACAACTGCGTTTACATTTATGCGATGGAGAAGAAACTTGTCCAGTTTTGTGTTGTGACTTTTATTAACTTAATATTGCCGGATCTAAAAAATCTCATTAACCGGTTGAAAAGACGCATTTTCATTTTGTGACCCGTCTATGAAAAGTGCTACCTGAACATTATCTAAAGTTCAAACAGCTACATATGAATTAATTGCTTAGTATAAACCTAAGTAAAATCATTTCGTACAACAAGGAAATAAGTTTTTACTTTCTCTTCGTGTACACCTCTTTTTTGTCTTTTGTTTTCCCCTGTGGATCTGTCTAATGATTGCTATGCTGGCGTATAGATAATAACTCAAAAATTATTTAACATAACGAAGCTGGGTTTGAATATTATTAGTGAAGGTCGCCATCGATGGAATTTAAATCTACGTTGGAGCCCCTTTTGTTGTCAAGGACACCACACAAGATAATACTGTTATCTGGTTTATTGTGAGCACGTCCAGCAACTGTTATCAATTTGGAGTCTATCTTGTCTTTCTTCTTCGCTGGAAACTAAGTACTGTCTGATTTGAATACGATAGCTGCCACAACTGTCTTTTAACATTCGAACATCGAAAACTTCTAATGTACAAGCTACGTTGATTCCTTTTATGCATGTTATTAATTATTTTTGTCGCGTTTTATGTACTCGTACTACGGCTGTGAATATAACAACATACCTGTGCTCTGTGTAAAGAATCTATGTAAACTAAAAATATTGATCAATCGTGTTGCACTTTAAAACTATTTCGATAATCGGCCATTGTACGGTACTTTACGTAATTGATTTTTAAGTAAATTAGTAACAATAATTGCCACGCAAGATTGGTTTATGTATTTATTTATTCGTATGGTACATTATACAAATAATGTATTGTAATGTAAATGTGGTGTATGGTGCCCCAGAAGATCAGTATAAATCTGTATAGTTTGGTGACGAAACCGTGTGCAATAGTGAATTGGTTTGTCTTGGCAAAGCATTTACTTCAAGGTTTAGGAAAGCCACTAAAACTTAAACATGCCAACCGTTACCTACCCTAGTATTAACATGTAATAATATTAATTAAGTGTGTACACATTATAGAAGGTAAATAAGAACATAAAATATAACATATAAGACTGGTGAGTCGCTTGCAAGGCACGATCGGTGCTACGACTGCCAAAATTTTATGGTACACTACGACAGCCACCAATTCAGGTGCTTGTGTTTAAATTATTACTTATTTCTTAACTCGTTCTTCTAAGTTATTACTATTTTGTAACTGAATATTGTGCTTTTCTCTAAACCGTATTATATTTTTGTGTCTATGTGTTTCTATGTGCGTTGTGAATATAGTTTAGTCGCTATAATTATAGATTTTTATCAACCTATGGTTTGTTTCTTGTGTTTACGAGTTTGTAGGGCTCTAGAAAATCTCTCATACGCAATATTAGGTGGCGCCTTATAAATTCTTTGTGCAGTGTAGAAGCCTTTGTTCTAACGATTTTAAATAAACCCACAACCACTCCCAACTAATACGTAAAAGCTACCGGCAAAGTTTTCTAACACTGTAAAGTTGTTTAGTTTGTTTACAAAAAAACCGTACAGCGGACGGATCTCAGGCGCCAAATTTGATGACAAAGTTTACTCTTCGTTTGTTGGTCGGGCAACTACAGTGGAGGTTAAAAATTGCAATGTTCTGATCGTCTAACGGGAAGCAGTTCGGAGAAATAAAGAGAATACACTATAACTCAAGATTTCTTTATTTAACACGAAACAAATTGCTATTAGTTTTACAAAAACAAAACAGTATTTATTAAAGTAAAGCACAAACTATGCAACTCAAAAGCAGTTAGCGGATTTGACGGTTATAGGGATGAAGGTTTTGGTAATGTAAGCAGAGCGGCGGTTACTGTAGGGATGAGAGTAACGGCATATAATCAGAACGGCGGTCGGTTAAGTGATACGGTAGGTAGTGGGAGTGACCGAGTCGACATACGAAAATGTGCTATATCGACCAGGGCAACGGCTTGAGTGGTGGATTCAAGGCGGGAAAATGCGTCACCCCAAACACAACACACGAATAGGAACAATGAAGGGAAATGGCCAAGTTGACACACGAAAATGCGCTATGCTTACTTGGACAACTGTTTGAGTGGTGCAATTATAGCGCGAGTGGTGTATTCAAGGCGGGAAAATGCGTCACCCCAAACACAACACACGGATAGAAACAATGAAGGAAAATGGCCAAGTTGACACACGAAAATGCTCTGTGCTTATTTGGACAACTGTTTGAGTGGTGCAATTATAGCGCTAAAATGCGTCACCCCAAATACAACACACGGATAGGAAAAGCAAAAGTTAAAGGAACATAATGCGGGTCAGGAGAAAATAGCCAAAGCGGCATCTTTGGCGGTTAAATTAGAAAAAGCAGACTTACTCAGTGTTAACGGCAGGACCAAGCAAAACAGGTATTCGGAACCAACTGTCTGTTTAACGCAAGAGCTCACGCTTATATAAAGCACAACCTAAATGTGGCAATTAGCTTACGGGAGGGGACTGCGTGCGCACGAAGTCTTAAGCGGGGCGCTATCGGATTTTGTACAACAGGCCGCCCTCTACTTTTTGCTTTGGGTTTACATTTAATAATACGTAAAAATTAATAACGGTTAAATACATAACAAACTCGGACTTATCCTAAAAATTAATTACTCCAATTAATTTAGTAACGGTGCGAAACTTAAAAATAAAAACAAATCATTACAAATTCCTAACAACGATAAGATCATACATTTTCTTTAAGACAAAGCTCAATTTTTAGTTAATGTTAAGTTTGAAAGGAATCGTCAAACAAACCAGAAAAATTTAAAAATACTTACTTCTAATTATGCATTTTCAAGTTGTAAATTTTGTTAAGACCCGCATCCCTTATTTAAGTGTTCTAATTTTCAGGATCTCTCTATTGATCAAGGAATTACTAAAATTAAAAGAATACAAGTTTCTAAGAATTGTTTTGGAAATGTCACGTTCAAAGGTCAAAATACAGGTGATTTTGATGTAAAGGTTTGCTTCATACTCTAATGTATCAAATTTATAAGAAGCTTAGCAGTAATACTGAAGAACAACACAATACTGTTAATACATCTCCTTCTTCAAACGTTACTCTTATTTGTAACAATTTGTTAAATAATCAAATATTACTCTCAACCACAAGTTTATGTTATGATAATCAAGGAACACTAATTACTGTTCGCTGTTGGCTCGATAGTGGTTTCATGCATAACCTCATCACAACTGCACTTATGAATAAACTTCAACTACCTTCAAAGGTTATTAACATGTCTCAAATTCAAAAGCAACTTCAATTTATCATATAACTAATGTTCAAATATATTCTAAGATTAATTTATTTTTGACTAGATTAACTTGCTTTTTTTTGACAGGTGGAAATCTTTAATAGACGTGTGTGGGATTCTTGGTCCAGGCGAGTATACTTACTAAAACCACCTGTATAAGCCTCTAACTTTCCTTGAACGGTTCTTTTGGGACATAATCTTAGGTAAACCAGGCATAGTTTTTTAGGTTTTATAATTCTTAGATTTCTTTAAACTTTTTCGGTCTTAACACTCGCCTTATAAATTTACTGTTATTCCAATTTCTACTTTCCTTCAAAGTTAACTGTATTACGCTTCCTGTTGTTAATTGTTTGTCCAGTTGTATCTCTAGCACCTCTTTTTATTAAATCCATCTGTTACAGTGTATTATTATGTGCTCTGCTGTGTCGATTTTCTGACAGTACTGACACTTATCATTTGGTGTGAGATTCATTTTTTAAATAATTTTTAAATAATCCATTGTTACGGGTTTATTTGCAAAAGTCAAACGTATGTCGGGAGCTTTCTTAGAAACGTGTGTCGTGTGTAGCATTTTACAACAAATATTGAATTTGCCGCGCATGTTGCAATTTTTCTATTGGTGGATTGTTTAATTCACGAAAAGTTTCGAAGATTACGAGCGGACATTTTCTACTTTTTTCTACTGGGTGTTTGGCGTGCTTTGTAAAGCTAAATTTATACACATAAAATTATGAATGTGTGCATAAATAATTCCAAGTTAAATTGCTGTTTAAATGTAAACCCGACTGCATTCACCGTAAGTACTTCTTTTCCTTTTTGTTTTGTGGTTGTAAATTCTAATTACGACATATGCTTTTACACGTGCGTTGACCTTATATTCTAATTGTGTATTACAATCTGGATAATTCCTGGAGTGCTGGAATGGCTACTTAAGCTCTCTTCGCGGTATAACTTGACGACTACTACGGTTTTGCATAAATTTAAGCTGCCAACACCCGATGAAATCTTCAGGCTGAGGGGTCGTTTACGCTGCATACTTGCCTTTCCTAAAAAAAATCCTGGGGCTGCCTATCTTCTGAAACTCTTAAATACTGTCGCTAGCAAGAACTTTCCTTCTTGGAACTACATACTACAGAATACAGCTAAGTTTTAATGTTTAAGAAACACTATTCACTATTCATGCGTATAAAGCTCACGTACATATGACATTGAACGGTTTGAATCTCTAACATTTAAGTAAATTGTTATTCGGGGTAGACTCCACTACCGATGTTTGGTTTTGTTTTTAACTAGGTCCACAATTACTTGGGCGCTTTAGATAAAGTAGGTAAAGCTAAAACAAAAGTCCTTTTGGGTTAGCGTAATATTTCGAGTTTAAGTAAGTTTTAAGTCACCGTGTGTAAGTGACGTAGGTACGTCGAGTTTCGTTAGTAACCAATCATCAATTGGAACGCTAACTTTAATTTGGGCTGTAACAAACAAAAGCTTAACTAAAATTTGACACATTAATTGCGAGCTTTAATTATATTATTGTTGCTAACGCCCGTAATTCTATGCGACAGTTTCTCTTTATTTCTGTCACATTCTAGTACTGTAAGTTTTATTTGCTGTATTGAATTGTTTATTTGTCTCTCTGATTTGTGTTTGTTGTAGCGTATTAAACCTTTTTAGTAAAACCTATTGAACTCCTGTTGGTCGGTTTTATTTCTTTCTATTGCCCAGTAGGTGGCGCTTCGTTAAGCAGCAGTCTATTCTTTTACAGTTCCTCAAGGACCTCCCCAACTTACCGACTAAGCCGGACACTACTGTGCTAACTACTAAAAATGCTGGATCCTCCACGAATTTAGTGTGTTGCATCGAGCCAAATTGTCTTGTTTTTCTTTCTAGGTTGTACCGCTAGAGCCGTCGCTTTCTTTTATTATTATTTGTGAACTACAACCGTTACATTATGTCCCGTCAAAAACTAGGTTAAGTAATAATTTAATTTTTTATGTTCACCTTTTAACCAAATGGTGACATCTGGAATAATAGTTTTTCTCCATGCTGTTGTAGACGTGTTCAAATCTCTTGCCATTTCTGTATTGTAGTTTTCTTTTCCTGTTTGCAAACCCCCTCTAGGTGAGCGTCAACCTTTTAGTATAATTGTCATCCTTCTTCTACTATCAGAGTAATCGGGGGGATACCAATGATTATCTGTATGGCCGCAGAGGATGTTGTTATATTAGCTTGCTTAGTTATTAATCACATAACAGTGCCTACTTCAAATACTTTATTTAGTGAAATAGTATTAAGTATTCCATCTAATATTCAGTTAGCAGATAAACATTTCAATACAACTGGCTACATTGATGTGTTGATTCCTTTCAACAATATTACTTTGACACGTTTTTTAGCCTTTGAACGAAGATTGCAAAGTAATCCAGTTATTTTCAAACAGTATTGTAAATTTATTAAAGAATATAAAACATCAGGTAATTTATCTAAATTATCTTCGGAAACACTCAATTTTTTACTCTATCAGGAAGTCTTAAGACCTTCATGTACTACTAAATTGGGAGTAGTTTTTGGTGAAAGTGCAAAAACTATTTCGGGTAATTTAATTAATGATTGTCAAGTCATGGGTCCAGTTGTTCAATAAGCTGTTCCCTATTCTTTTAAATTTTGACAATATCAAATAGCAATTACTGGTGATAAAGAAAAATGCATCGACAAATCTAGATATATAGCTACTAATCATCGCAAATATCAATGTATTCTTTGGCGTTCTAATACCAAGAAGGGAATACGAATTTTACAACTAAACATCGTAACATATGGTTTAAAAAGTTTTTCTGATCTAGCAACCAAATGTCTTCAAATTTTAAGAAAAGAAAATCTATTAGAATATCCTGAAGTAAATTTAAAAATTATTGACAATTTGTATATGGATGATATTGTGTCAGAAACTGATTCTGTTTCTAAAGCAAAATAATTGATTGCTGATGTTTTACAAATTCTTTCCAAAGCAGGGTTTCCGCTAAAAAAATGGTGTTGTAGTCATAAAAATGTCATCAATTTTTATTCACAATCTAACTTTATAATACAATTTTTTACTAAAGAATCTAAAACTTTAGGTATATTATGGGATTTATCATCATATGTATTTTTCTATAAGCTTACCACTTCAATTAACACTACTTTCAATTGTAGCCCAAATATATGATCCGCTTGGACTTTTATCTATCTATCTAAAAGTCAATGCCACTTAAGGTACACCGGGATAAGCATAAATTTGGGGTAAGTGTAACCCATAGGGATTTGAACAAGAAACATTGTCTATAGCAGCGCCGTCTGTCGTTAGTAGCAATGCAGTGGCATGATCTTTACTGGCGACGCACATTTAACCTTACTGGGAACGATTAGTTAATTGACTTGCATTTGTGGTGCCGGTTTTAATTTGACGTGCTCTGATAAGAGGTGTCTGATGTGAAGAGCTGTTGTGTTTTGTGCTATTAATTGTGATACCATAAATTTTATGAAATCTCATGCCGTTTGTTTACAATGTTGTGGGTTACACTTGCTTTTCGGAAAAACACGCGTTGGGCAAGTGTAACCCGTCGTGTCAGGTAAAATAAGCGTTTACACTTTCCTTTTTTTTCTCACTAATTCTTGTGACTTATTTTTGGATTACTTGACTGATAATCAAATAGTGATCCCTTTTAAAAATGGTATTCCTGGCCATCACTACTTTGTGAGATTCATACGAGCTTTCAATTTAAGTCAGAAAAAAACACAGTAGAAAAAGATCCATGGGTCCATTCATCGTCCACATTTAGTTTGATAAACTCCAAAAAGAGGTTCAAAATATTTCAGTATCTAAAATATACAACATTGACAAAACTAGTTTTTGTCTGAATCCTTCCGCTACTAGTGGTATTCAAGGCCAAGAACATTTGAGACTTTTGGATTTTAAGTTAGGAATTTCCTAGTTTGATCTACCCCGCTACGAAGAATGGCTGGATCGACGCGGAGCCTTTCCAAAACTATTTTGAAAATTACTTTTTCCAGAACATTGTCTCGGAAAGACCCGTAATATTTATTTATGATAGCGACTTAATCCAATTCTACACCAACGCTTAATACTTCATCCACTATGACAACCACTTTTTTCGCACTCACACAGACATCTACTTTTGCTGAGCAGTTATCTTCTTCACATGATTCTTTTAGAGCAGATTAAGCAAACACTAAAATTAGAAAAACCAGGAAGGAAATAAGTGTGTATTGAGACCGAAGTCATTACGTCTTAAGAAGTTATTGCTAAACTAAAGGAGAAGTCTGTAGCCAAACTCTCTAAGAAACAAGAAAAAAAAAAGAAACAAAAACCAATTGATAAAATCGACGAGACAGTTGATGATCTGGAGGAGGAGTTGGTACTACATGATACCGATGATGACGTCAATTTAGAAAATAAAGTCATTGATGACAGAAAAGAAAAAGATTTTGTGGAATCTTTAGAAAACGGTCTTAGAATGCAAGATTGGGTTCTTGGCTTAAAATTTTATGTAGAGCAGAACCCAACACTACAGTTGAACAATGTGATTTATGGGTCACATTTGCCCCGGTGTATCTTATATTAAAGAGTGGAATATTTAAGTATTTCTTGTTGTGTTTCTCACATAGAAGCTAGTTAAATAGAGTTACATGATTTCTGTGATGCAAGTTTTTGAGCGTATGGCGCTTGCATTTATATTTGTTCAGTTTTTTTAAATCGTACCTTTTGTGAATAAATCCGTGTAGCTCCTTTATAATCAATGACTATAGTTCGTCTTGAGCTATCTGCTGCAGTATTGCTAACAGAATTAGTTAAAAAAGTTCGCAAAGTATTCTCTTTTAAATTGAATGGTACTGGTACATACATTTAGTGTGATTCTAAAATAGGTTTAAAATAGATCGATTCTGCTCCCAATAAATATAAATGTTTGTAGCTAATAGGATAGCTTAGATTTGTGAAAATACCGATTCGTTAAATTGGCATTATTGTTTCAGCCAAGATAATCCTGCAGATTTAATTTTTCGGGATTCTTCAATTCTTAAGTCTTAAGTAAATTTAACCAATTTTTAAAAAATAGCCATTTAACTTTATCAAATCTTTTTCTCGATAAAAAAAGATTGATTCGTGTTGGAGGTCGTATTTAAAATGCTAACTTGCCATACGACAAGTTACATTCTTTGTTGATGCCAAAAAACATGCGTTAAGCTTTAATTGTGGATTATTACCACAAAAATATTTACATTTTTGAGCTAATTAGTTACTGGCAGTTTCAAGAGAGAGTTTTGGGCCAATTGCAAGACGAATGATTTGTCGTCAAATTGTATGCAAATGTCTAACTTGCTTTTTTTAAATCCTCGATTCAGTTCAAACTTTCCTGTTTTATTGAGGCTAGTGTAGATTTTGCCAATCCTTTGCTTATTAAAGATTGTTACACTTGTAATCTTAAGTTTATTAAAGCTTATTTAGCATTATTTTATGACTACATTTATTAAAACTTTTAAAAGTTTTATACCGCGTCGCGGTAAGCTTAGATGAATGCATTCAAACAATAAAACGAACCTTACTGCTGCCGCGAATGAATTAAAAAAATGTATTTATATCTCAAACAAAATTCAGTTTAGTCAAAACTATGTAAATAGTTATTTTTCACAAAGTATAGTTTTTCTTCAAGTTTACAGCGTTTTGGTGGACTTTGGGAAGCCAATATAAAAAGTGTTAAACGACATTTATATAAAATACTTAAAACGACTAATTTAAATAATAAAGCGTTATATACTTTGCTAACTCAAATTGAATCTGTCCTTAACTATCGTCTTTTAACACCTTTTTCAAATGATCCTAATGATTTTCAATCTTTTTCTTCTTTCTATTTTTTAATTGGTCGTCGTTATGTTGTATTATCATAGCCACTGTTAGAAAATTTACCAGTTAATCGATTGGGTTCATTTTAACATCGCCAGCAACTTCCACATCATTTCTGGTAAAGATGGCACCGTGAAGTTTTGTCCGAATTTTAACGATGTATGATATGTAGTAGTAATAGTATGTATTTATTTGCCTTTTTATATTACAAATTATTCGTATTTACACCTTAACCCCACTTTACATAATAAAAACAAAAATAAAAATAAAACCAACTTTTTTCCTTCTTTTTACTCTCCTTACACCTTCCTTCTTTTTGCAGTATCTGCTTCATCCACTTCGTTCCTTCTCCTTTCTCTGACAATATCACCCTTCTTTCTCTCACCTCTTCTCTTAATTTAGAGCACCTCAAGCTCATGTGTTTTACATTTTCCCACTCCTCTCCACATAGCCTACACATTCCTTTACTGTCCTCCCACCAGTATTTGTTTTCCCACTCTTCGTTCCCACATCTAAATCTTGATATCATCTTTTTCTTTCAACTTCCTGTCTTCCTTTAAATATTTGGGCATCTCTTCTCTCATAATTTCCATGTATTTAGTGTTGTATCTTCCCTCCCTTATTTCTATCATTCTTTCTTGTGTTTGAGTATCCTTATCCCTTTCTACCATTTCCTTTTCTATATTCCACCCCTGCCGTCTTTTTCTTTCTACTTCCTCAGTCGCATACCCCACTCTTTCGTAATACGACTTTCTGTCTTCTTGTCCATATTTTATTTTCCTTTCTTTCACCTCCTTCCAACATCCTTGTAGTATTTTGTATTCTTTTCTTTCTCCCATTTCTTCCTCGTATCTTATCGCCCTTTTTCCTGCTTGTATTCTTATCTTTTCAATCTTGCACTCATTTTCCAATATAGACCCTGGTGTTTCCCTGTCCAATCCTAATACCCATCTCCAATATTTTTTTGTATATTTTCTAGCTTACTCCATTTTTTCCACCCCCATAATTCTGCTTCGTACATCGTTACATTCTTTACCAGCCTATCAAATATTCACCTTCTTTTTCTATATATTTTCCAAATACCCTTTCTCCTAACCCCTACACCTACCCTAGTATTTTTCTCCTTTTCTCGCCAGCCCGTTTATGTTTGCTTCATTCTTAATGTTATACATCAGCGTGTATCGTAAATATTTTATTTCCTTCACACTTTCTATCCTCTCTTTCCCCCATTTCTAATCTTTATTTCTTCTTCTCCCTTTTCCTTTTTGAAACACAATCATTTTAGTTTTTTTACATTTACTTGTAACTTCTTCCTGTTCAAGTAGTTCTTTATTGTTTTCATCATGTTTTCCATCTCCTTCTATTTTTTCGCCACCATCACTATATCTTCCTCGTATGCCAACACCTATACCTTTACTCCTCCTATTACAATTCCTCCATTTTGTTTTCTTTCCAACTCTTTCTCCAAATCTTCTATATATGTCGCGAATAACAGCGGGCTGAGCGGACACCCTTGTCTTAGTCTCTTTTTTGATATAAATATCCCGCTTACTTCTCTATCTACTTTTGCCCTAAATCTAGTTTCTTTGTATATTTCTCTAGCTTCCATACCATGTCTTCTTCCACTTCATTTTCCTTAGCAGTTCCCACAATTTCTTTCTGTCTACATTGTCAAAGGCAGCTTTGATGTCCATAAACAGCGCAAATACCTTTCTCCTTTCTTTCCCTATCTCATTATTTACTATTTGCCTTAATATGTATATATTATATATTGTTCTCCTTCTTTTCTGAATCCTGCTTGCCAGTCTCCGATAATTTTTTATTTTCTATTTTCTTTACTAACTTTTTCTTTAAAATTTACATATAGTTTGTATCCTGCGTTCAATATGCTCACTCATCTATAGTTGTTTTTGTCTTTTTCTCTCCCTCTTGTATACTGGACATATTAATGCTACCCGCCATTCTTGTGGAAACCCTTCTCCTTCCAAATCTTGTTTAATATCTTTCTCATATTTTCTCTTGGTCTTTTACCAGTAAATTTCTATTGTTCTCCTTGTATTCCATCCGGGCCCGTTGCTTTTTCTATCTTTACCTTAGTTATTGCTTCCTCCATTTCCACGTTTTTAATTTTTCCTTTCATTTCTCTTTTTCTCCATTCTGTTCCGTTTTCTCTCTTCTTTCTGCCTCTTTTCCTTCTAACAATTCCATACATTGTTCTTTCCTTTCTTTCAACTTTAGTTCACCTTTCCTTTTTACATCTTTTTTCCTTTCCTTATTGAGTATTTTTCAGACCTCTTCCTCACTCTTTATTAACCTTATTTTTTTTTCCAACTCTTCCATATATTTGATTTTCCTTCTTTATATTCCTTTTTATATGTTCTTTGTAGTTCCTTAAACTCTTCTATCTCTATCTTCCCTCTTCTTAATTTTCTCCTTCCACTTCTCATCTCTCTTTTCTTCATTTTACATTGTTTATTCCACCATTTCTCTCTTCCTTGTCCTTTTACCATCTATCTGTCGGTATCTTTTTGTCTCCGTATTCTTTGCATTTCTCTTTTTATCTCTCTCAATCCTTCCTCCACTTCTTCCTTCTTCCATTCTATCTCTTCCATTT
The DNA here is from genome assembly GCA_030710515.1 of Abscondita cerata. Lineage (NCBI taxonomy): Eukaryota > Metazoa > Arthropoda > Insecta > Coleoptera > Lampyridae > Abscondita > Abscondita cerata. The sequence goes on from JALBCR010000990.1 coordinate 262,016, forward strand.
TTTGGCAATATTTCCTTGTACTCTCCTCTGTCCATATGTTTCTTTCTATTCATTTATTTTCTTCTATTTCCCTCTTCCCCTATATTACCGTTCAGTATTGTCCATCCTTTTTTCTCACAAAGATCCAACAACTCCTTCCCTCCTTTGTTCATCTTCTTATACAAGCTTTCTCTTCTCCTCTCTATTTCGTTTACTAACATTTCCCTTTTTCACCAATTCTTGCATTCCAATCCCCTCTCATAATTGTAATTCTCCTTTCATTTTCCTTTTCCAAAGCTTCCATGATATGAAAACAGACCCAAAAAACCATTTGCAAGTTGGTACTTTAGTACTTTTTTGTGATTCGAATACGGTTTTAATGGCCTTTAACTAGAGTAATTAAATTACATCTTGGTAAAAATAGAAAAAATCGTGTAGTAACACTACGTAGTTTAGCAGAAAGCATATTAAAACGGCTAATTCTGAAGTTATGTGTTCTTCCTTTAGATAACAGTGACGTGTCCAAAAAGTAAATACAACTTCATTTAGTTTGATTACATTGTATTTTATTTGCAAAGTTTAATTATTTACTTAATTGTAATTTAAATCATACTGATTTTAAGGCAGGGAGTATGTTTAGGTCAATTTTAATAATTTAATTTAAATTATGTGTTTATATAGTTTGTACAATTATTTTTTGGAAAAATGGTTAGTTACGTAAATAGTAAATGAATTGAGATTTTTAATCTAAAGTTTCCAAACAGATTTCTTTATTCATACAGTCCATTTTATTACCAAATTTTTTTAAGTGTGTTTTTAATTTCCTTTAGAGCGAGCGATGTTTGTGTCACGCATTTTCTTAACAGTATTAATTAGGCGTGCATTGCTATAGTATCCAGTTATGATCTAACCTCTGATCATTCTCCTATTATTGGGGGATTGCATAACTATAGAACCGACTGGGCAACATATCGTAATATTTTAAACGATGAAATTGAAACAGCTACAGAAGATATCACTTATATATTTTCAGTTCCCACATTTGTACATTCCTTTTTATCTTGTGCTCGCATTTTGGATTTGATTGTGCATTTTTCTTATTGAAATATTTGTTCAACCACGTTGTTCCATGTTTTTCTTAATCTTTTCTTTTTCCTTTTCTGCATTTTGTTTTCTTATACTTTTTTAACAGGTCGTGTTGGCTCCATCAATTTCAAGTGTCCCCATTTAACTAAGATATGATTCTGTGCACTTTTCCCTTTTCTAAAATCACTCTGTGTTTTGTTTGAGGTGCTCTTAGCTCCTTTTTTCAATCTTGTATTGTTGTTTTTAGTTTTTTGTCTATCTGCTTATCTTTTGATATTTGTCCTGTTATAGCTCTTCAAAATATTCTTTCGATCTATTTATTATTTCTGTTTCTTTGGTTTATATGTATTACCTTGCTTGTTTTAATATGTATGTCTTTTTTTTCTTTTTTAATAATTTTAAAACATTTTAGAATAGTTTTGGATGCCATTTGCTCTATTTTCTATTTTTCGTCAAAAATCTTTCCAGTCCTCTTTCTTTGTTTTAGTCTCTGCTACTTTTATTTTTTTTTGGTCTTGCGATAGATATTTTGTCTACGTCTGTTTTTTTAGATTTTGTTTTTAACTTTTTTCATCCACAATGATGTTTGTTTCCTGTTGTTGGTTGTTCTATTTGTTCCGCATGTTTCTTTGGCTGTTTATTTGTCGTCTTTTAGTTTTTCTTCTAGCTTCTCCGCTAATTTTATTAAATATTTTTTGTTCATTTTTTTTTTGTAATTCGTAAGCTGTTAGTGTTTCAAACTCTATCTTCATCCGTTTTATATTGTTTGTTTGTATTGTGTGTTGTTCTTCTTCTTTTACCTTAGCTATTAGAAGGTGATGGTCGCTACCTATATCTGCTACTTTGCTTATTTTTGTATCTAATAATTTTTATGTTTTCACGTTGTACTATGTAGTCAATTACTAATTTTTTTTACTTTCCATTACCCTTGTGTATTTATGTATATTTCTATGTTGGAACCAGGTATTGGTTATTATTGTGTTATTTATTACACAAAAATCTAATAACTTCTTTCAGTTGTTATTTCTTGCTTGTTCTCAGTGTTTACCTATTACGTTTTTATTTACTTTATCTTGTTTTCTTACCCTGCTGTTAAAATCTTCAATCATGTAAATTCTGCTTTTAGCATTTTCTATTACATTTAACAGTTCTTCCCAAAATTTGTCTTTGTTTCTTTTGTATCGCTTTCATCTGGTCGATATACTACACTAATCGTCTTCGTGTTTTGTATATTTTTATACTCAATACTTCTTTCAGATGAGGTTTTCCATTTCTTTATGTTGTGATCCCACTTTTTATATATTATAAATCTCACACCTGCTGTTGCTTTTTTATCTGTATTAACTCCGTTATATATTAATGTGTACCCGTTCTGTGTTGTTATTCACTCACATCCTTTTTTTTAATTTCTATTATTTTAAGGGAAAGGATGTGGAAATTTTTAAGGAAAATAGAGATGCGGGAGTGTATAATGAAGAGAATTGAGGATATATATACAGTAAAACAGTATGCAAAGTAAGGAAAAAAAGGAAAAGGAAAAACCCAGCGGGTAGCGTGGTGATTGGGAGGACAAAAGACACTAGCATACGCGGATGACTTAGTGTTGATGGCAACAGAAAAAAACGGAATGAGGGATATGATGAAGGTTTTAAAAAGATATTTAGAAAAACAGGACTTAAAGTTAAATACGAGAAAAACGAAACTAATGGAATTCAGGAAAGAGAATGGCAAAGGAAAAAGTGGATGTGGAGATGGGGGGAGGCTGAAATAGAAAGTGTGAGGGAATTCACATACCTAGGGTATGTGTTTAGGAAAAACAACAAGGAAGAAGGACAAGTGATGGACGGGGTTTAGAAAGCGATGAAACTATTGTGTCAGGTATGGAGCATGGGTGAAAAAATGTTTGAAATGGATATAGAAATAAGGAATATAATGTGGGAAACACTGATAAAAAGTGTAATGTTGTACGGAGCGGAAATATGGAGATGGATGAAACAAAAGAAAATGGAGAGGGTGCAAGAAAGATACTGGAAATGGGTGCTTAGGATAGATAAAGACACACCAGGATATACAGGGTGTTCCATTAGTGCGTAATTCTTCCCTAGCGTCATTATTTTTAATTTTAGAGCAAAAATGCGTTGGGGAATGTTTTGTAGAATCACTTAAGCTATATTCTAAAATTATTTACAAGTATACAGGGTGTTCCCTAAGTGCTGTTCTGCATTCTTTTAAACTTTTTTAAATGGCACCATATTGATTTTAATTTTTTTATAGAGATTCTTTTCTTCTTATTTATGATGGCATAATCGAATTTCACCCATATCTAACAGTTTTTGAAATATTAATTTTTAAGAAATGCAGATGGTCAGTAAAAATTGTATTTCTCAGACGTTCAGTGCAATATTCAAATTTTTTGATTAAAACTTTTAAAGGAAGTGTCAAGCTACAATTTAATTATCTTGAAATATTTTACACTATACAGGACTGTCCAAAATTTTGAAGTAAATATTCAAAATTAAAAGTGTAATATCTCAATTTTTTAAATGGAATGGTATGTTTATTTTAGTGTTTTCATAAAGATAATTAATTACTCGTTCGATTTTCTTCAACATGTCCTATACCTAAACCTAATACTTTCCTCGTTATTCGAAATTTAAGATATTGCATGTAGGTTTTAATGTTCCACTGTCACAAATAAATTGAGTTGCCTATGAAAATTGTAGGTAACAAAGCTAAATGACAATTACTATTCTGTTGTGAAGCGAAAATGAATCTTTCGCAGCAAGAAATGATCGATATGATCTATTGTTTAGGAGCTAGTGAACAAAATTTATTTTTAACTAATTGTGAATAAAACCCTTTCATTAACTAAAAATTAATAGTAACTAAAATTGACTTTTTTATTTGTAAGTATTATAAAATGTTGGATTGACAGTCTACACAAAAAAATGTTTATAAATAGTGTTTCTTTAAATTCAAGTAAACATGAAGTTGTGCTTTGTTACCGTCAACGCGTTGCCTGGAAAAGATAAAATTATGGGTGTACGTGCAAAATGAATCAAACAAACTTGACTACAAGTTACTACAAAAAAGGATAATAATAAACAGTGAGGACAAAGCGGAAGTTATTATTGAGACCGCAAAGCATTCACATGTAAAAACAAACAAACGGTTGATTAAATGTAAAATTAAGAGACGACATTTGAATATTAAAGTATTAACATCTAAAAAGTACAGAATATGAAGTTAAACGCTAAAGTGTAAAGGTGTTAATAATTAACTCGTTGGTTAAAAATTAGAGACGTTATTTTCGAAAACAGATATAAATTTCCAATAAGTGAAATAAAATAGTTGTGAATAAATTTATGATATAAATTAAAATGCCTGCGTCGTTATTGCCGCAATTGTTGCTTGCTGCGTTTGTTGCTACAAACAATTAATAACAAAATAAATAAAGAAAATGTATGGAAGTGGGAACCAAATAAAGTTATTAAAAACTGGAAAGAACACCGTCAGATGCGTAAAGGATAGTTGTACAAAAATGTTGAAAACAAATTTATATTCAAACGTTAAGAACAATAGAATTAATTAGGGTAGATTTTTTTGTTAAAAACTTGTAAGTAATAGGTTAGAAATTTATTGAATTTTAAATTCATGTTTTGTTTGAATTTGCATGTGCTAAAAACAAACTAATAATTTTAATTAAAAGCGAATCCAAGACCTAAGATATAAGAGTGGGAAAAATTTAACTGATGCGTCTGATTTATTTAAATTATTTAAGAAATATTATTGTTCAATTAATTTTTTGTGTTAAAACATAATAATAATAATCGATCGCAATATATTACTGTTTAGTATAATAATAAAAGCAATTGTAACATGTATATTGTATAAGAGTTCTTCTAGGTAGAGGTGGAATGTACTAACAACTCAGCAAGTTGTAATCGCCGAAATTTTGCCTATTGTTGTGCGGGCTTTATCAAGGCTGTTTACAAAACTTAAATTAAAGTTTAACTTTTTTTGTAAATATACGAAACGACTGCGATTACAACTTACTGAGTTGTTTATACATCTCACCTTCACCTAGAAGGATTCTTATATGGTAAACATATTATAAAAAAAGTTGGCAGAAACTTACCACTAAAAGCAATTGTGTTACTCATAGTTCGTAGCCAAAGGCTAGGAAATCTCTTGTTTCGTAAATCATCCAAGATCCATAAAGAGAGGACATAAATGCATCAAGTTTTAAATTGTTTGTGTTTTAACCATTTTCTATTTTACTATTGGTTAGTATGTATACATCCCTAAAGTGGGTGTTGTCGTGTATGTGAAATAAGTTAATGAGGTCAAGTAAAAGTGCAGGAGCAGGACAAACATTAATAAGTTAGTATGTTTTTGTTTTCAGTTTTTATGTAATAGCTAAATTGTTAAATATCTTATCTTAAGGGTATCTAATTCAAATGAATGCATGTAGGATTTGCTAGGTATCACATAGATAGCGTTGTTTTTAAAAAACACTTTCTTTTTATTGAGTGTGTTAAGTACTGGGTTGCTTTATTTCTATGTTTTTGAAATAGGATGTACCACATTTGTTTACAGTAACAAAGAACCTTGATGTCGTAAAAAAGGTCATGATTGTAAATACAATTATTAGCTTTTACTAATTAACTTTAATTATTTTGTAATAAACGAGAATTAAACAGACCCTAGAGACTAGAATCAAAAATATGCTGCAAAATTTAAATTTAAATCGGTTTCTTAACGCTTCTGACTGGGAAATAAAAAATCCGGTTTTCCCTTTTTTTATCATAACCAAAAGCGCATGTACAAAAAAATCCAGTAGATGTAATCACAACAACACAACTAATAATAGGTATGCTGTTCTTAAAATATTGAATTATTTTGTTGTTGCTATTTCCGTACCTTTGAGTATGATAAAAAGTACATCAGATTTGACAAGTACTCAAGTTGGTCTTATTAATTTTAGTATTTAGATAATTTTGTGTAGTCTCAGAATAAAAAAAATTAACACATTTTACTTACAGAATTAATTTGATTGGAGAAAAAATCTAATAGTTTGGGTGCCCACCGACCTAAAGTATCATTTATAAATTAGCAGCTGTAAGTTTTTGAGTGGCTTAATTACGTGTAGTCCAACCAAATGTTTCTATAGTTTTTCTCAAAACGGAAACGTTTCCTCATAATCTCGTCTGGAAGACTCATTTAATTTTCAGGCGTCGGACTGAAAAATCGGAAAATATTTTTTGTCGAACAATTCAATATTTGAATTTCGCATGTTTTAATTAACTAATTCTAAAAAAAATTAAGTGGTTATCAGTACCTACGTTTTTAAACTTAAAATTTTACATGTTTGAGTTGGTAAACCCAAAATTTCGCGCGTTTTATCAATTTTTCTTGCGATTACTTTCTTTAAAAGTGGATTATCAACAAATTTTAAAATTATAAAGCAACACGTCTTTTAAACGAGATTATGAGAAAACGCCCCAGATTTGAGACTACACGTAATTAAGCCACTCAAAAACTTACAGCTGGTTATTATAATGATACTTTGTGTCGGTGTGCACCCAGACTATAAATTACGACCATAGTTTGTAGTGTTTATATGTTATGTTACAATACTTATAAATTTGTGTGATTGTATTATGTAATAAACAATGTTTATATTACATTATGTATTAATAATGTTTTTGTAATCATAAAAAAAATATAAAAAAATGTACTTTACATAATATTTTGTGCTGCTTGAGTAACCAGTTTCGACTTTCTAATTAATTGAAGTCATCTTCAGAATCTACAATTAAAATTATATGAAAAACGGGCACTTACTTACAGTTAAAAATTATAATAATATTAATGACAGTTGTTAAATATTAAATAAAAAAATATTAAATTATTTAAAAAAGGTAGCATTTAGTAAGGAATACTGTCACGTCTGTTTGATAAAAATTACTATTTTTACTCGTAAATAATTTTAGTCTTATGAAAGTATTTGTTTTAAGTAAGTTAAAATGTATTTTAAATATATTTCGTTTGTGTTGATAAACAAGTATGTTTTTTGCCACAATATTTATCTTCTTTATCATTTGTTATTTTTTAAATCAGTCGTGGAATCGTGAAATATTTTATCTTTGATTTTTTTATCAAAGGTTTTATAAAAATATTTGCCACATGTTGCCGTTATTGACTCAATAAACTCTTTGTTTGTTCCAAGAAAGGGTGTGATTGATGTCATTTTTTAAAGTAAATTTGATACTTTGTTTTGTCTAAACTAAGATTTTAACCCACCGTTAAATTTTAAATTTCAGATAGTTTATCTTTTTGATATTTGCTAACGTATTTCTTTTGAAAGGTTCTTTGTGTATGTAGAAATTGTAGGAGAGAGACGCACTCCCCGAGTTTGTATTTTTATATCTTTAAGTTTAATGTGTAAGCAGATTCAAAACTATAAAGAATTATGTAACTAAAACAAGTACAAAACTGTAGCGGATCATGATTGTTATTTTTAACAATCGCTAAATGTCGAACAGTGTGCGTATCGGTCGTTCGCATACAAACTATTAGAAGTGATTTAAGTGCGAGTGTTGTTATATTGATAATAAAGATAAGGAACAATCTCGTTTGAAAAATTAAAAAGAAGATTCTTTTGACTTAAAGTCAAAACAACGCTTGCAGATATTATAAATAGAATCAATACAGAAATAGCAGAATGAGTTTGGCAAAATGACTAACCACTCATAATAAATTAAATAACAGTTTAGCGTATGAGAATAGACCATAATGCACTTACCCACGCTCATATATACCGGGTGTCCCAAACTGATTTGACTACCCTATAACGTAAAAACGTCAAATTTGACATTAAAATATTCCCCCCTAAAAAGGAAAATTGCCATAGTTTTAGATTATGCTCAAAACGAAATAGTGTGGCTAGTTTTAGTTGCAATGCACTGTTATTTCTTTAACTTTAAATGTACTACTATACATTATCTTGTTCTTACTCAGGTACACTTATAAAAACAAAAAACAAGTATTAATTATGCCATTTTAAACAAGATAATAAATAAAAATAATATTCAAAAATTTTGTTTAATGGTAATAAAACACAATGGCGGTGTTGTAGCACAGAATAAAAGCGTACTACCATAAAAATTCTAAATAGCGTGCAGTAATGAACCACATTATTTTATACTGTATAAATACAAATAATACAAATTTTATTAAGTGCACAACTCATAGACTGTAAGAGGAGACTTTAATGCAAGAAACGTGGTAGAATGAGAGATGACAATAAACGGAAAGGAAACACAAAAAAATAAACGGACAAGGAAAGAAACGTATATGAGCAAAAGGGATCGACAATAATCAAAAAGAATATGGAAGGTGAAAAAAGAAGAATCTACATTTCTAAATGAAAAAAAGAACCGGTGATTGATTATGTGGTTTTGAACCAAAAATAGAATAAATAGAAAATTTTGAGGTAAGAGAAGAAGTAACATTAGACCATCAGCTAATGAATATTAGCATAATAAGAGATGTATTGATGACGAAGAGAAAAAGAAAAAAAAACAATGCGGAGAAAAAAATTGTAAACTGAAGAAAGTACGAAAAGATGTAAAGAAAAACTGTAGGAAAACAAGTAACATCAAAAGGAAAATAAGAAAATCAGTGAAAAAGCAGTATAAAAATTTATTTTTGTAAAACAAGGATGTGCAAGTCAGACAGGAAAGGTGAAATAGAATGTAAGTAAAAAAAAATAAGAAGAGAGAAGAAAGTGTAAGCTAGGATAAAGACGTAATGCAGTATATACATAATAAATACATACTCAAACAACTTTATCGCTCCTTTGTATGAGCATCGTCTCCCTATATTAGAGGAGTTTGGCTTTACACTTCCACGCTGGCCAGACGGCTTGGAAGTAGCTGCGATAGATTTTAACCGGTATGGTAACCGGAACCGATGATTTAACGTATCCCTTATAAGCACTGTAGGAGCAAACGTTTTAAATTGGCTCAAGAAAATCTCGCGCCGTCACTGAAATCAAACCAGGTCACCAGAAGTGACCAGTTTACAAAACTGGTGCTTTTACTGCTAGACTAAGCTTCCACGCTTTCAAAATACGCTGAGATTGGAATTGACAAAAAAGAATAGAAGAAACGGTGTAAGAGTATAATAAAAGAAAAAGAAAGTTAAACTTCTAATAAAAGAGAAAAGAGAAACAAAATAACAAAATTAAGAAAAGGAGAGATAACTGCAAAAGATGTAGAGATAACTATAAAAATGGCGACAAACGGCAAAGCAAAAAACAAGGAAAGTATAATAATAAAAAAATAATAGAATGGATCAAAAAGCTTTCAAAAAATATGGAATAGTAAAGAAATAAAGATGGAAGACGGTATTATCAGAATGGCAAACGAGATTTAGGAAAGAAAGGAAAACGATAGACAATAAATATATTTTAAAACACATAGATAACAAAAACAATTAGATTCGGTGTTGAGAAGCGATAAAGTAAAAACAAAAAAAAAAAAAATGTCGGACAGAGGGGTCAGCGTCAGATACAAAAAGCGAATGCGGGAAGAGGAGATGTATACAATATTTATAAAAAGCTTAAAAATAAAAATGTCGCCAAAAGGAGGAGGACCGAGGGAAGAAGAGAAAAGGAATGAACGAGAAATAGGGCAAATAGATGAAGAAGAAAAACAATAAATATTTGGAAGGAAATGCTGAAAAAATAAAACAGATACAGGAAAAAATAAATAAAGAAATGAGAAAGTAGACATAAAGCAATAAACGAAAAGTTGGAAAATAAATGTAAAAAGATTAGAAGAAAAAGTGGAAAACTTGGAGAAAAAGGTAAAAATATGCAAAAAAAAAAAAAAATATTGTAGTCAGAGGACTAAATGTACAAGAAGGAAAAGGAGAAATACAAAGAAAAATAAAAGATATTGTAAAGGAAGAAATGAAGATGGAAACAAGTATTGAAGAGGCAATTGAAATAGAAAGAGGTGTAGTGTTAATAAAAATGAGAATCATGGAGGATAAAGAAAAAGAAAAAAGTTGAATTTACATAGATGATAACATGACTAAAAAGGAGAAAGACGTTGAGATAAAGATAAAGCAAGAGGCAAAAAATAGAAAAGGATGTTAAAAGGTTGAAAGTAAAATACAAAAAAGTGTGGGTAGATGGGGAGGAATGGAGATGGTCAGAAAAGGAGGAAAAGATGGAAAAGTGGATGACAAATTACTAGATATGGTGGAAGAAAAAGAAGCTTATTCTATGAAAAGTGAGGTTATGCGAGAGAGGGGACAAAAAAATTGAGGAGAGAAGAAAAAAGCAGAGTTAGTAAAAAAAGATCAAGATACGCAAATTTAAGAAAAGTATTGTGAGATTATCACAGAAGGGATACCACTTTATATAATAGAAAAGAAAAATTAAAAGAGAAAAAAATGATTGAAAGATTTAGAGTGGGAATTAAAGAAAGAAAAAAATAAATATTAGTGGTAGGACAAGAATAGATTGTGAAAAATGTGCAGAGATGTATAGAAAACACATAAAAGAAGGATGCAATAAATCGAGAGTGGAAGGAAAAGATTGAAGGATATTGTTAGGCGGTAATGGGAAACGAATCGAATGGATGAAGAAAGTAATGGAGAAAAAGACAATGGATAGAGAAACAAAAAAAATAATTAAGTTAAATTTTAAGCCAACAAGTTGTTGTAGTTTTATACTTTTTCTAATTTTGTTATAGTAATTAGTGATTAATGTTTATGTGTAACCGAATTATTTTGTTTTAATGTAAAGAACAAAATAAACACCTAATCTAATGTTAAAACAAAAGCAATTACCTGAAGACGTCATCTTCTTCTAACTGCGAAACTAAAGCACAAACAGTATATGTATGAACTCATAGTAATTTTTAAATATTTTTAATTTGTTTAGAATAATTGTATCTTTACTTTAGAAAGATGTCAAATTACACTTCCAATTAGTGCATTTGTTGTTTTTTAAACAAGCAAATAAACGGGGTGTCCTATTTTTAATGTAATTAGGGGTTTCAGGTATTTCATGAATTGATAGAAAAAAACCGTGGTCGGGACCTTTTGCTCAATTTTTGAGACAAATTCAATAGTTTAAACAGCAATTTGATATCTTGACTTGTTTGTGAGAGACAGAGTGGTTTGAGTTTTATGCCGTTTTCTTTAAAGCTTCTTAACTTTTTTGTTTCTGAATATTTTTATTTTAACTAAAACATTTGTTGTCCATTTTTTTATGCAATTCAATGGCGTAATCAAATTTATTCCAGCTTAATGAATTTTTGAGTTACACACTAAACAAGCATTTTTTTAAATGAAAATCATAGTTGACTATGACTCCAATGATTAAAGATTTTTTTTACTTTTAAAAATAAATTGTTGCGTATAATTATCTCGGCAAATAAGGATATTATAAACAATTTTTTAAAAAACAACTTTTGATCAAAGTCATCTGTATACATTTGTTTACTGCGCGCATTTGTTGCTACTGTTTCTTATAAATAAATAATAAAAAAGTTATTAATTTCAGTAATTAATTATTATTTTAAGCAAAGCTTTGAAACATTAAATCTAACCACATCTATGTATGTTTCGGTCATTTATTTATAAGAAACAACTGCGTGAAGTGTCAAAAACCAACGAACAAAGGTTTGTAGGTGACTTTAATCAAGAGGTGTTTTTTTTAAATCGTTAATAATTTTCTTATTTACTGAGATAAATATATCAAACCTATATTTTCAGAAAGCTAAATAAAATCACTAATCAATGGAGTCATAGCCAACTATAGTTACCCTTTAATAAAATTGATTTTGGTTTGTAACTCAAAACAAATTAAGTTAGAATAAATTCGAGTACGCCAATGTATTGCATATTAACCCTAGATTAAGTGCGGCTCTATTTGTGACGTGTTTAGTCGCGCGGTCAACTACTGTGAACCAATTGTGGCTTTTTGGGGGTAGAGTCTTGATCAGGTATATTTGGTATAATACACTTAATTATGGAAATATGACTCTCACACTCGTGCAAATGTCGGACATGCGTTCTTTGAATGCAAATCGTCCACATTGCGAATAACTTTTAAGTGTAGATTAGTCACGTCTTCTATGGCAAATATGGCAACGCCCAACTAAGGTTTGTTCTTTTTTGGGAAGAGGAGGTGGTACCTCCGCAACATTCAGAAGAACTTTTGCCCGTAGTCTTATTTCAACTAGAAATGATGCAATTGCTAACCGAAATTTAATCAAAGGTCGGGTCAGATCCCATGCACAAGTTTTAAGAAAGAATTTGCTAGGTAAATACACAGGGCGTTGATACCGGATATGTTGATTAGATTGTAAAATATAACCATCGGCCAACGGCGTGTATTCCTAGCAACGTTGTAATTTTTGGCACAACTGGTACACTAGGTAAATCCTAATGTTATTGTAATTATAATCGGTTATGATTACTGGTTTGTTGCTATCACCCGTTTCCTCATCTATTGTGTTATCATAAAAAAATTATTATGTTTTGAGATCTGGTACAAACTTGAGTATTATGTCCATTCTTTTTTCATTTGGAGATCTTATCCTTCCCCCAATAAAATTTGTCAAGGATCTCTTCAACTGTCTCTGTTCCGAATCAGACCCTGTTTTAGAATTATTATGTTGATTTGGCTCTGGTATTTCTTGCTCAGATTCTGTGTCATGATGGTCATTTTCCAAGGTCAACTCCTCTTCTCTTTCATCAAATTCTTTCTCGTCGATTGGGCTTTCTTTTGCACTCGATAAGTTGTTAAACCATTTCAACCACATTTCAGGGTCTCTGCTCACCTCTAGATTCCTTCTTTTTTGGTTGGACATTTTGTTTTCACGCTTTTTCCTATAATTAATTAGATTTTTGTAAACAAACCAACAATTGAAACAGTAACACTTACCCAAATTATTACAAACCAATGAAATCCAAATTTTAAGTGCTGTTTAGACCATTGAATTTGTCTCAAAATTCACTCCAAAAGTCTCAACCACGATTTTTTTTATCATTTCGCAAAATACTTAAAACCCCCCAATTACATCAAAAATAGGACACCCAGTACTCTACATTTGACGTTTTATAAATTGCATTTTATAATGTTTGAATTGCAACTAAATTTTTCTGAATTGCATTTAAATCTTTCTAAGTTGCATTTTAAGTTTTCTGAATTGCACTTGACTTTGTTTGAATTACACTTTGAGCTTTCTAAATTAGATTTAAAATCCAAATTTGAATTGTTGCTTTCTGAATTACATGTGAAGTTTTTTGATTTACAATGAGGTTTTATAAATTAAAAAAAGTTGTAGATTACTTCAAACTATGTTGATTTTTACGTCTGTAATCGTGTTTACACTTAAGCGTTTGAATATGAATTTTTATATTAAAAAATTTTCTGGGGATTTTGGTTGTTGGGAATTGCCAGTTCCAATGATTTGTCGGCATTTGCAAAAGTTATACCTCACTTCCTATGTGCTGACTGTCGCGAAAAGGTGTACACGGAAATGTTGTTTGAAAATTGAACAATTAGACATGTGATTTGTAATATCGATTGAAGTAAAATCGTCCCATCCAAATTAGGGAATAAGTCTTCGACTATTGTTTCTGTGTAAGCACCATTTTTTACTTTCTTTTGTTTTAATAAAATATTTGCTCTTACTGGTTCTATTAATTGCAGACACCTTTTTTTTATTTTGTGGGTTTTTTATGCTTATTCTGCTGGTCATTGCAGACGTACTTCGTTTTAATTAATTAATGGATCTTTAATTCTGGTTATGTTGGTAAGGATAATAATCCAAAATTACAAAATATTGAAGTAGGTCTGATATCACCCTAACGCTAAAATTTTCATTTACTTTAAATCTTTCTTCGGATTAAGGACACTACTCGTTAATCTGGTTTTTTGTGAGTAGCCCAGCAACTGTTATCAACGGAGTCTATTTTGTTTTTTTCTTCATTGGATAATAAAATATTAAATTTGGATACGGAAACTGTCACATTTGCCGATTAACTGTCAAACACCGAAGACTTTCTAGTTATACAAGCTAAGTTAGTTTGTTTATAAATTTTGTTGCGTCCTATGTATACGTACCCTGGCCGTGAGTTTAACAACGTACTTTTTTGGCGCTGCATAAATAATTTTGTGAACTAGAAAGATCTTTCAAAATACCCGATCAATTTTGTGGGCTTTTATAAATAATCGGCTACGGTCTGGTACTCTCCGTAATTGTTGTCAAATACATTTTGAACAATATTCGCTACGCGAACTCGGTGAATCGCTTGAAGGGATTATTTGATGCTACGACTGTCAAATACGCTAACCTATTTGGGGCGTTTGTGTCTTGAATTTGTATTTGTGCCTTAACTCGCTCTTTTGAGTTATTATTGTTATATAATTATATTTTGTTATTAATTCTAAATGATATTATCTATTGCTGTCTCGATGTGTTTCTGTGTGTGTGTGTTAATTGAACTCTAGTCGCTATAATAATATACATATTTTATCAACGTACGGTTTGTGTCTGTGTCTACAAGTTCTTAGTGGCTCTAGATATCTCTTATACGTAATCCTAGGTGGCTTTTTATAAATTTTTAAAGCAGTGTAGAGGCCTTTATTTCAAACAATTTTTATTTAGCCCACGACCACTTCCGACTAAGAGGAGCTGCGGGCAGGCCTTCTAGCACTGTTATATATTTTTTTTAGTTTGTTTACAAATAAACCGTAACAATATCATATGTTTGTTTGTATATTCTGGGTATGTATTCAGGATGTACGCGTTTTTTACACGTAGGTACAGCAAGTAGTTTAGAAACTAGGTAACATGTATTTTGTAGAATTCAGAAATTTAATACGTTTGTTACTGACGTTTTCTTAAAAGATTAAATTTGAAAAAAAAATATTTCTTTGATGTGGTGGATTAAATTGATACGCTTTTTATCATTTGCGTTTATTCATACAATTTTTCAAGCAGTGTAGAGGCCTTCATTTTGAACAATTTTCAATTAGCCCACGACCACTTCCGACTAAGAAGAGCTGCGGGCAGGTCTTCTAGTACTGTTATATATTTTTTTTAGTTTGTTTACAAATAAATCGTAACAATATCATATGTTTTTTTTGTATATTCTGGGTATGTATTAAGGATGTACGCGTTTTTACACGTAGGTACAGCAAGTAGTTTAGAAACTAGGTAACATGTATTTTGTAGAATTCAGAAATTTAATACGTTTGTTACTGACGTTTTCTTAAAAGATTCAATTTGAAAAAAATATTTCTTTGATGTGGTGGATTAAATTGATACGCTTTTATCATTTGCGTTTATTCATACAATTTTTCAAGCAGTGTAGAGGCCTTCATTTTGAACAATTTTCAATTAGCCCACGACCACTTCCGACTAAGAAGAGCTGCGGGCAGGTCTTCTAGTACTGTTATATATTTTTTTTAGTTTGTTTACAAATAAATCGTAACAATATCATATGTTTTTTTTGTATATTCTGGGTATGTATTAAGGATGTACGCGTTTTTTACACGTAGGTACAGCAAGTAGTTTAGAAACTAGGTAACATGTATTTTGTAGAATTCAGAAATTTAATACGTTTGTTACTGACGTTTTCTTAAAAGATTCAATTTAAAAAAATATTTCTTTGATGTGGTGGATTAAATTGATACGCTTTTTATCATTTGCGTTTATTCATACAATTTTTCGTACGATAAATACATTCGACTAAAAAAATAACTTTCGAATTCATCTAAAAATGGAAAATCGGCATAATGCAGCAGAATCTACGTGATGTTATTGTATGTTGTAGCACGATAGATTTATATTTTCAATATGTTCATAAAAGCACCGGAAATAGTTGAATAGCAACTTTCAAATACGTTTTGAAATTTTGCATTAGCAAAACTAAAATGTAAAAATAAAAATATATCTGATTATCAGTAAAGCGAAACAAAACCGGAGAATAGTGTTATTTTTTTTTCCTTTTGCTAATTAAATTTAATTACAATTCTTTGTGTCAGGAAGTGTATGAAATGTTTTCTAGCAAACCGCAGAATACGTTATGTATACGCTTGCAGCAAATTCTTGAAGATGTTCATTAGCCGGTTTGTTACTTCTCATGATGCAGTAATTTGACACTTTTCACGCACGGTATTCCTCAAGTGCAGCTTTAAGTATAACGTAAGTGTAGTCAAGAGTCTCGTTTGCGTGCTTTAGCATCATTCGCGAGCTTGCAAAACCAAGCGTTGCCATGGATTCGAAGATTCAGTAACCTGTGGGCACACGACCCTCCAAAAGTCTCATAACAACCCTCAAATCGAATACTCTGCATACAATATAAAACTTTATATTATCTATTTGCGTAATTGTCTTCGTCGTTCTTGTTTTTATTAAAAACGCCATCATTGTTTCGATGCGGGTTTACCTACGCAATTTTGTCTGCGCCGCCTTTGGGAGTAGTATAATAAAATTTTGTCTATTGAAATTCATAAACTATCCAAAAGCACTTAGAGTCTTCTATTGTATTTGTATTAGGAACGGTACCTGTGGCACACATTCTGCAATATGGCGCGCATACTCATATCGTAACTTTATCAGAGAATTTCTTATATTTAATTGTTTCCTTAGTAACTAATTGTGTTTTACAAATTGATTCAATTTTATAGTCAAAGTCTATTAGTTTAAATAAAAATTTATTTAACTTTTTTAAAATAACTAAGTTAACTTATTAAAGAAATGTAACTAAAAAACATTGTCACATTACTACTCATTTCTTGCCATTTTTCTTTGTGTAACTTATTTTACATTTAGCAGTTTTTTTTTGTTCTACTTATTTTTTCTTTTTACTACTTGTTTTATCTATTTTGTTTTTTCTCCATTTTTCTCTAATGATGCACCCCTTTCTTCATTAAATTCTTACTTTACTATACCAACATATATTCTGCAGATTCCCTCTTCATCCTCTTTCTTTATTTTCTGGCTATCTTATTCTTTTTATCAATGCTTGAATTTATGTATTTATTTTATGTTTTAAAGATTATCCAACAAACATAAACAAAATAAAAAAAATCACATTTCTTTCTCAATTAAATACTCTCACTCTTTAAAATTACTATCGTTTTTCTATTTTTTCTAATTTTTCTCTTTTCTCTATTACCGCCTTCATCTAATTTAGTTTTTTTCTTCCTCCCCAAATAATACCCCTTCTTCCCTTTCTTCCTCCCTCAATTCCCCATACTCTTCTTTTAGATGTTTTATATTTTCTCACCTTTCCCCACACAACTTACATTGTCTCTTGTTTTCTCTTATTTTCTCTTATTTTTTTCCTTGTATCTGTGTTTTTCTATCTTGTATCATTTTCTTTTTCTTTTATTTTTTATATTTCATTCTTGCATATCCTCCTCCTTTTGTAGTACTGTCCCTCTCATCCTATCCGTGTTTTATCTTTTGTTTTCTTACTTTTCAGCACTCAGTTAAGATTTCGTTTTGTCTACATTTTCTTATTTTTCTTCATACGTCATGGCTGCATTTAAATTTTCTTAGTCTTTATTTCTTCCTCTACTATGTATCCGGGTATCTTCCTATCCAGCCTCATTGTCCATTTCCCATATTTTTCTTGTATTTTCTCCAGCTTTTCTCACTCTCTCCATCTCTATATTTCTGCTCCGTACACCATAACTCTTCTAACCAATCGATCAAAAATCTACCTTTTCTTTATTATATTATTTCTAAACACTCTCTCCCATTCCTCATACCATTTTTACTATACCATTACCTAGCTCTCTTATATGATCGTTCTCTTTGTTATCGTATATTATTTCTGTTACCTTTTTTTATTTCTTGTTTGTTTTTTGTTAGCACCACTATGTCATCCGCGTATACCAATATCGTCACCTTTATCTTCCCTATCACTACTACTTCTTTTTAATGCTTTTGTATTTTTTCGTCCATATCCTGTTTGTGCATCGCAAAGAGGCTTGGACTCATTGCTTTGGTTTGTTTACCTCTATTTCTTCTCGTACACATCCTCTAATTTGATAACACGTGTTTCTATTTCTTTTTTATTTTTACTCTTCAATTTTTGTCAAAATTCAAACAGAACTTCTTTTTTTTCTATTCTTTTAACTTTAATGCCATTTTTCCTGTTTAATTCCTTGTTTTTTCAAACTTTAGTTCTTCCTCTATTAAGTATTCTGGTGTTTCCTTCGTCCACGTCTAGTACTTTTGTTGTACCCTTTTCAATTTTTTCCATTCTTGTTTTTCCAAGTGTCTTTTCTCCAAATCTCCATATTGTACTTCCTTTGCCTAGTAGTTCTTCTATTTGATCCATATCTTTATTTTAAATTAGAGGGTGTATTTTACTTATCTACTTCTTCTATTTTTCTTTCCCTACGACCAGTTCGTTTCTATTTTTCTTTAATTTTGTAAATTTTGTTTTTCATATATTTGCCTCTAGCTCTTTTTTTTCTAAATATTTCTTTACACTTTTATTACTTCTTTCATTTATTTTTCCTATTATTAACGTGGAATTCATTTAAATAATTACCTATATTTTGTAGCGGTCCAAAATGTATCGCTATCTTATATTTAAAAAGGCGCGCATTTCCCCTACTAGTTTGTATTCAATTCATCACGACTAGTAACTATTTCCAAATAAGAAGAATAAGAATGGCGACTGAGTGGAAGATGTACTCCATTGTTGAGTAGGTTTTACGTTTTTATTTGTTTCGTTTTGAGTAAAACGAAGTTGGAATTCATAAATTAGCTTTATAGAAAATGTATCTACGTTTTTGGTGTAGTGTACGTTCCGTTAAAAAAAAAGTTTAATTTAGAAGAATAAAAATGCGTCCCCAAATTGAAAAATATTTGTTAATTTTTTGTGAGTTTGATTTCTACTTGATAACAATTCGATTATCTACTATTATGTCATTCTAAGTGCAGTTTTGTTCACACAACGATTAAGGTTAGCCCAATTACTTGTTTGAGCTTCGACAAAATTTAACGTCCCTTATCTTAACACTAGAAACTCCAAGTAAGTGCTTTCATAATATTAACAATTCGAATTTTCCGTGCATTGAAGTTAATTTTGACAAATTAAAATCGGCCTAAACTGTTTGCAATTAATTCGCAGTCGTGGTACTTTTGTTTTGAGCATTAGTTTGTCCGCATTTACTAGTATTTGTTGTTGTTGTACTTTAAATTGTGCAGTAGTTTTTTTAGCAACTACATTATATTTTTCCTTTTGAGTTGCCGGTTATGCTGCAAATTTACATTTTACTATCTTTAATAACTTATTTTAGTTTAGTAACGTTTTCAACGCTTGTAAAGGATCCTCGCGTTTTAAGTTTATAGTTTAAGTTCATTGAAAGAAAATTAAATTTTTATTTGATGTTGTAGTTTATAAGACCATTCATTAGTATAGTAGGCAAGTGTCAATGTGTTTTGTTTATTGTTTAACGATTTAATGCTGAATTTTATTTGATTATTAGATTTATATTTTTGGTTAAACTTTGTTTTTATTCCTTAAATGTTTTGCTTGTTTTCTTTTAACAAATAAGCTGGCACCCATTTATTTGTTATTATTTACGTTTTTGGGTGAGAAGTATCTTTACAAAGGTAAGCAACAAAACATAAACCAAAACCGTGACCCCTTAGAGTTTCAATAGGATTTATCTGAATTTTAACCGGTGCAATTTATATGTATTTAAAGAGTATTTGGCCTTTTACAATTTTAAAGTGTATTAAGTATCACGCCTAAGGCAATATTTCAAAACAAATCAAGACATTTGTTGAGGCAGCGCTTTTAGATTTATATAATTATTGTAACACTTACGCTAATTTCCTCACACTTAATATAAAAACTATATGTAATAGTGTAAAATTAATGTAAAATCAACATTTTTAAATGTATAAATGTTAAACCAAATTTGTTGCCTCTACCATAGATTCTGGTTTAGTTTTGGTACTGAATACTTTGAATAGTGGCTCTCATTCACTTTTCTCAACTTCTCCGTTACCTTTCATTTTGTTTCCCTGTATATCTTCTCTACCGCTCGTATTTACTATTTTTGTTTTCTCTCTTTTTTCCCACGATATTCTTTTTTCTACTCAGTCAAATGTTTTACTAATGTCTATAAATATTCTCTTTCCTTTCTTTTATATATTAACTATAATGTTTTAAACATACAGGAGACCCAGAAAGTATGCACACTTGTGCCGCACATTATAAAATTATTTTGATTATGTACAGAGCGTTTCTACACAGATTGGTAAACCAAAGTTACGCTTTTGTAATTGGAATTCCCTGTATATTTTTGCATTATTAGTTTTATCATAAAAAGTAATAGGACTTTGTACAGAATAATATGGGTGTAGCTCTTTTTGTTTCGGCGTTACTCAACTCACATTTGATAGATTACTGACCAGTAAGCCATGAATATTTTTCTACAAACTAGCTACAAAAAAATTTAGAACAACTTACAAATTTAATAAATAATCGAATTTTGATGTATATACGCATACACTATACAAAGTGTGCAGAAACGCAAAAAGTTAAACAACTCTTTTTTTAAAAACGGAACATCCTGTATTTTTTTGACACGTCATTTAAATATTCTATAAGTTTTTCATTAATATGCAGTTGGTATGGTGAGTTATTGACATTTTCCAAAAAGAAAGTATTTTATGAAGAAATCTTTTTGTAAAGTAGTCCTACTACTCTTCTCAACTGTACTAGACAAAACAATAAAGCAAACCAAAAAAAAAAGATAAAGAAATTAACACTGGAATACTGAGAAATCATACAAATCCAGCTCACATAAATTAAGTTTGCAGATGACATAGCTTTGATAGCAGATACGGAGGAAAACTGCTATATAATCTTAAAGTATTAAAGAAGGAACTGAAGAAAATACACATAAAAATAAACATTAGAAAAACAAAAACTATTACAATTTCAAACAAAAAGAAAATACATAAAATTAGTCTGGACGGAGAAGAAATAGAATGTAATTACCTAGGTGCAACAATAGAAGAAATTGAAAAATTGGACAAGCAATTAGAACATAGAATAGGAAAAACAGAAAAAATATGTAAACTGATAAATACAACCTTTTTAGGAAAAAGAAAAGTGACCATAAAACAGAAGTTGTTAAAAAAGTCGTCAAGCCATCAATCATGTATAGCAGTGAGACGCGGGCAACCACAGAACAACATAAAACACATATTATTTAAATGGAAATGAGGTTTCTTAGAAAAATAAAAAATAAAACCAAGAAGGACAGAATAAAAAATAAAACATTTGGACAAAACCTAAAAATGCAATAAATCAATAAAAAATTCATAGAAATCAAAAGATTTGGGCATGTGTATAGAACGTCGGACGACTAACAAAATAGTGTTGTAAACGCGAGTGCCAGAGAAAAATAAAAAAGGACGACCAAGAACAAATTGGATTGATAACATAAGAAAAGAAGTAGAAAAAGAATGACATTAGAAGGAATACAAAACCTAAAGCTTGATAGAGAGCAATGAAGAGAGAAGTTGAAGATTTAATTACGCCAGCCTTACACATAAAGGTTGAAAGACCTAGGACTAAGTAAGGCATTTGAAATATTTGTTGACAAGAAACTACTTACAAAAATTAACAATTTCTTCATTATAAAACAATTTTTTGAAAAATGTCATTAACGATTCAAAATTCACTGTACAAATTGCATGTCAGTAGAAAACTTAATACTTAGTCAACTCACTCTGTATATTTTCTGCGTATGTAAATCAAAATTTTATTTATTAAAACTCTCAAATTTTTAGTTCCTAGTTTTTCAAAAATATCCATGGCCTACTAGTTAGTGATCTATCAAATGTGAGTTTTTTGTTTAACAGAAAGTTAAATAAAGCCGGAACAAAAAAAGCTAGTGTCATATTATTCTATACAAAATTCCATTATATTTTACTTTAAAACTAATTATGTAAAAATATACAGGGTGTTCTATTTAAAAACATAACTTTGATTTATCACTCTGTATAGAAACACTCTTTATATAATCAAAATAATTTTAAAATGTGCAGCATAAATGTGCTTACGTGGTGGTAAAACCGCATGTCAATATCTTCAATAACAAAGAAGTTATGTGTCAATTATACATCCCTGGGTCAACCTGTATGTATTGTCTATCGTTTCCCTTCCTTTCCGGAATCACATTCGCCATTCTGAAATTTTTTTTCTTCTAATCCATTGTCTATCCCGCTTTTAAAACACATATTCATCAATTACTTTTTCTTATCCCCTCCCTTATAAGTTGGGCATATTATAGCTTTTTTTATCATTCCGGAAATCTTTTACCGTACCATATTTGTTGAAAAACTTTTTTTAATCCACTCCATTTTTTTTCATCTATACTTTTCTAGTGTTTATTCTGTGTACCTTCCGTGTCTTCTGCTATGCCATTTTCTATAGCAGTATCTCTCATTCTCTGAATTTTATTATTTTTTATCACCTATTATACTTTTCAATTCCTTTTTCTCAATTCTAGCTTCAATCTATTTTTTTTGTTTAGAAACTCTTATGCTAGTCCTTTATTTCTTATTTTATTTTCTTTTCTTCCTTAATCTTTTCACTATTTTTCTCATTTACTCTTCTAACTCTTCTGATGTTTTCTTTCACCTCTAATTTGTTTTCTGTACACCACTTGCATTAAAGTTTCATCCCACAATTGTGTACGCAATAAACTTTTTATTATTTGTAATAAATTGTAATCTAATTGTACAAAGTAATTTGATATGTTCAATTACAGCACGCTATTTAGTAACTTTTTGGTAACACGCTTTTATTTTGTGCTGCGACATCTCAACTGTTTTTTTATTACCATTCAACAATTTTTTTTTGATTTTATGTAATTTGTTATGGCCACTCCTTTAATTGTTAATTAACATAGGGTTCTTTCCTACAAACGATATCTTTTAGAGTAAGGATACAAAACAAAATAACAAGTTAGTTCATAACGTCGACGTTTCGGTAATAAATAATTATTTTACGTCTTGAAAAAAGAAACAATTAGTTTTTAAAACGTAGATTTTATAATTTTGATTGTTTATTTGTATCGTAACCTCACTCCTAAAGAAGGCCTTCATGAGAACGAACCCTTTTATTAATTAACTTGTTTAAAATTTCTGATACTGATTTATTTTTACAACGTGGTTTATGATTTAACAAAATTTTAATTTTAGAAAAAGGTAATACTTGTAATTCTTACAAATATAAACAAAATTATAAATAACGTTTTGTTCACGACTTTACGCAGTTAAATTTTAATTTTATTTAATTTTAACGCAAAGATCTAAATAGCCTTACTGAAACTAACCTTGTCTATGTATGTTTGATGTGTACGTGCAATTTACAACGGTTTTTCGACAGTGACCCCCTGACCCTGTTTTGTTTTTTTCTTGCTTTTAATTATTTTTTCTATTTTTTAGGTTTTAAATTGTTTATGCTTTTTCTTCTACAACTTTATTTAATTCTGGGCTTTTTATACGATGCGTTGCTTTGCTTCGGTATTAAAACTTTTAAAATTTTTAATAACTGAGTTAATTAATTTTATAATTATTACAGTTTTTTAATAATTAATAAAACACATTTTGTATTAATTGTTTTAAGCACCGCCTCCAAAACTACACGTCCATCATTCTCTACTGCTCGAGAGCGTCTCTTCTCCACTGTCGTTCGTTCCCTCACGTACGCACACAAATCGATCTATCTGCTTAACATACAACAAACTTCTAATATATTACCACTAAACATTATATATCTTTTTACGTGTATACATTGAAATATATATATACTTGTACAATCACTGCAATATGTTACTGTAGTAAACAAAAAAATTTCATTTCGCATATTAGTTGAGGTTATAAAATATAATTTATAGATCAGTTGACTGGAAATCCAGACTTACCCCTGATGTTCTACTGTTGATTCCATTTGTGCCATGTAGGCACAGACAATTTTCAAGCATCACAATCAAAAATGATTAAATAGTCAATTTTTTTAAATGGTACTTTCTGCTTCTTTTTACGTTATTCGAGAAAAAATTGAAAATTTCCATATTCCTTTTAAGTGGTGTAAAAAAACAGGTGCCATAAACAAAATGGAACCATCAGTAGAACATCATGAGTAAGCCTGGATTTTTAGCAAACTTTTCATCTCAACTGATTTGCGAATTACAAATTTTTTTGTTAATTATTTAAAAACAAAAAAAAATTAAATGTCAAGGACGGTCAAAAGTAAGATAACATAATTTAGGTTATATACACTTAGAATTATATAGCCAATTGACACACGTAAAGAAATTATGGGTGTGTATTTAAAATACAAAAATTGATAGCAACTTTTGGCACACTCGGTGTAGCTGAAAGTTTGAAAATATTTTAGGTAAAACAAAAATGATCGATTATAGCTTTGTACCAAATTTCAAATTTCTGATTTATGTGTAAGTTAAAAACTTTAACGCACGTTCTGCCTAGATTACCTTGTACAGTGCATTCCGACAAAAATGAGTAGCCACAAGTAACTGATTTAATATTTTGTTTTGAACAAAATTAAAAAAGAAGGCATTTTTTGATTTTAGGGAGATATTTTTTTATGTCTAATTTGACGTTAGCTTCAAAAGATCACTTTTTTGGCTTTGATTTATAATTAATTCAGAATTTTGTTAGAACACTTATAGCAAGTTTTCGACTAGGAATTTATAAAAAAATAAAAACCGTAAAAATATAAGTAATTGTTAATTCAACATGTTTAAAAATTAAAAATTGGAAAAATTTAAAGGAGTTAGAACTTAGTTTGTAATACAAGGTGATATCAGAAAAAGAATACACTCTGTGATTTATGTATTAAAATTTTATACTAGGAGAAATTATTTATTTTTTAAATAAAACAATTTTTAGAAATTAAAAAGAAAATTGTTGATTCATATTCTAGGTATTGACTTTACTTTATTGATTGATGTAAGATAACATCGAAATACAAGTAAGATTAAAAAAATTTTTACTTCAACTTCAACTAATTTATTTTGATGTTATCTTACATCAATCAATAAGTTAAAATTTACCTCGTTTCCTTTTATGTATTAAGATGTTTCAATTTAATTTACCATTTACTGATGCATTAGTTTTTGAACTCGGCGCTATTCTATCACAGGAAGATGGTAACGAATAATGTGATCTGTTATCTTAGTCGTTTGTTGAGTGCTGTTAAAAAAAAGTATTTGACAAATGAGCGTGAATGCTTGGCGGTTATTATTTTCGTAGAAAAACTATGCACACATTTAAAAATCTGTCGTGTTTAATAAACGGCCAAATGGTCAAGTTAAATACAAAAAATCTCTCTGCTGACATCTATTTTCTGAATTAATTATTTACTATCTAAAGGATAATAAAGACGAAAATTTGCAGCAGTGATATAAGAAACCTTTTTTTACGGTTTTGTTCTAGAGAGTTAAAAACATTTTTGTGGTCTAGTTTAAAAAGAACTATTCGGAAATTAAAGTTAAGCTCTACTTTACATTAGGTTTTTATGAGAAGTGGTATGTTAAGATTCGAGACCTTTTTTCAACTTTGTAAGTAAAAAATTTAAATTTTAGTTATGGAACTTAAAATATCACTAAAATAGACCATAGCAGGATTGTTCATTTGATACAAAATTTAGTAACATCTAGTTATGTACGACAATATACCTAAAGCGCCAAAGAAAATAAAGTTAATAGTGTGTGTGTGTGAGACAAACTTTTTGAATGTTTTTACTAACTTACAGTATAAATATTAATTTAAAGTAAATAGTAAAAAAACAATTTGATAGTTGAAAAGTCAGAGCGTCGCAAATACAATTAATTACAAAATTACAATAATTAGCAACTAGAACAGAAAATCAAGGTTTTACCTTTAGTGTAACAAGCAATAAGACTAGATATTTAAATGCTTAAGGAGCGACGTAATAAATGTAACATTGATTTATATTGACGTAAAAAGATAAGACCTGTACGTGTTTAGCATACCGTCTTGTCTGAAATGCAAACTCGTAAGATAACTTTTGCTGTGGGTTTGTGTATAGAACTAACCTTAAATGCGATAAATATTTAAGTACTAGCAGCTAGTTACTCGTAACTGTTATCTTCAAATGCAATGCACTTAGAACAAAACCGGTACAAGTTGACCTTTAAGTAATAAAAAAACGATGATTGATGTTAGTGACGCTGTTAAATAGAACTAGTTACATACCCAGTAGAATAGCCCCAAATGTATGAATTTTTTCTTAGAAGAACAAGGACAAAGTGGACGAAAGAAAATTAATGCAGTGGAGTTGAGAAAATTTTTCTGTAGTTATTACGACATATCCACTATATAGTGGTGATGACAATAGAACTGATTTCTAAACAAAGTAGCTGAAAACCATGGAAGCAATTATGGCAGAGTTTAATCCTCCTCATTAAGGGGTCTATTCTACTTCAACACATTTGTCCATGTTGTGGACAATTTCTAAATCAAACACCTTTTACAAAAAACATTAAGCTTTAGTTTAATCATTTAAATACATCTCTTTTGAATCAAAAATATATAAACTAAATAAAATTGGAGGGCAGCAGGAAAAGAAAAAAGAAAATCATTTATTGGTCTTTAATTGTTTAGAATAAATTTGGTGCCTTTATTAGAACAAAAGAGTTTTACGCTGAGATAAAATAACGTACACGTTATTAGCTTGATTAAATGGTATTTATGCGGGCAAATTAAAAAAAAAAGTTAGCGCCGAGATTCAAACAGTGTTCTTGAACATTAATTACAGTAATGGCCGTTCCAACTAACGTTCATATGCAATTTATTACCATAAAGTTTATATGCATTTGCAGTTACCCGCTCTAATTTTCAGTTTTATGGATAATTCGATCATACCCCCACGTTCAATTATTACGATACGATAGCTGAACTTCACATAATATCTTCATACAAAGATTTAATGTTAGCTCAACTATTATTAATTTCAAAACAGATTCACTATGCGATAGTAATTACAAAATACATTGAATCGTAAACGTAGATACAGTTTCTATTTGCCAATTAAATCTCTAGTAAAGTTTGCGTGGTATGTAATCACATTTAAATTTAAACTTTATTATGTCATTCAATAACATCGTTAGCAGTAACTGTAATTAGAACTACCAGTTTGACGCAAAAACCACTATGACAAAAAAATAGCAATTAGCAATTATAGTTTGTTTAATGCCTTTTTAATAAGATGCACATTAGTGCCCGTTCAATCAATGTAAAAGCATGTTACCATCAGATAAATCTGCGCAAGTAATCGCTACGTAGCACATCAATCACACTACGATAGGATCAAAGGTCAGTTTCCCCTTTTACTAATGACAGCAGAAAATTCTTGGATGGCGATACAAAGAGCACAGTTCCCTTTGAATCTCTATTAGTGAACTGGTTAAAACGTATTTGCAGAATAACGTTTAATAAACAGACTTGGATACCGTAAAGTTTTCATTTACATGTGGTGTCTGTATGTGTGTACTCACTCATTAATTATCCTTTTTATGTGCTTTGAACAAAAAAGCCCTGATTTCAAATTAAATAGTGAAATTCTGTTAATGATTGATAAAAGGCGGTGTCGATGGGTAGCACATGGTGTTGTTTGATCAACTTTCATTGTAGCAGTTGTCTGAATTATTGATTAAATTTTTAAAATAAATGAACAAAGTTTAAATGGAAATCGGTGAAATAGAAAATTAGAGAAAATGTCGATAAATACAAAAGAAACAACAAATTAATAACATTTTTCTCAGTAATTGCATTAGATGGGTTTGCGGTGATAGTAACACATATAAATTAATAGTGATATAAGACGTTCAAAAAACTGTGTTTTAATACAAAATATACCAAGATAGACTGTTTTTCTCTAATTCTAATGCAACAACTGTCAATCTCCATTTAAAACTCTACAGAAATACGTCTTGCCATTTGTAAAAACTAGGTGTTGTCCAAATCTTTACTTCTAAGATAAAGGACAGATTTTCCTTTGATTTGGTCAGTATTCATCCCAAATTAATGTTATTAAAGAAATGCTAACAGTAGAGGGAATATTTCGGAAACATACAAATTTAAAAAAAACTAATTTATTACTTACATAAAATAAAAGATGTAAATTAATTAATACGTGATCGCAGATAAAATCATAATTAACATTAAGTATATTAATTTGGTTCCAAATTTTAAATTAAGATACATTGTTACGGTTTTATTTTACAAACCGAGATAAACGTGTGTCAAGAGCAATATGTTACACGGAATATAAATTTAAAAACGTATGTCGCGATTAATACATTGCGACGAAAGTCGTATTTTCGATTGGTTAAAATAAATATCAATTTATTTTTTGAGACGACGGCGAACATTTTCTTTTTACTTTTTTCTTGCTGTTTACTGTATGGGTGGTGTTTAGCGTTAATCATTAATTAAAATTAACACAAATAGTTTAAATGTGTTAAAAGATATCTAATAACAATTGGTTAAGTTATATTCGCCTAAGCCTACCCTAATTATCCGTTCTTCTCTCTTTTTTTGTGTACAAATTTTAAACAAAACCTAGAATCTTTTTAACACGTTCTGATACGTTACATTTTTTTTGCATTTTATATTAGGATAACTTTCTGGAGTGTTTGAGTGGCCAATTAAGATTTTTTTTGAGTGAGTACTAAACTACGGTTATCGACATCAGACCGCTGTAAGAAAACGGTGGGTACCACGTATACCAGATAAGGGGTGGCTATGCTTTATAACTTAAACAAGAAAGCTTAAGGCCTTTCAGTTCTCTTCGAACACCTTCCCCAAGAAGAATCCTGTGGGTACTGTCGATCTCGTCGCTAGCAGAAAACTTCTACCCGCGGGAAATTACAGTTAAGTCTTAGTATTTATTGTTAATGGGTGTTAAGCTCATGTACATACGACACAAAACGGTTTTGATCTTTTAGTTTTAAGTAAAACCTTATTCGGTGGTACACTCAACAACCGAAAGTTTATAATCATCTTAATACGGGCTTGTGCGGTTGTGCATTTTGGGTTTGCGGGAGGTACTTACCCCGCTCGATAAGTTAGTTTAAGCGTCAGTGTCGTTGCATGTTTGACTAGATAAATATCCGTGTGTAACTGATATATGTACACGTACATCCTACCAGACAATCCTTAATTGGAATATTAACACTACGACTGATGTTGCTAAGGTTTAACTGTAAATCCGGTGCGTTATTCATATAGATTACCTATTATTTAAGCGAGACTACTGCTAAATTTGCCGACATCCGACAGTCTCTTTCTCTCTCATTTTCTTAATACTATAGAAATTTTAAATTGTCTGTCTTCCTTTTAATAAAACCTTTTCGATCTCGTGTTGGTCGGTTTTATTTCTATCTCTTACGCAGCAAGTAGAACTTTGTCAGGACAGCGATTTAATTTCTTCGAACTCCTTAAAGATTCCCCCATTCTACGACGACGCCAGAAAGCTGCTGTTCTACCTAAATAATATATTTTTTCCACTACTAGCTGTGAAGTGGACAATTATTGAGTCTCCTAGCCAACTGAGAAGTTGAATTTCTTATTAGTGGTTAATAATTTTTTCTATTGTTGACCTAGGTTAATAATGGACAATTTCAAATTTTTTGGGAATCTAAGAATAGTTGTTTAACAAAACGAGTGAAACATAATTTTGTATATCCAGGAGAGGAGATCTTTAACGTATTTGCTGCTTAAAATTACTTAACACGATAAAATTATTTAAATAAAATAATGCCATTAGTTTAAAATTTGCGCCCCTATCCCATAACCGCAAATACATAACCTGAATTTATTTATTTATTAAATATGATGGTAGAATCAGTTTTCTAAAGGAGATTTAACCAGGCGAGTTAAGTTACATGAAGAATTTTGAACAAATTACAAACATTTTGTTGTAGGTGTTTTGAATGGTTAACAGAATCTGTAATTTATTCGTAAATGAATTACAAGTGTCAATTTCTGAAACCCAATATTTAAATAATGCAAGGTGTATAGGCGAAGCAATAAATGCCCGTCAACATCTCTAGCTATACCAAAACTACTCAAGCTTGCAGTTTAACCCTTAAATACCGACACGGAGTCCATCAGACTCCGGCTAATCAAATTTTATGTGTCTCTCCCTCCACAATTTTTTTTTCGGATGGGGGTTTTTAGTACCTTCTTAAGTTTTAGTGCACATGCAAAGTTGAAAGCGAGCATATCGTTAGACGGATAGTTTTTGAGATAAACATCGCTGTGAGTCTAAGAGACTCCGCGTCAGTTTAAGTGTACCAAAAATTAAGGTCAAATATGGCTAGTTCAAGGCAATTTGTTCGTGCTTTGGACTCAGATTTTGAAAAGATTTGTTTGCAGTGGTATGCAGAGTGCGGTAGTGACATTAGCGAAGATGAAACGCATGAAAATTTTCATATTGAAAGCGATCATGATTCTGAAAGCGAAGTAGAAGTTGAAGAGGTTGATGATATCGAAAATAACAGAAATTCTGAACCTGAAGAAATTATCGAAGAACAGGAAATACGAAAATACTACTACGGAAAAAATAGGTTTAAGTGGTGTAGTGCGGAACCTACACGTAATGTGCGTATTGCGGGTCATAACATTATAAGACTTCCAACAATACGTAAACCTATAGAAGACAAAACTAAACCGATAGAGTTTTTCTCCCAACTTTTCTGCAATGAAATGCGCGATTTAATTCTACGCTGGACAAATAAAAAGTTAGCAGCAATGAGATTAAAATATATGCGCAAGGACAGGCCAGAGCTACTTGATATAGATGAGATAGAATTTCAAGCATTTCTTGGAATGTTGTATTACACGTCCATCTTCAAATGTAATAATGAAGATCTCAAAAGCCTTTTTAGTACGGATGGTACAGGTCGGGACATCTTTAGAGAAGTGATGTCTTTGAATCGTTTTTCGACCATAATAACCGCTATGAGATTTGACAATCCTGAAGATCGCGATGAGAGAAAGAAAATCCACCCAGTTGCTGCTGTTAATGAATTTTTTGACATGTTTATTAAAAATTGTCAAAAATCATATATTCTCGGTGGTAGTGCTTGCATTGACGAAATGTTACTTGGATTTAGGGAAGATGTTCATTCAAGATGTACATCCCCAACAAACCACGTAAGTACGGTATTAAAATAATGTGCCTTACCGATGCTCGCACCAATTATTTATATAACGCTTACATTTATGCCGGAAAAGACACAGATGGATATGGCTTAACGGAAAATAAAAAAGATGAGTAAACCATCCCAGGCAGTTATCAGATTATCAAAACCTTTGTACAATTCTAACAGGAACGTTACAGGGGATAATTGGTTCTCGTCAATCGACTTAGTCGAGCATTTACGAAAAAATGGTCTCACATACGTAGGAACACTTAAAAAAATAAGAAGGAAATTCCTGCACAATTTCTCCTTCAGAAAGGTCGAAAAGTAGGTGAAACTCAATATGGGTTTACTAAAGATCTAACTCTGTTATCGTATACGACCAAACCCAATAAATGTGTAGTGCTAATATCATCAATGCATCACACAAAATCGATTGACATGGATACAGCAAAACCTGAAATAATTGCATGGTACAATTTAACAAAAGGCGGAGTAGACACCTTAGATGAAAAAACAACCAAATATTCTTGTGGTCGTCGCACACGTCGTTGGCCTCTTGCTATTTTTTACAAAGTTGTGGAAATATGCAGCGTCAATTCCTTCGTTCTTTACCAATCGTATCCTGATAATAACTACAGTCGTTTCACATTTATAAAAACATTGGCTTTTTCTCTAATAGAACCCCACTTACAAAGAAGGTTAGTCACACCAAGCATCACCCGTGAACTAAAAGGACTAATACGTCGCACCCTAGGTATACGCGAAAATTTGGTAAATATTGAAGACGATAAACTGGAAACACGAAAATATTGTTATATTTGCCCCTCAAAATACGCAGAAAGTCTAGCTATATTTGTATAAAATGCAAAAAGTGTGTGTGTCTACAATGTTCGCGTAAACTGACTCCGCGTCAGTCAGAGTGTTTCCAAAATTATGTCAGTATTTTAAAATGTTTAAATACTTTTAGGTAATAAAATTACGGAGGAACATTCTTAAATTGTAAAGTGAAAGAAGGCACTTCGATTGAAGTTAACGTCTTCCAACGATTACTTCCCGAAAGCAGAGGACAAATTGTGACCGTCCAAGTGGACTTAAAAAATAAACCACTAAGAAGCAGGAGATATACAGAGGAATACAAACAATTTTCACTAAAATTATATTTTACGAGCCCCAAAATGTTAATTTTGAAGTAGGTTTTAAATTTTTGCCAGCTCAAACTGCTATGTGATCATGGTTAGAATTATATATAAAATTTAAACAACCCTTGTGCTACATCTTTACAAATACAATATGTAAAGGTGACAAATTAAAGTCGATAGTGTTAGACTGTATACAAAAGCTACAACTACAATGCGGTGCCAATGTTATGGCAGTAGTAAAATTTTCGAAACCTAATTAAAATAATAGATGTATCATCGGAAAAACCATACCTTCTCGTAAATGATAAGAAAATCTATTATTTCTTCGATGTCCTCTATTTATTGAAGTCAGTCCAAAGTAACTTGATTAAATACGGTATAATCTTTAATAACAAAAAAGCATCTTGAAAGACATTAAAATTTCTACATGTGTGCGTTTTAACTACGGCGTACTGTATTAATTTATATGTAATTTGTCAGATCATTTAAATTTTTGTGTGATATTACTACTGTGATCATCGTGAATTGTCTCTAATTTTAATTCTTTAAATAATGAATAACGTGTTATTTGTCAACTGTTTTTCTTGTCTTTTAAACTAAAGTTATTTTGATTACTTCTGTTGTGCTGTGTAGAATTGTTACTTACGGTTAGTTCGTCACTTCGACGCCGCAATCTTGACACCGCCGCTTCAACTCAAAATCAACCCGACACGAGATGATCACAATTGTTAGTTTGGTAGGTGTAAAATGTAATCACACATGATAATCTTACCCAAAAACTTAACTGAAAGATAAAAGAATGAAATAAATTAATAAAATTTCTCAATAATGCTTTTTTCGTAACAACGATCTAACACAGTATATCGGTCAAGGAAATTAATAATCGAGTATTTGCATCTGGCCATTTATATGCATTTTTCTTAATCATTTGCATCAATGAAATCTCAGCGATAAGCTTATTTTTAGAAATGTCCACTATGTCACCAACTGAGAGATTTCCGTCGATAACAAAAATGACAAACATGTTCTCTGCCCAATCAAATAGGTTTTTGTTAAGCAGGTCAAATCTGATTAAATTTTCTTTGTGAAAACTTGCAATCTTGCATGCAACAACGCGTTCTGTAACAGAAATAAAATGATGATAACCCCTAGTATCAGAAACAGTCTGAGCCTTAACATAAGTTGTGACCCGCTCTTGAGACAGTTCTTCTCTAGAAACTAAGATAAACTACTCTGACAAAAATGTTCTGGTCTTCAAAGAACCGCCGCAAACTATTTTTTCTAGCTTCTCTTTTTAAGAGCCTTCCAATTCAATCACATAGTTTTTTGCTATAAGAAGTTGCAAAAAATATCTACTTAGCGTTTAGACCATATGTTTTTTATGCTCACAAAGAAGAAGAAAATTTGCAGAACCGTATTGACCAGGGCAACCGTCAACATTAATATGTGATAAATTTTTTTTTATATAACGGATGATTTATTTCTGAAAGATTGTAACTGCTGCGATATTGTGCTTAAGTCATCCAACAACATTAAAAAGCTTGAATGCTCAAATTTTTAAAATATATCACTCCTTGCTTATACGCGATGTATTGATGAGGGATGAGAAAACAAATCAAACACATTTGGCGCAGTTTTCGATTTTACAATAAACTGTCAAAACGCTGGAAATTTTAAAGGAGCGCTTTCCTACACACCAAATTTAAACTCGCATGAAACTAGAGCGACGTATGAAAGGGTCATAAGCAAAAATTGTTTAAAATAAAAAATCGATAAAATGCATGTAACTTTTTTATATATAATTATTATTGGACGTTTATAGACATTCGAAAGACAAACAATCAAAAATTCTCCTGGTAAACTTTTAGTCAATTTGAAGCGACTTCACCAACGGTATCTAATTTTTAAAAAAAACAAGTTTTTTGCGTTTTCCGAGCTCTTGTTGCTGGGTAACGAAAATGGCGGCATCGTATTCTACAGGAAATTGGCATCTCCTATGTATTTTTGATTATTTTTTAGACTAAAATGCCGCGTCAGTACAGAAAAAACCGATCCAGAGCACCTGGAGATAAAATGATGCCCGAAAACTTCAATATGGGCCCCTGTGAACAGAGAGCAATTTTTCGGGCTAAAAAATTGGGAATATCCTTTTTTTGATAGTACTAATCGATGTACCGATTTTGAGAAAAATACGGGAGGGTGATGTAGGATTGACTGCTAAGTTAGCATGGAATGCTCCGTGAGATAATGTGAAGTCAATAAATCAGAAAGCAGAAAAAAATGAGAACAAAAACACAAATAACAAAAATTGGTAATAACGCCATTTTAAAAAATGTGCATTTTCACGCATGTCCGATTTTGAGTAGACCATAAAGCTTTGCTACTGAGCGTTAGAATACCTACTGTAGTACTATTCTTTTTTAAGTAGTACTTAAAAATCCGTAGTGACTTATACGTACTACGCACCACATAATAGTTAATACTTCGTATTTCTGTTATTCATCTTCTTGCGGGCGACGCCATTTTTTTGTGAAAAGCCTAGCTGCGTTTTGCCAGTCTATTCCAGTAAAATCTGAAATTGTTAGAATCGGTTTCCTTATACTGGTCATCATCTAGTAAGGATCAAACCGTAACTAGATACCCGAGCACTGCTATACAAAGAAAATTTTTGAAATTGTGACGAAGATTCGGCTGGTAAAAAATTATATAGCAGGTTTGCAAAATTATAATACACGCCTTGCTTTTAGGAAGATTTTTTTTCTTCGTCTTGGTTGTTGTTTTCTTCCATTTACTCGAAATCTCCGTCTTTGCGCGTTACTGCGATGTTCTGGAACTATAATAGCAGCTGCTACTTGACGAAGCAGCTGAGGTCTTGGGTTACTACCTGGACCGTTAGCCTTATATGTTTGTTGGGGAAACGATCAAGATACAATCACACTGAAGAATCGTTTTCAATGCTTGATTAACTGGACTCTTCTAGAAGTTGTCGTCGCAAAGGTCTGAACTTTAATTTATTATCTAGTAAGTGTCGCCTCTCTGTAAACTTTAGACTTTAAACACACGCAGTCGTGCATTGTCAATACAAACGTACCTTTAACACACCGTGATTTTGTGTTCTAAACTTTTTAATTCGCATTTTTGAACATTACACTTTACGCTTAATAAAAGTAGTTACTTACATTGTGTTGTACGCTTAATAGAATCGTATGCCTTTAGCTAACTTTTTGTACAAGTCGTGTAAGGGTATATTATTCTAACCATTTGCAAACCCTTTTGTTTAATATACTGTTATATGTTTAAATAAAATCTAGGGCGTACCGTTGCATGTGCGTTTGAACTACGGCGTACTGCATTAATTTATCTGTAATTTGTCGGATCACTTAAATTTTTGTGTGATATTACTACTGTGAATATTGTGAATTGTCTCTCACCCGAATTTATTAAATAAATATAACGTGTTATTTGTTAGTTGTTTTTCCTGTCTTTTAAACCAAAGTCATCTTAATTACTTTCTTTGTGTGGTGTAAAATTGTTACTAACGATTAGTTCATCACTTCGACGCCGCAATCTCGACACCGCCGCTTCGACTCAAAATGAAGCCGACACAAGACACATAATACATTACTTACCCAAAAGCTCAATTAAAAGACAAAAAGAATGAAATGATTAATAAAATTTCTTAATAATGCTGCATTTGAGAGCTAAAAAGTATGAGAGTGGTAAATACAAATTAAGCCAAACTGTTAAGCTTACTTATCAGAGAAGCAAAAATGCCAGACTATAGTTTCAAAATATACTCAACTAAAATAACACACTACAAAGAACGATAACCGAAAGCAAACAACAATGAGGTAAAACTAGGCACAATATTGACAGGCAACAGCTGATCCGAATACTACCCTGACGTTTATATTTTGAGCTGTTGCACATGTATTGTTCGTAACATTAAAAGTACCTACTTGTTTTTTGTTACAAGCGGTTGAACGTACACGTTAAAAATTGTATACGCATATTTACGTACGATGTCAAAACCTCAATTTCATACGAAGTTCTTTGTTTGTTGATAACCTTGCGCACACTTTCCAATAATACTTTATTTATTAATCAATTTAATTATTGTTGTCCATTAGATTTTAATTTAATTTCTACGATGCGCTGACTACTACGCGCGGGCTTGATACGAAACTGGCTTAATGGACTTTTTTGTGTAAAACCGTTTTTTACTAGGTTAACGATTATTTTAACACATTCATTGTTTGATGCACTATCTTAACTTCAAACTTTTCATCGTGTACTACCCAAAACGTAGTCTTCTCGACTTCCACTTTGTTTTAGCATTTGTATCAATTCATCCTCATACAATTTACAGGTTTATCTTTATATTATACAATGCACATGATTACAAATTCCTACATTGCAACAACCTTGAGATCACTGCAACATGTGTTTTACGGATGAGAAACACTTTCAACCTTTATAACAACACCCTAAAATAGTTTTCCAAAGTGTATCTAGTAGTATAAGCAAATTTGTTGCTGTTATTGGTTATTTAATGATATGTTGTTGACATTCAAAATATATTTTTTTTGCAGCCGTGGATAATCAAGTGAAAATTTTTAACTGCCACTTACTTATGTAAATTGTAGAAGATATCTCCTAGTTATATAGATATAAAGGATTGGTTTTGTTGCCGTACAACTTGATGAAGGAGGTATCCTCAATCTACAACATCAATGTTGTTTCCAAGTACAATGTTACCTTCAATAGGCAAAAAAGCTTTAAAAATAGTAGATTTTGTCCGTTTACGCGTTCAAGATATTCTCATCTGATTACTTTGCGATACACATGATCAATGGTAATAACATTGTCGCTAATTTAAATATTTTGTAAATTCCAGCAAAACTAGAAAAATGGCAATTAATACCTTCGCCTCAACGATACCTGCACTGATAAACATCAACTGATCTACTTTTGGAAAAGGAGGATGCAAAGAAAACCAATCTGTCATTTTTTTTTAGATTTTCCTCATCAAAAATATCCCGTGTACTGCTCATGTCCACGTGGTGCTCTGTTGTTTTTAATGAAATTCCTTAAAATTTCTCAACCTCCGATCTATTACGTTTTGACCCCACTTGTTAATTCGATTTTACACAGTAATTTTTAGACAGTAAAGACTATTTTTCGATCGCATAGTCGAGTTTTTCTTTGCTTCAAAAAAAATTCGATATCAATTATGTAGTTACACAGAAAATAAGGTCTTTTGAAATCAAAACACAATCCAATTAATTTTAAAGGTCGGAGAAAACTTTATTTTTTCTCCGGATTGATGCAAAAATTAATTTTTTAATCGTATAATTTTTTGACCAATGCAATATTTCGGCGGATTTTGAAATGATTAACCTTACTTCCTCAAATCTCAAAAACTAAAACCTGAAAAAAGTTGTATACAAATAATGTAGAAAATTTTATACTCTACATTTTTTATAATAAATATTTTTTTGTCTAAATTGCACAGATAAATGCGTCTTGGCGCCATTGTTTTAATATGGGGTCGTGAGTGGAGCAACGTTTTAAAGTCGAAAACTTAGAATATTAATTAGTACGTTAAACTTAACAGCAATATAAACTTTCTATGAGCTTTTACAAGCTCATGTTTTTTTTTGCTTCATTAACTGAAATACAAGCCAAACGCTTTGTTGAAGTTCAAAAAAACAAAGACTGTTATTTGTCTCCTCTAGGTAATGCTGTGTTAGTAGTGTGCCACGTCAAAACACTGATTTTAAAGAGACCATGCAAATGGTGAAGAACCCCGCACTAATTATTTGGAAAATTTATTCTAGTCGAATTAATTAATTTTTACATATGTTGTAGCTTATGACATACTGAACAAAAAATGTAATTGGCGCAAAGCTTAATAATGGACAGTAATCGAGTTATAACAAGTCAAACATTAAAAATTTGCTGCCGAATAGTGAAATCTCGGAAAGTATTGACTTTTTGAAAATTTATCAAAAATATTTTAAAACGTTTCAAATTTAGCTAAACTAAGATAATAAAAAATAAGCATTTTTATGGAAAGTTTTTGTTCACGGAGATTTCAAGGTCATTCTACTATTTTTGTTTCAAACATTATTCAAAAAATTCCTTACGAGATTTGATTATTCGGCAGCCTAAATTTTTCATCTTCGATTGGTTATAACTCAATAACTGTCAATTATTGAGCTTTGCGCCTATTACATATTTTGTTCAATAGGTCATAAGCTACAACATATTGCACTGGAAAAGTTTTATTTTAACTAAAAATTTTGATTTCATTTAAGAAAGATAATTATTTTCATTTTTGTGGAAAAAGTTTTTTCATTTTATTAAGTGAAGTAGAGAATAGAATTTGTTTGTTAGTTGTAAGCGTTATAAATAAAATTATAGAATTAACAGTTTATATAAAAAACTGTGTATGTTAAGCATGTATGTTGGAATTAGACAGATTATTGGGTGTATTATTACCGACAGACGGGCACCGCAAAATTAAGATAACCGCGGTACCTAGAAAACAAACTTAGTGATTTTTTTGTGTGTGTGAACGTTTTTGAAGGGCAAAGTGCAAACAGGAAAACAGAAAAGCATTCGAAATATAAATATAGAAGTGTTAACATTAAAAAAAATTAAAGAGATAATAACCGAACGCCAAAAAATTAATGTGTGGAAACGAAAAGTGATTAAAATGTGACAAATAAAGCAAACATTTGTACATTTTAAAATAAAACGTGTAAAAAAAACCTGATGATTAAGTGGAATAAAATTTATAAAAAAATAAATTAAAACAGCTTTGTCGTAGCCGCAGCGTAGTAGCAAGTTTTCAATGACTAACTTTAAGGAAAATTAAGAAAATGCATGAAAATTGAAACGAAATGTTATCATCGACGGAATTCATTCTTTATCGTACGGCGGAAAACGTCACAATGCTATAAAGAAAACTATGTCAGCGCAGAAAGGTTAGTTACTAAGATTATAAATAAATTTGTGTTCAATTGTTAACTATAATTAAAATTAAGTACATACATTTTTACTTTAAAACTTGCAAGTAAATTAAGTTGTGTTAAAATTTTGAATTTGTATTACATATTTGTGTATGAATAAAATTTAAATATGTGCTATGGCTATGAATAAAATAATTATTATACTAATTAATAATTTTAATTAATGCTGAACCCAAGATTCATGAGATATAATTTTGAAGATAATTTGCATTATTTATTTAAACAATTTAGAGTCTCATGCTAAATAAAAATTTGTTTATTAAATGCATATAAACAAACCAATTGATTTGACAGGAATAATGATTAGTGCGGAGTCTTTGATAAAAAATTAATTTTAATCTAAAATTTTAGGGAACAACTTGAATTTTACAAAAATAATAATTTCAAAACGGGACTTTTGTCGAAAATTAAAGTTTAACAGAACTGACATTATTTTTAGTATTTTGTGATTTAATCTCTTTAGTTTTAATGATAAAAAATAAAATAATTTTTGCGTAGTCAAACGATAGGTTTCTCAACTTTTCGGCTCACTACCAGAGATGTTTTGATACAAATCATCAAGCAATGGCCACAACATCAAAAGATTATTACTTTAGCACTTACTCGTTTAAAATTCTAATTTCAATATTTTTATTAATATTTTCTAATATCTCACAGTTTGGCGGGGTGACTCAGAACAGAAAAATAAAAACGGATAAATTATGATTAAAAAAAAAATGACAAAAAAACGACGTGTTAACAACGTTACATATTGGTCATTCTACGCTAACTGTTATGAATATTCCCGAACTATTTGATTTTTGATTGAGTTATAACAAGCATTAATGAACCTTAAAGAGAATATTCTATTGGAACTTGCCCTAATAATTCTTGACAGTGCTCCGAAAGAAAACAGACGTACAAAAACAACATTATTAATTAATAAAACGTACAACGCACATTGTCAAGTTCTTGAAGAGTTTCGCATTGACCACGGTATGTTCGTTGATGGAGAATTCGTGTTTCTCACATTACCGTGCATGTATACGAATGCTTTGCTTGGTAGCACTTCAACGAAGCTATCGACGATGTTTGGAGTGTTGAAAAGGGATAGAACGTGTGTAGAATTATTACATTGAAAGTGCGACAATACGCAACTAAATATAAAGGAGCTTTTAGTGTTGTATGCAGTCTGCAACACTCTCAGTTTCATACTTGAATTACACATAATGATATAATATAAAATTAACATTAAAATATGGAAAGCGTCCTTAAAAGCTTTTCATTGTAGTTAAACTTTTATGTAGTTTGTTGTTGGTAGACAACAATGGAAAAAGTTTAATTTCTAAAGTTACTAACACGCCTATCGTATACTAATTGGTTTTTAGAAAATTAATCAAGAGATTAAGATAAGTCAATAACCGTGATTCGAAAACTGCGTCTCTTTCCTTCCGACGCGGACGTCGAAAGAAAGGAGCTTCCACGTAATAAAAAAAATCTATTATCAGAACAAACTCTTAACTTTCCTTATGTGATCGCTGAAGATTAACCCTTGTAGAAAATTGCTTCTTAAAACTTATAACAGAAATTGCACGATATTCAATGTTTAACCCAGTTTTTCGACGGTTAATGATAATTTTCTAATCTTTTTTTTTTTCCCGAGTTGATTCACTTTATTACATTCAATTCTACCAATTGTTGTCGTTTTATTGACACAGTAAATAAAATTATGCTTTTATTCTTCTAGTTTATTTTTCTTACGAGTTGTTTCTTTTAAGGAATTTATCGTTCTTTGTATCTCTTAATATCTTAAATCGAAACGACGTGTAATTAATGAAACAACAAGAAAACTTGGAAAGAGTTACCGCCGAGTTAACAGCGGAAGATTGAAATTTATTAAAAATTACGTTGCGGGTAAAAAAAGTTTATTCTGTTTCTGAAGTTTATTATTGCAGGGTGTTTAGTAGAACTTTTGTTTCAATTTTACAATAGCTCGTTATATTTTTTTTTGTATTTGAATTGATTTTGGCAAAGAGACAAGATTGTTAGAAAGCAATTTTCTGTAACAGTAGTAACTGGTTGTTGTTATAGTAATTTGAGAATTTTTAACAGTGAATAAAATTTTTGAAGAGAAGATTTTAATAATAGAAAGCCTAGTTTGAATAAATTTGAATTACGGTTGCGTTTTAAACTTATAAAAAAATTACTGAAACATGACGTCTTAATTACGTTACTTTTTGGAAACTACTATTTAAATACAATGTCATAAATTTTTAAAAATAAGGATTGTTACATATATTTTTTAATATGTTTTCCGGAATTGGACCGTGTTGAAGTAGTAACCGTAGTTGCCAACGTTTTACCACCTATCGTAAGGGGCTTCATCAGGGCGAGAAACCTAAAACAAACAAACAAAAGTAATTGTGTATTTTTTTGACATTGTGATGTTATGATGATATTGGATGAAAGAAGTCACCACTGTAACGTTGTTGTGAATTGATAATGCAAGACGTCTCCATATGAACAATATTTACAATAATAATCTGTTTACTACGAGCGATTGCTGATACATGTATGAAACGCACTACGATACTACGAGTGTACGTTTTTAGTAATTATAGCTTACTAAATACACAATACTTTGTAGCGTACTGTACTGATTTTCTACTAATGATCCTATTCTATTTATTTGCATTATGTAAGTTTTTGTTGAATCAGCAGGGTTGCTGGAAGTGTGCTTTCTAATGGTCAGCATTTGTTAATTCTGTTTGACAAAATGCTGACGGTGTATATTATATTTCGGATTCTTTAGAAATATATATTTCCTGATGCGGGTAAGTGGAAGTTGCTGATGGCAACCCCATATGTGTTGTATACTGGAAGTAGATGAGCAAAGATACCCAAAAAAATGTTGTTTTTTGCGGGTGCATCTTCTTGCTTAAGTTTTTCTGTTGAGGATTGTTACGGTTTATTTGTAACCAATAAAATAAAAGTATCGCAGTGCTAGATGACCCCCGCGGCAGCTCTTAATTAGTCGGAAGTGGTCGTGGGTAGATTGAAAATCGTTCACAAAGAAAAAGAAAGTACCGGACCGTGGCCGATTATTTAAATGAGTTCAAAACGCACATAAATGATTGTACTGAAAGGATATAGGCGCAAAGAATAAAAATAGGCGCAAAAAAAATACGTTGTTAAACTTTTAACCACGATACAAATACATATGAGGCGACAAAATTAATTAATAACATGTCTTCCGGGTTCGACAGTTAATCGCTAAAGGTAACTCTCGTATCCAAATCCAGTATCTAAGTATCCACGAAGAAAAGAAACTAAAATGAACTCCACTGATAACAGTTCCTGGGTTGCACCAATGAGTAGATAACCGGCTTATCTTGAATGGTGCCTTGACTCGACGATGGCCTCCAAGGAAGTTGATTAAACATATAAGTATAGTTGACTTTGTAATTAGTTTCCTAAGTTTCTACCAGTTGTAATTCCCACGGTGGTGTGATATCCACTTTTTGATAGGTTATAATTTTTGATTATTAATATTGCCAGTATAACCCTCATTCAATAATATTCAGCTTACAAATTACTACCCGGTACGTCAAACGAACGTTCAATATGACGAAAGGAAACCCAAAAAGAAAAATTGCCTAGAATTAATAGAACCCGTAAGAACAAATATTTTACTAAAACAAGGGAAAGTAAAAAAAAGAAAGCTACTTACACTG
Source organism: Abscondita cerata (assembly GCA_030710515.1). NCBI lineage: Eukaryota > Metazoa > Arthropoda > Insecta > Coleoptera > Lampyridae > Abscondita > Abscondita cerata. The sequence continues at coordinate 305,259 of JALBCR010000990.1, forward strand.
GAATCGTAACCGAAAGGTTTATTCCTAATTAAAATGGGACGATTTTACTTCACTCGTTGTTATTAAGCACGTGTCCAATTGTTCAACTTATATACAGCATTTTTCAAGTACACCCTACCACAACGACGATTTAATAAGAAAAGAACGTATCATTTTTGCAAATCCACGAAGTGTCAATTTTAAAATGCACGGATGCCAGATTGAACGCCAACTCTAAGCAGGTAAAATCCCCAAACTACTCAATATAAAAATGCATACTCAGACGCATTAACGTAAACACGACGGCCTATACTGTAGGGAGAAAATTTCTTAATAAATCAATTATTTAGGAAATAATCCCGTCATAGGATGCTATAATGTTGTAGGTGGTGTGGTTGCCGCTGTGGGTGCTGCTTTGTTTGTTGTGTAGTAGATTGTGTGATTGTTGTGGCGGATGCTGCCGTGTTTTGAATTATGTTGTAGTTGTTGCGGATGTTGCCGTGTTGCTTATTTTAGAAGTAAATTAGTGGAATGTAGGTATTGTATTGAAAGTCTTCAAACATCAAAACTGAGCGTAACAAGCTTTGTGATGTGTGTCAGATGCGTGCGTTGGTACCTGTATGGGACTAGCAGTTGCATGACAAATAAATGCGCAAGCGTGTTGATTCAGCGCGTCTCATATGTGACGTGTAGCAGAGCGTGTTATTCCAACACACTTCAAGGTTAAAGACTTAAATCTGTTGAGTTCCGGTAAACGTATATGTATGTGCGATTGATCGTGGATTGAAAAAGTGGTGTCATTGTTTGGTGAAGTAGCGATTGTGGCGTATACGGATGTTGCAGCTTTTTATCTTAACGGGTTGTTTGTTGGGCGCTGAAATTCATGAAACGACTTTTTGTGTGATGTCCATCAACCTAATTCAATGTGCGTTATATTAGTAAAAGTGAAAATGAGTTAGAAGATGGCTCCGCTTTGGTCAGCGCTAGTGTTGATACCGACGAATCCGTGGTGGGTATAGTGTTGGAAGACGTAGTTTTAACGGGCAAAGTGTAGTTATTGACAACGTTGCGGTGGCAGGCGTTTAGAATTATATGTACGTTTAATACGTGTTGTCATATCGGTTGTGATGCCGTCTTAGTAGAAGCGATCCAAAATAATCCCGCGAATTGCTCAAAGCTTTTCGAGATATGTCGTCGCAAAAAAATATATTTTTTAAAATTGCTTTTGCGGCCATTTTCCGCATGTGGAAGCGTTTCAAGGTAACGCTAACATACTCAAATTTTGAGTTTTTTACGTATTCGAGAAATCAATACTTTTCGAAATATCAACCAAAAACCGTTCGATTTTTTCAGTCTCTATTTTTGCAAACAGATCTTCGGAGAAGTTTACGCGGCGACTTTTTTGAATTTTTTTCGCGTGCACGATATTTTTGGTCAGGATCATCGACCTCAAAAAATATCAATAGGGGGGGGAAAAGTTTTTAACAATACAGTGTCACGTGCAAAGAACTGCTGGAAATTATAAACCATGGAGGGAAATTGAATATTTGGAATGACCTTGTTCGATCAGCAACGGAAACTTTTGGCACAAACGGGCTTAATCCACCCATCCACTCATTTCTAGTACGATAATTTGCTGTTTCGTTTACATTTTTGTTACGGTTTAGTTGTAAACAAATTATAAATTAAGGAGCAGTGTCGAAAACCTGGCTGGCAAGTCTAGTAGTCGTAGAGTGGTTGTTGGCTTACATACAAATAGTTAAATCAAAGGCTTCTACACTGCGGAGATAATTTATGAGAGCAACACTTAGTAGAACGTGTAGTAAATCTTGGAAATCAACTAGAAACTCAAAGAAATATAATTATTATAAAATGACTAAACCTCAATCACAAAATGATATAAAAAAAAACACAATACAAATTAATAAAATAACAATTAAATAAAATAATTTGTTTATAGAAAGAAATATCTGAACCGCCCAAAATATGAACTAGCCGCGATGGTATCTACGCCTCTGGTTGGGCGTGGTCGCATGAATTAATAATTATAAACAGACAATAGATATTTGATTTAAATGTGACCTACAAATATGTGTCACCGATACTGAGGTTAAAGTTAAATAGCAAAACGTAAAGCACCGGGTGCTCGACGTAAAATTTAGCGTGACAGAACGAAGCGCACTTAATTAAAATCAAATTTTTCGAAAGATCTTTCAAAATTAAGACTAAAAGCGTTTTATTATTATAAAACGCCTTTAGTTAGGTAGTTCAATATTAGCAAAACCACAGATACAAACGCGAGTACATGTAAGTTAATAAAAGAACGAAACGGATAGAAGTAGCTAGTAGTAACCAGAAATTATTGAAGTTTAGATATAAATAACCAAATCTATTCCAACAGGTACGCAGGAAGTCACCAGCAGTATCAGCAGACGTAGAAATAAATTTTTAACGATCGGTCTTTAAAAAAATGGGTAACCTTATTGATAAACAACCATATTATGCCTCGTATGTTAATTTAGTGTTTATTATCCATCAATCATACTCCAGTCAAAGGTCTATAAAGGTGGTGAAAAAAAAATGGCAGTCGGAGAAAAGAAGTCACAGAAATTGAAATATCAGAAAACAACAAAAAAAAATACTCACATCGTAGAAAAAGTGTTGGACACCTGTCTACTCGTTCTTATTGGTATTATCTTTTTTGGGTTAATCGATTACCAATTATTTATTAATTTTATCTAGATCCCTAAACCGAATTCTCAGAAATTCGACACCTTAACACGCTAACGTATTAAGAGGAAAAAAAGTTCATTTACGACGTTAGTGTAAACACCAACCAAAAAAGAAGATAAAAATGCCAAACGACATATATATGTACTCTCAGTTGCATACCCACAAGTAAATTTTATGCTAGAAAAATTATTTTTAGTTCCAGTGTCGAAGAATACCGTCACCTTTTCCTCTGCATTTTCCTTGCTTAAAGTTCTCTAATATCATTTTCAACAATTTCCTCGTTTTCAAAATCATGCGATGGTGGTTTCAAATTTATTGTTTACTTTTTCAGCTAGAACGCTTATTCAGATCCAAGTTGTCTTTTTCTTAAACTGAAAAAATATGACTAAAACTTTTGCTCGCAAAAAAACCTTTAACTTGACATTACGACGGTTTTTTTCTCAGAAGTGGGTTGCGAGAGAAAAATTTCAAAATTTTTTCCTTTTATGACGTCATAACTTGAAAAATGTTAGTCAAGTTAATTTGTCGGACGTTAAAAACTGAACAAAATTAGTATCTTTTATAGTCTACTAGGCTTATAAATTTTTGCCAACTTCATTGAATCTATTTGTTTTAGAAAAAATATGCCAGAAATTGTATAGGCAATATCTTTCGCAAAACGACATGGAGTTTTTTTTTCTGTTTAAGCTATTATTTCCCACTCAAATGACATTTTTCTTAGACTACTCAGGGTTAAAAATTTCCTGGAGACTCCACATTTTTGTACAAAACCTTTGGTAACTAACCTTGCTTTGTTCTAGCAGGCATCTGGATTTAGTTTTATATGCAAAACTCAACGATTTTCAATAACTTGCTTGCAATTGAGCACCCGGACAAAATTTCAAGTACTATTTTCCTACAGAGTTTTCAATTCTTCTCTCATAGTACATTGCCATTTATTTGGCTCGCAAGACTGCAATGCTGCGACAAAAAAATTTTCAGTAAAATGTACTAGTTGGATTTCGAATTTGTCTTCTCGTTGAAGGTGCCATTTTTATTTTTTTTTAGATTTGTCTTTTTCAAACAGGTCGCCTCTACATTTCTGAATCATTTTCTAAAGATTCAATTTTTTTATTTCTTAGAAACTTTCCCCATTAAAAATTATAAGATGTACAGCAATTTCCACCTTTTTGTTGACTTATTGATAACAGTTTTGTTAGTGGTAAATTTTTTTTCGTAAACCGGACTATTTCTTTCGATGTGGTACTTCTTCGATTTAATAAACACTGCTAAACAATAAGACTTGTTCTATAAAGCAGAATTGATCATATTTACAACAATATAGCACTGCTGTACTATCGAGTGTTGCTTCTTAAAACCAAACTAATGCCCCGGGATACTATAATAAATTATGTAACGGTTTAAGTTTACAAATAAACGAAGGCTCTAGATGAAGCTAAAAAAAATAATAGAAAGTACCGACAACAGCTTTCTGGCGTCGTGGTAGAGTGTGGGGGAGACGGTTTTTAAGGAGGTTGAAGAAATTAAACCGTTGTACTTATTTTTAAAGTTAACCGTTTTTGAAATATTTAATTTTTTCAAAAAACTTAAAAAAATTTAAATTTCCTAATTTAAAGGGATGTGTATGTTACAATAATAAAGTTAAAAAGATAAAATTTATAGGGAACACAACTAAAACTCTAAGCTTCCCTCCCATGATTTCATAATTACTTAATTTCATACAGGGTGGTAGAAATGTAGTGCCGAATTTAATCAAGTTCAAACTATCATAAGTTATTTGTTTTTAATAAATCACCCTGTATATTATTGCACAACTCGATGAATAATTTTCTTCTTTTTTGAATGGTATAATGGTTCTCTATACTTATCTTTTCTGGTTTTCAAGGTATTTACTGTTATTCGTGCAGTCAACGGATTTCGCATAATTTCTTGCGAAGATGGCTGTGAAATTTTAGTGGAACTTCAAAACAAGCACCTAATCTGTCACCAGTTTATTGTTGTCAATTTAACACAATCATACAGTGAAGGCTTATTTTAGTCTTATTTCTTGCTAAATAATGGAAAATAATTAATAACAGTAAATACCTTGAAAACCAGAGAAGATATGTATAGGGAACCATTATACCATTCGAAGAGAACAAAATTATTCATTGAGTTGTGCAATAATATACAGGGTGTTCTATTAAAAATAAATAAGTTATAATGGTTTGAACTTGATTAAATTCGGTATTACATTTCTACCTACCCTGTATAAAATTAAGTAATTATGAAATCATGGGAGGGAGTTTCAGTTGTGTCCCCTATAAATTTTATTTTTTCAACTTTATTATTATAACATACACATCTCGTTAAATTAGGAAGTATTTTTAAATTTTTTTGAAAAATTTGAATATCTCAAAAACGGTCAACTTTAAAAATAAAAATTTTAATAAAAGTTTATCTAAAAATTAACGTAAAATCCAAAATTGCAATAATATACAGAGTGTTCTATTTAAAATAACGAAGATGATGTCAACTTCCGGTACAACCGAAAGCGTTAGGTGGACGCCATTATTTTAGTTAAAAAGAACATTCCCGAAAACACCTAAAGCCAAATTTTCAAAATTCAAATCAAAGTTGTCTGTGAAATATGTCTAATGTCTCGTCACCGTGGGACACCCCGTATATAGATTAGTTTTGCTGCTTTTGAGATTTCTTTAGATTTTAACATACCGTTGATCGTTCTACTGTCTTTTGCAATTTGTTTTTGTATTTCATTGTTTTCCTTTATGGTGTTAGATAACATCGTTCCTAGGTGATCGACCTCATTAACTTTCTTTCCCCTTTGAAGCTGATAACCACACATTTCCCCGTGTAACCTTTAAAGTTTACTGCCGAATTTAAGTTCGTACCTAGTTTTGCGATGTTCCTCTTTAAACATGTCTATACCACAAACATAAATTTCTTACTTAGTGTAGAATCTGCCAAAAAGAATTTATTGTACCGACAAGCCTGTTTTACGCGACTGGAGAGTTTGAATAAAACACTTGCACTCATAGTGTACTAGTTTTAATCAGTCTTGTTACACTATTTATAGATCAAATTAATAATAACAGTGCTTATAAAACAATTATCTCTTACTTTACTATTTATATTAATCTATTTACTTAAGGTGTTTGACAATTGCTGGAATTGTTAGTATTACAGGTTTGCACTTATGCTGACTGTTCCAGTTTTATTCCTTACTACAGTGGTTTGTAATTGTGTCTATATTGGTTAATGTGGGTCACTATGTTTACCTTTTTTTGTAATCAACTAAATTATGTTATGAAATAACATATAATTATGATCTGTTTAATTTTCTAAATTAAACATATGATTTCAATACAACTTTTCGTCTTCGTTTCTAGCGTTTTTGTACAGGTACAACAACAACCGCTGGACAAATATTTTAACAACAACGGTGTAGTTTATCTTCGCCGTAGGCAAAGTTTACAGTCAGGCGCTACCTGCTGGGTAAGAGAGACAAATAAAACCGACTAACAAGAGATCAAAGATTTTACTTAATTTTAATACGAGATTCACTAGATCGAACAAACTGACACAATAATTTACCATAAAAAAAAACAAACAGTTTATATAGTAACAGGAGAGTGAGAAAGGAGAAAAACTGTTGGATGTCGTCATGTATCCTTAAGCAGTAGTCTCGCTTAATTTTACAAAATAAAATCTATACAAATAACGCACCGGATCTACAGATAAACTTCAGCAACACAATTTATAGTGTTAACGTTTTAATTGAGTACTATCTGATAAGAACACTCGGTGTACATTAGGGTAATTCTTAATATGAACAAAAATCCACTTTTTATCCGACACCCCTTAGATTGTTTCCAAATACGTTAAAAATAATTGAAAAAATATTTTAAACTTTTAATACAGGTGAAAAACCGTGTCTGTAACCGTCTATAGTTATATCCCATACAGGGTCAACCTGGAATGATGAATATCTCAAAAATACCCATTATATAGAAAAATTTACTAAATAAAAAATTTAATGTCCTCAAGGAAGACAGCTGTTAGCATTAAATTTCATTGACCATCCCCATTTGCGGTGTCGGTTCTTATCAAATATTTTAATGTTGCTATATACTACACCTACCGGAAGTAGAGATAGTGAATAAAATTGAATGCTAACGGATGTCCCCCTTGAGGATATTTAACTTTTTATTCAGCAAATTTTTCTATACAATGTGTATTTTTTGAGATATTCATCATTCCAGGTTGACTCTGTATAAGATGTAGTTACAAACGGTTGCAGGCACAGTTTGTTGTCTACAATAAAAGCTCAAAATATGTTTCCAATTTTTTTTATTGTATTTGGAAACGTTCTAGGGGGCGTCGGGTAAAAAGTTGATTTTTGTCCATATTACGGATCACCCTAGTGTACATATATCATTTACCCACTGTAATTTATAGGATCGAACATGCAACAACACGGACGCTTAAAAGTAACTTATCTAACGAGGTAAGTACCTCCCGCAAACCCAAAAGACCTTTTGACTTTGCGTCAACCGTTTAAATTAAAGCGCACAAGCCCGTATTGCACCGATTAAAATCTTTCAGTTGTTGAGTGTACCACTCTTTTGCCGGTACCCGTGGCTCAGTTTTTTGTCGAAAAAGGAATGTTTTAATCGGCCATTCGAGCACCCCAAAAAGCTATCCAGATACGAAACAAAACGCACAGAGTAGGTAACGTAACGTAACGTCAGTTTTCGGAAATATAATCGATATTTATTTTCAACCAATTGCAAATTCGCAGATTGCGCGCCAACTATAATTTTTATCGTAACGAATTAATCGCGACATACGTTTCCTAGATTTATATTCCGTGTGACATATTGCTCACGGCAAACATTTTAATCGGTTTATAAAAATAAAACCGTGACAATTAGTTTTATTTATTATTTTAAAAAGTAGTTTTTAAGTAGTTTTGAGATTTGGGACAATAAACTTATTGGACAATACTAATGATTTCTTTCGGAGGTATTCCTAGTTTTAGTAGAAATTTTAAAGGTGATTGCTAGTATTTAGTGCGTAGTATAGCATTGTACATGTTTCTTAAAACGATTAGACCGAGTCTAGATAATTGTGCGAATACTTCCTCATACTCAGAAGGTTTGTTCTTGTTTAGCTTAAGCATTTCAGTAGAAATCTCCGTGGTTGTTGGCAATCCAGTTGTATAGGCAACCTTCTATTTTACCTTGAAAATATGCTTGCATGGTTAGTTAGTAAAATTTTTTTTTAATCGAATTCAAATTTCTGTTGGTGATTGATTTGGGAATTTTCCCTCTTATTCGACATGTCGATTTCCGTTATTCATTTTTGATGATGACGTTATTTTTCGTGAAGATCTTCGTATGCGAATTGCCATTAGAGCTATCAGTGTATTTTGAAACCCTATTCTTTCAAAATGGTAATTGTCTAGAAACCCTATTTCGATACCAAAGCACTGCCGTGAAATGAAATTTTAAAACTTGCGGCGATTCTACTGCAGGTAATGGAAAATTATATACGAGGTTTCTACAGTAGTAATACACACCTTGGTTTCTAAGAAGGTTTTTTTGGTTTTTACTCTCGTTAATTACTTCAGACGTTCTGGACTTGTTCTAGATACGATACTTGAAATTGCTACGTTACGAAACCGTCAACGTTTTGCGTTATCACCATGTCTGCTAGCCGTATAAGGTTATCTGTGGGAACTAGTAAAATCGCTACAAAACCGGATAATTGTTATTGGTACATCCAACAATTGGACCATTCTGGGTTATTCAGTTCTGGTTGTATTCAACAGACTTTTACGATAAAGTTTGTTATTTTCATTATTATTTTGTGAGTGCTGCATCGCTACAAGTAAACATTAAACGCAATCCAATTTCATGTTTTAAACTTTTTAATTCTCAAGGTGCTGTACGCTCTTAAAGATTCGTTTTTGTCCTATGCTCTTAGCAAACCTTTTTGTAGCAATGTAGTAAGTTTAAATAATTAGAGTTAGTTATACCACCCACTTGGTGTTTTTTTTTGTCGGCACACGGTTACAAATGGATCCATTCATAATTTGTTTTCCTTTATTAATCTCAAACAAATTGAAAGATTTAATACTAAGTTAAAAATAGTGCCGTACTGTGCATGATTGTTATAAACTTGTCTGATACCATTTAACTACTGTGTGATACGTGTACTGTGATAAATATAAGTTGTTTCCTTTTACTGGTGTTTAATCGAATATAGTGTGTTTAATTGTGATTTGGGTTTTTTGTCTCGTAATCTTGAATTATTTCAGTTTGGTACAGAATACCGGCTGACAATAGTTTCTTGTTAACTTTGTTGTCAGCTGTTAGAACTGAATTCTCTGGATCATTTTCAGATTCATCTAAGCCCACAGCCTACTCTCCGCTGATCTGGTACAATTTCTAACTTTTAACTATACCAGATTTTTAAAAACGTATTTAAGTATTAACTAAAAATTACACTGTTAAAGCTGTTCAGTTTATTAGGAACTGGCTTACAAATGTCAGCTACAATTTTTCTTTAATTATTGTAAGCAAATGTGATGTTTAAAAATCCAGATCCTGTCGGGTGACAAATAAAACATATAAGAATCATGATCTTACATTAACTGTCATAAAACAAACCTATTTTGTTTAGTATCCTGATGTCATCAATATGTACGGTAGCTAATGGTGTTGATGATCCACTATGTTATCTATTTTGTCACTTAGTTTCTCGAACACACTAAAATAATCATTGTTTTTTATCTTATCTTTTACATGTTTGGTTATTGCTTTACAACAATTACCATTTGCACATGCGCGTTTTCGCCAGATTTACTTAATCACTTCATATTTTTTAGTATTAAATTTTATGACGTCATGTAGTCACGAGAAGATACAAGGGTAAGTGATAAAGCAAGATCAACTGATCTGAAAACTTATTTTACCGAAGCCTTGTACACTTCAACACTGAATCAAAGAAATTAGTGTCGATGACCCCAAAACCTACATAAATAAATTTATGCTGATTTATGCAATGTACAAATTACAAACTTTTATTGTAATTAACACTCATATTTCCAAAACTCCGATAATCCAAATTTTAAATAGGTATCGCAAAAACGTGAAAAAAAAATTAATCTAATAAATTAATAACGTTTATTTTTAATTGTGCTAGTAATATCCTTGATGATTAATATTAAGTTCACTAATCTGTTAGTAAGCAACGATTTATGTTATTAATTTCAATTCCTTTGCGGAACAAAAAACCGACCATATCTTCCAATAAATTTGATATATTTATTTTACTTCCGTTCTACCAATTATTACACATAGACACGGTAAAAAATACTCGTTTCGATATTAAACAATTAATTTAATCTCGACGAAAAACAATCAATCATTAAAACAACTTGTTGTTAAAAATCGAATTTTCCGGCTCGAATAACCAAATCGGTGACTGCTATGTATTTTTAATACTAATAAATTTGCATTCGGTTTGATTGATAAGGGTTAAGACGTTCGGTTTATTGCGCGTTAGTTTTTAATTTTTGGCGACCTCACTCTCATAAATATGATTTTATTTATCTATGTTGAGGCAATAATCTTGTCGATCAATACCGTATTGTTTAGATACCTTTTGTTGTTCATGACTAAAGCTAAACATAATATATTATTTCCAAGCGAACAAACAGTGCTTAGGTTGGAATTGAGCCTTATTGTGTTGGTTGTTGGTTGTAGAAAGGGATTTCACCGGTGTCGCTATGACAGCAAGCTTATCTGCCCTTTAAAAGACGTCTTCCTCTGGTGAGCCGTTATCGCAAGCAACGTACTTTGAAAGACACTGCTCATTAATCTTGCTAAACCATGCAAAACTTATCGAGAACCCAGAATACACTGGCTACATGATATATCGGTATTGAAACTTATAATAGGCCTTAGGGAATCGCTACTTCGACGTCGAAGAAAGTTAGAAACCTACTCACACCGCCCAATTGTTGCAACTCACAAAATACTGGAAAAAAAATACGACCCTTGCATATTTTACAAGGCATATTTCCTCAACTTTTGATTACCTGTCTGCGTGAGGAGAGAAAAAAAATAACGCGATACTCGGTCTAAAGTTTCTGACTTCAAAGCGATGCTGAAAAATTTGCTTTTACGTAATTACGTAAGGCGACGATATTTAAACTCTTAAACCAAGTTTGTCGTAACTTTATAAAAGTTCGACTTGTAGTACTTCAAAGGACAAGAAATAAAATACAAAAACGAAATTATAAAATGTTACCGTAAATTTGACTTAATAAATTACGACAACGTAATGAAAAAAGAATTCTTTCGAGCTTCCTCAATTAAGCACGTTGTATAAACTAACTAAACTTTTACCTTTCTGCTTAGGTTCAGTTTTATGTATAGTTTATATCTCAATTTAATGTATTATTAAGGTCGAATAATTCTATTGAAACATTTCACTACTTTTCCATTGTTTCACCAAGCTATAGTATAATAATTTGCGAGTTTCTATATAAAGCTGGTTTTTGAGATAGGGCACATCAATAAGACGTAACACGTGTATGTAGGTGGTAAAAGCAGCTTTTGATGCAATTTATGTTTTCTACGTCTAAAATACATTTCAAGATCGGTCTAGATTATTTCTTACCGTTTTGAAAATATTTGAATTAATGGTCTTGACCAAATTAAAACCTAATCTTAATCTAATGATCATTTAAGGCAAATACAAGTGTTTAGTGGTTGTGGTACAGAAACCAATTTTTATGAGTAGATAGGCAACATACCTGGTGCTTTGGAAACTGGTCATCAAGTTGATGCTATTAACATAGATTTTAAGAAAGCATCCAATACCCCAAAAAATCAAAAAAAAAGAGGGAGGGCAAAGAGAGGAATAATAACAGGAGTTAGAAAAGAGTGGAAGAAAGAATCAGAGGTGAAGCTTAGAGGAGTCATAAAAACTAGAATAAACACAAAAAGAAAAAAGGTTTGAGGTAATTACGATATATGGAAGGGAATAAAGTATTAGAAGAAGAGGAGGAGGGAAAAAGAGGGGGAAATAATGATTGAGGGAAAAGTGAAAAAAAGGAGTTTGATGGATAAAAAAGTAAATGGACAGGGAAAGATATTGATAGAATTATGCGAAGAACAAGGATAGACTATAATGAATGGTAATCTAGAGATTGGAGGGTACGGCAGTACACATATATATATATATATATATATGAGAAAAATAATAATAATAAATGAAAAAGTAAAGAGGAGATAGAACAGATAAGGATAAGAAAAGAGGAGGAATCCGATCATCAACCGTTGGAGGTGATAATGATGGATAAATGGGTAGAAGGAGAACTAAACGATAATAGAGAGTGGGGAGAAAAAAATGTGGACAAGACAAAATACAAAAAATACAGGGAGTAAATGGAGGAGGAGCAAGAGATGTCTTATGAAGTTGATGAAGAAATAAATAGGATTGTGAAGAAAATGGATGATTCAACTGAAAAGAAAAGTAAAAGAATAGAGCACATATATTAAAAAAACAGCAAAGAATGGTGGAATGGTGATTGCAAAAAATAGAAAAAAGAGAGTACAAGGGGTAAAAAAATGGAAAGATAAAGTTAAAAGAATTCAAATAGCTTAAAAAAGTTTCAAAGTAGGGTGTAAACAGAGAAAAGAGAGCTACAAAAGGAGATGGAGGAAAGAATAGGAAAAATACAGAATGAAAATTAAGTATGAGAGTACATTATCAAAAGGAAAAAAAGTTTAAGGAATCTGAAAAGGATGGAGAAAAATAAAAAGAACATTGTAGAGGATTATTAGAAGGACAAAGGGAAAGCCAACAATTGTAGGAGATAGGAAAAAAAAGAAAAATCAAGATGTGAAGGTATAAAAAAGGAGGAGTTAGAGCAAGCATTAAAAAGGTGAAAATAGGTAAATCCAAAGGCACTGATAGAACCCAAGGGGAGTGGAAATATATAAGTGATAAGATGAAAGAAAGAATAAGGAAGGTGTTTGAAAAGATATAGAAGGGAAGAGGAGTTTCTGAAAAATGGAAAGAGGCAATAATATGTCCAATATATAAAAGAGGGGATAAAAAGCAAATTGAAAATTACATGGAGATTAGTCTCACAAGTGTGGGGTACAAATCATACTGAAAAATATTAAAAGCAGATTAGAGAAGGAAATAGAAGAGAGGAAGTTAATACCAGATTGGTAAGCAGGCTTTCGTAAAGACAGAGGTACAATAGACAATATTTATATCTTGAAGCACATGGTTAGTAAAGAAATAGAAAAGGATCCAGGAAAAATGTATACCTCATTTTTAGATATTAAGGCAGCGTTTGACAATGTTGACAGGGAGCTGTTGTGGAAAGTGATGAGGCAGAAAAAGGTAAGCGAAGATTTGGTAGCAGAGATAGAAGAACTGTATAAAAAAAACAAGATAGAGAACTAAAGTGGAGGGAGGATAGAAAAACAGTTTTGAATAACTAAGGGGTTTAGACAGGTCTGTGCGTTGAGTCCAAGTTTATTTGCAATATATATATATATATATATATATATATATATATATATATATATATATTAGTGATTTAGAAGAGGTAGTAAATAAACAGCAAACAGGAAGAATAGTGATGGGAAAGAAAAAGTGTGGGTGTTAGCATATGCGGATAATGTAGTTATAATTGCAAAAAGTCAAATAGGAATGAGAGGCATGATAGAGGTAGTGAGTTAATATTTAGAAAAGAAAATGTGGAAGAAACTAAAATAATGGTGTTTAAAAAGAAATAAGAGAGAGGAATAAGAGAGAGATGGTTATGAAGGCAAAAGAAAATACAAACAGTAGACAAATACAAGTATCTTAAGTATAATTTTAGCTATAATAGAAATGATGAGTGGCATACAAGAGAATTAGAACAGAAAGGGAACAAGGTATTGAGTCAGGTATTGGGGATAGGGGAAAAGGTTTTTAGAACAGATGTTGAAAAAAGAAGATGGTTGTTTGAGAAGTTGGTAAGTGTATTATTGTATGGGGCAAAAGTATGGGGATGGAAGGAATGGGAAACAGGAAAATTGACAGTCAGATTTGAAGAAAAGATAAGGGACAGGGAGGAAAATAAGATATTAAAGAAATGTTAGACGAAAGTAGAAAAATATTAAAGCAATTACGGTGAAGAGGACAGGAAACATTAATATGAAAAGGTAGGGTACTCGAGAGAAGAGATAAACTGCAAAAGAAGGAAAGAAAGAATAATGAAAAAAGAAGTGATAAGGATAGATAAAGATATACAGATACAAAAAAAGAGTGCATAGATAGAAGGGGGGAAGATACAATGTAAAGTACAGGAAGTTAAGTACGGAAGGAATACCAGGATATCTGAGGGGAAAAGAAGTATAAAAGAAAAAATAATTATAGCTAGGTTTAAATGCAGGAATGAAAAAAGAGAGAATGTGTACTGGTGAAATGATGAGGAGAGAATATATAAGATGTATGGTAAGAGAATATCAAACATTTAAAAAAAATTGCGTGGAACTGCCGTCCAAAGAGAAAAGGAAGGGATACTATTAGGGGAGAACAGACATGAAATAGAATGGATAAAAAAGTAATAAGAAAAAAAAAAAAAATTTGAGGAAAAAGAGAAATATATATAAAGTGTAATTTTTTGTAGTATTAATATGGAGATAAATTTTTTGTATTGCTTAGTTTTTGGAATTAAGAATAGAAAAAAGGAAGTATGTACAGGGTGTGTCACGATGATGGTTCGTTAGACGTTAACGGAAAATTAGACATAGAATTTTTTTAAAAATTTGGTTACTTGCGCAGCTGGCCCTGATCTATCGATTTAAAATATTTGCAACGTTGCAACGTTGTCGCTCATATGGAAATGTGGCAACAACTTTAATATTTCAAATAAGACACTTTGTATATTAATATATTTTCAGATTCTACATTGAATTTGTGAGTGATTTTTATGGAGGTACTATGTACCAAAAATTGATAGTTTCCGAGTTACTAAATTTTTCAGAAAAAAAATGACAGATGAGACGACAATTTAAAAAACCATATCTTTGCCATTTGGCAGCCTAAGGTAATGAAAATTCGTATAACTCATCACTAAATATTGTTTTTGCAGAAAGTTTGAACATGAGTTCGTCACGGAAAGATTCACCATATGAGTGAAATTGCATCGCCACCTTTAATTCCGACTCTGTAGATTGATCATTCTGATCGACCCCTTCCATCCCGGTATTGGGTATTGTAGTTCTTGAAAAGCAATGGCTGTTTGACTGCCACCATCTTCTTCTTGGTTCTTGACCATCTTTTGACGTAATTGAAAGGTTCTATAACGTCATAGTTTCCATTTCACTAACAATACTTTATTGCTCTTATCAAATCATTAGTCAAGAATTCTCCTTTTGTTTTTATTCATTATGTTGGAAGATGGGAAAAGGCACTTTTTGCAACGATAGTTCCTGTAGCTCTAATTCTTTTTATTTTTTAGGGTTTGCATCAAATCTATTGTCCTAAAAAATTATTGAAAAATAGTAGGTATATGTTCATCTCCAAGACCAAGAGATTTATCCGTGTTTTCTGAGTCATTTCCACAATATATGTTAAATGCGTATTAGTACCTTATTCAACTGCACGGCATCCAACCTTTAAAGCCAGAGCAAACGGGTTTACTACGTACAAATTGTTTGACAGAGTGGTAGCCTAAGTATTTTATCATGACTTTGTCTATGGATCAATTTTCATAGAACACACCCTACTGGGCATATTTATTAGAAGACATAATTTGTTCATCTTGTTCTTTTTGTCTAATTTCGTGTTGCTTGCAAAGTAAACAAATTGAGAAATCTGTACCTTGACACAATATTGACGCCCAAATCTTTATCTAGTGACCAATACATGTTTTGGTGTCACTCAGACAGTAACAGAATACCAATAAAGTATTTAATTTTGTCAACCGTTACTGAGAAGTCATGCCGATTGTGTTTTCAAGCATATAGTATTGTTTGGTCAACCATCAATTGAAAACCACTGTCATCAAAATTTTTTCAAAAATTTCTTTAGGGCTACAGCCTTTTCACTTTATCCAAACCTGTGTCTACTCCAATTTTAATTAGATTTATGAAGGTATTACAAGTTAGTTCACATTGTTTCCATTATGCAACAGCTTTCTTCCGAGGTATATTGAAGCAGTGTCGTATATGAGCTAATGGTTCTTTATCACTTTCATCTCAAATTTTAGAATTACTGTTAGTATACAATTCAGTATTGCTTTTAAAATTTACTGTCACAGAGCCAGGGACGTCGTTGGGCATTGATATTATCATCGTCAAACTCCTCCTCATCTGTAAGAGCATCGGGTTTTTTTGGTAAAATTACTACATTTCTTGCATGGGTTTCAATTTATTTAACAAAATCTTGAAGTCATAGATAAAATTATCTACCGTAAAAATTAAAAACTGGTATATAATGCACTGAATCAACATTCATTGGCTCTATTTCTGCAAAAATGCATCCAACGTAAGAATAGCTATTGACCCATTGTACTCACACGAGTACAGCTAAGTTTATAACCTCACTATTTATCGTAACTATGATGAAAGATGTTCTTGTTTACAAAAAGGCTTAATTATATCTTATCTTACAATAAAATTGTAAAGTTGGTAATATACTATTCTAAATAAACACTAAAAATTGAGAACACACACCACAGCTGCCAAAGTCACAGTTAAAATTGCAACTATCACCATTGGCTACAGAAACGGAATCTTTGTTAAAGTTTTAGAGGATTTTGTTAAGAAATATCTACTCAGTATGCTGAGTATGTTACTACTTCAACCATTCACCGCTAGATGCTAGTACAATAAAAAAAATTAAGAACTTGTTCGAGTACAGTGAGCTTTAATGGGTTATTAAGGTTTTTATTTGGTTTATTTATCAAGCCTGGTTTTGTTCTCTGTTGAATATAGATTTTCTTCAGTGTTTTCTAGATTTTTCTATTTTACCATTTTACTGTCCGCTTTGTTTATGTGCAAAATGTCTACTTGCGTTCCTCAATATTCTTTATGATGTCATTTAACACCGTTCTTAACCGTAAAAGATTCTGTTTTGTCTTGCGACTCCTAGTATAGTTTCTTTCTATTGCAATCTAGATTGCAATTAGTTTATAAGTTACTCTTCTAGTGAAAGTCAGGGTTTCGGCACCTTAGTTGATTACTTGCTACCATAAATTGTCTAAAAACTCGTCACTTTAATTATATTGGTATTTTATTCATTTTAAAAGTTTTGTAAACTTTGTCGAAAGCATTTCATTCCATACCTATTCGTCTTTAGATTTCGCAGATTTGGTTATTTCTGCTTAGTCTGATTTAACGGCTTCAGTAATTATAATTAGAAATTTGAGCCATGTTTTGCCCTGACACACTGATTTTTTTCCGTTGGTTTGTAATAAATTTTATTTTGTTTGTGGCTTTATTTCAGGTTTACTGCCGAGAGGTAACGTGTATATTTGCAACTTACGCCAAACCTATAATTAGATCACACAGTACAACAGAATTAAATTTTGTTAATTAGAAAAAAATCTATGGCTCAAAATTCAAAATTGGCTTATATGACCGCTCTGCTGTTAATGACTGATGTACGATGCAGCTTATTTTGACGCAGCAGTTTTGACGGGAAATCATCTCGACGTGAGATCAATTGGACGCGTGAATATCTCAACCCAAGTTTATCTTTACGCGAGCTCATCTCTACGCAATCTCATCTAAACGCGATCTTTTTTATTATTTCGTATATTAAAAACAAAGCTGTTAAGACTTATATGTATTTATATAAGCTTAGGCCAACGACCCACTTTTTATGCTTTAACAGAGTATTGGAAAATTTTTTACGTTCTGAAAGCACATCTTAACGGTTTGGGAGCTAATCGGCGACTCAATACGGTAGCGGAAGTTTCTTTTAATGCTGTTACCACGTGCCATCTACATAATCGTAAAGTAAACAAATCAATTTGTGACTGAAATACACTAATTTGTGCTAATATTTTTTTGAAAAGGCAATTATTTTGATCCTTAAAGAAAATGTAACTAAAATAATCAGTGGAATCAATCAATAATAAATTTGTCTTCTAGACATTCCAACACAAATAACGTAAATAAACCAGTAAACTAAAATTTTTAAGCGAAAGCATGCACATGAAATCTAATTAAAATCGTAATTTGACGACGAAAATTACAAATTAAACAAAGCAAAATTCTAGCGACAGTAAACATATTTAATTAATATAAATCGTAATTTAACGACGGAAGGTTACAATTTTTTATGAATTTTTATTCATTAAGCGAATGAATTTTAATTTAATAAGCGGCCTTTATAGACAAATTTGTTAATTTGTTGTCTTGTTATATACTGCGCTCTCTAACCAGGGTTCGATTCCGATTGCAGTATTCTTTTTATTAATTTTATTATTGATATTATAATACAATTTTTAAAGTGAATTTAACATTTTAAAAATAAATTAAACCTATTTTATAAAAACTGTATTAATAATGACATCGATAATAATTTTATTAATAAAAAAAGTTACTACAGTCGGAATCGAACCCGGAATATTTACGTAAAACATTATATATATTTACTGTTTTTTTATTAAACTACGCTTTAAACACTAACAATTATTTGTCGAGTCAACTTTTTATTAAGTGCCATCTTTTATGTATGTTCAATAGTTTTTTCTGTTTTTCTTTCTTTATAGTCATACGCCCTTGTTGGATCTACAAAATTATAATAGATCCTTGGTTTCTTCCTTTTTTTTTAATTAATCGTTGTAGCGTTAATACATTATGCATTGTTGCCCTTCCTTTCCTACATCAATTTTGCATATATCTTGTATTCCACGTTAAAAGGACTTATGTTTCTGTAGTTATTTATGTTATCTCTATCTTCTCTTTTAGGTATAGGGTAAACTATACTGATGTTCCAACTATCAGGTTGCCAACACAAGTTATATAGGTCCAGTAATTGACATTTTAGGAGCAGTCTACGATATTTACATAACTCTACGCTCATCTTTTCTATTTGTGCATTTTTGTTATGTTTGCTGTTTTTTAATGCTGTGTCTAATTTTTTTAGTGATAGCGTCTATATCTCTATTGTTGGTTTTTCTGAATTTGTGGTATTTTTTTTTAAGTTGTTGTATACCTATAGTTCTTTACAATTTTTTATCATTTTGTTGTTTATGTTTATCGCGTATTTTTTTCTCTATTTAAATGTTTTAATACTTTATACACTTTTTTTTGTTGATTGCACATGTCATGTTCTAGATCATTTGGGAATTTTTTCAAAATAGCAGAGGTATCGGGTGTATAGAGAAAGTATTACGCTTGATGTCAACTTGGTTTATACACCTAACGACCACGAAAGAAACAAAAAAGAAACAATCGACATTTAGTAAATTATGACGCACCTCTCACCTTTTGGCGAGCCCACAATGCGGCACGCGTGCTTTTCCAAGATTTATGCGTTTATTTTATGCATTAATATAGTATCCAAACAGATTGCGACACCAAAAGGAGAGCAAAATTAAAATCTGGATCAGGCAGTGTCGTACAAGTTTACCACTAGATCTGCAATCGTTTTTTGAGACCTAAGGAACAACTTCGCTAAGTAATATCTTTTTATCCCAAAGTGCAGGGTGGTAGCGATGTTTGCGCCTTACTAGGCATACTAATGGCCCAATCTGCAACTTGCGTCAAATATGTTTTTTTTTTCAAAATTTGTTACGTTTTAAAATTTTCTATTGATAGTTTTTTATTTATTTTACGTTGTTACGGTTTATTGTTATAAAAATATTAAATTAAACGGCAGTGTCAAAAATCTGACCTGCAGCTATACCAGTCGAAGAGGGATCGTGGGTATGTTTGGTAGTAATTAAGTCAAAAGCTTTCCCTCTGCAAAGAAGTAATAAATAGGGAGCCACCTAGCAAAATTCGTAGTAAATACTCTAGGTCTAGAGCAATTAAAAACTTTAGACACAAAAACAAACCGTACCAAACTGTAGAGGTACAATATTTATAAAACTACTAGACCAGTTATAGACACATAACACATATAAAATACACAACAAACGCTTGTAGAAAACTATATGATGTTGGTTATTTTAGAGACAATTAAATAAAAACTTAGATTTAGTTTAGTTTAGTTCTGCACGATACCCCACTGAATGGGCGTGGTCGCCAAATAAAATTAATAGTCAACAAATAATTAACACAAATAATGGTGACTTTGTTGAGGTTAAATATTAAAAATCTCACGTTGCGTACCGCTAATCAACGATAAATCTAAAAATAAATTATAAGACGCAAACATATTGCACTGGAAAGCTTATTTATTAATAAAAAAATTATAGTAAGTGTTTATTCAAATCAATCATTGATACGTAATAAAATTTAAATACGAATTTCTAGTACCAATCTAATTTCAATTAAGAAAAAAAATTATTATCATTTTTGTGGACAAAGCTTTTTTATTTAATTAAATTAAGTAGTGAATACAATTTGTTTGTTAGTTGTAAGCGTTAAAATAAACTTATCTGCAGTCTAAATAAAAGAACTGTTTATGTAAAACGTCCGATTGAATTGGTCAAAATATCACGTATTGGATATATTATTACCGACATTCGGGCACCGCAAAGTAAGATAACAGCAATACCTAAAAACAAACTTAGTGATTTTGTGTGTGGGCATTTTGAAGGACAAAATAAAAACAGATAGACAGAGAGGAGAGTTATTATTGAGACAAAAAGACATTTGAAGTTAAAATGTTAAACTGCTAAAACGTGAGAATAAAAAAAATGCGAGAATTCTAAGTTAAAAGGTAGAACTATGAAGACGCTAAAATAATGAGCGCGAGATTTCGGTGTTAAATATAGAAATGTAAAAACGTTAAAAAAAGCACGAGAATTCATTGTTAAAAATGATAAACTGTTAAAACTATAGAAAGAATAAAATGAACAAATAATAATTAAAATCGGCCGAGTGAAAAGAAAATACGTTATGCATTTGCGAATAAACGTATAAAAAGTAACTTAAAAGTAAATCTCCGAAAAGTAAATAAATTTAATTGTGAATAAACAATTAAGATACCAGCGTTGTTGCAGCCGCGTTGTTTAAGCTTGCCTTGTGAGTTGATTGTTATAAATAATTAAAAAAATAGTAAAGAAAATGGATGAAAGAAATGGAGAAAGGATAGAAGAAAACAGTTCATGCGTCCGACGGAGGAAGCAATACGCGGAACTAAATAAAAATTGGTCAAAGGTTACAGGTTAGTCTTATAAAATTTCGTAAATGAATTAATGTTTGCGTTAAATATCAATAAAATTATTTAATAGATTTATGTTAAAGATACTTGCAAGTAAAAATAGAGTTTTATAGAAATATTTTTATGTTATGTGTTTTGTATGTAAAAATATGACATGGATAAAATAAATTGTTGTTAAACTGACTTTAATTAAAAAACGTACCCAAACCTAAGATTAAGAGAGAGTTAAAAGTCTGAAGCTAAATTTATAAATTTTATTATCAAAAAAATTTGAAGTTTAATGATTAATAAAAATTTGTTTATTAAAAGCACATTAATAAAATTCATCGCAATATGATACTAATTTTCAAAAGATCTTTCAAATCACATCAATCACATATAAAGCGCAAAAATTATGTTGGTAAAGTAATATCAGAATATAAATACATTCTCGTTTTAAATAAAATAATTACTTAGAACATCCACAATTTCAATTTATCTTGTCTATCGGTAATTACAATGAAAAGTTATCGTTTCGTGACTCCAAAACGGAAACACGTGGAAAAGCGAAACAGGAGCAAAGATGTCTTATACTGGACAAATCCAAGGGTTAATCAGTTTATCTTCAATAGACACGTTGACTGGACTCAAAGTAATGTTGACGTTTTTTTTTAATTAAGCAACTATCATTAGAAAAATTGCATCGTATTTAATTATTCTAATCAAACATGAAAATTGTAAAACGTCAAAACGTGTGTAAAATAGCGATAAGATCCAAAGTTCACAATGGTTATATATAAAAAAATGTATCTTACAAACGACGTAGAAGATGTAGTTTAAAAAAGAATTTTTATAGGATTTATTTCCGTTACCAATTAATTAATAATGGTGTGATGGTATTATTTCGCAAATAATTGATTTATAGATCAATTTCTCCCGACAGTATAGACAGCAGTGTTTACACTTATGCGTTTGAATATGAGTGTTTGGTTTGAGAAATCTTCTAGGGATTTTAGTTGTTTGAAATTGCGAAAAAGTGTACATGGAAAATGCTGTCTAAAAATTGAATAATGTGCTTTGTAATATTGATTGAAATAAAATTATTCCATTCAAACTAGAGAATAAGTCTTCGACTACGGTTCCTGTGTAAGTACATTTTTTTACTTTCCTTGGTTTTAATAAAATATTTGCTCTTACGAGTTTTGTTAATTGCAGGCACCTTTTTTTTGTTTTTCTTTTGTTGGTTTTTTCATTTGGTTTGTTCTGCTGGTCATTCCAGATGTACTCCGTTTTAATTAGTCAATGAATATTTAATTATGGTTATCCTGGCAAGGATAATAATCCGGTACTCTCCGTAATTGTTGTTAAATACATTTTGTACGTTATTTGTCACGTGAATCGTTTACAGGGATTAATCGGTGTTACGACTGTCAAATACGGTAACCTATTTGGGACGTTTGTGCCTCGATTTGTATTCGTGCTTTAACTTGCTTTCGTGAATTATTATTATTTGATAACTATATGTTGCTATTCATTCTAAATGATATTATCTATTGTTGTGTCTATGTGTTTCTCTGTGTGTAAATTAAACTCTAGTCGTTATAACAATATACATATTTCTATTAACTTACGGTTTCTTTCTCTACGAGTTTCTAGTGACTCTAGATATTTCTTATACGTAATCCTAGGTAGCGCTTTATAAATTTTTTGAGCAGTGTAGAGGCCATCATTGCGAACAATTTTCAATCAGCCCACAACCACTTCTGACTAAAAAAGCTGCTGGCAGGCTTTCTAGCACAGCTATATATTTATTTTTTTTAGTTTGTTTACAAATAAACCGTAAGAAGTAAAATTCCCAACTCCAAATGATTTCGTTACTGAAATGCTTAATTGTAACTTAAATTGTCTATCTACCAGAGCACAATTACCATCAAAATTCATTCAAATTTAGACTATGTCACCAGTGGTGCAAAAAAAATAAATTAAAAGTCAATTTACTGCCACAAAATGTTAGGTACCGTAAACCTAATAGCCTTAATCCTCTTTACGATTTATATCAGTTAATCTCAAATTACTTCACTTTTCGTTATTTTATTAAATAATAACACTGAAAACAAGTAATTTGATGATTAAAAAAAATTGTACGTAATAAAATTTATATAATTTTTAGAGTGAGTTTTATAGGTGTTTAGTATTTGTGGGCAAAACTAATAAAAGTTACTTTACAAAATTGTACGCTACATTCTTGAAAATTGAAAATGTGATGTAATTTGGAAGTTTTAATAGAAATTTATAAAACTTTTGTTAGCTACTTAGATTTAATGTAAAGTTTGTAAGAGTATGAACATTTTTTTATTATTACCTAAGTACATTAAAAAAGTTTTTATTTATTTATTTTAATTAATAATTTAATTAATTTTAATAGTAGATGAAGATAAAAAGGCAGTCAGCGGTTAGGTCAATAAATAGGACCAAAGCAAATCATTTTTCAAAAAAAAAAATCTAGAAGTAGATGTTACTGGCCAATACTATCGAATTATCATGGTTTAGTAATCACTCTTTCATCAAATTGTATCGGCGTGACGGAAAGGAGGAAGGGTGGCAGGAACGGGTAACCTATATATCACAAATACATCACTACACGTACGATCATTATAATGTAATATTTACCTATTCTTATTTTTGAATTATACCATGAAAAAGTGATGTGTAACATAAAATTTTTCTATCATTACTTACTACATTTTTTAAATAAGTGAGTACCAGAAGATTTGTCTTACATCACCATACTTTAAGACCTTTCTTATATACACTGTAACGTCATGATATAGAGAATGTTTGAAGTACCACCTCATAACATTACCTAATTAAATTTTGAAGAACTGGCTCAACCTAAATTAAACACTTAATTTTGGTGTGGTGCGTACATCTGAAGTACACTGTATAATGATAAAATAAAATTTTTGTTTTCTTAATCATTAAATGCCGTTGGTCTTAAAAAGCACTCCCACTTTAAGGTGACTGTTATTTACTTATTAGACATTGCTGGGTCTTGAGCTTATTTTTTCTATCCGCTTATCGGTCACCTGTTGTGGGGAAAATACGCAAGTTTGGTGCACCATGTAAATTTTGAAGCCATTACCACGTCCGCTGCAATCAAATCTAGATGTGAAATTACAGTTAACTGAAGAAGAATTGAAATTAATTATAAAAAACTTGTTACATTAAGAAAAAAATGAAACAAGATTTTGAATTAAAAACGCAACGTAAATAGCGGTTGCACCGTATCTCAATGGAAGGGTTGGGTCACGAGATGATTTACCTTTGTAAATTGGTACTGTCAATGTCAATGGTTGCAAAATTGTCAATAACAATCGATAAATTGGTCAAGGTTAAGAGTGCGCCAAACAAGGTCACGACGTTAAATAGCTCTAGTCTTTGTTCACTGAATACCTGTCAGAGGGTACTTACCTTAAAAAAGTATCGGCACAAATCTGTTAAAAATTAACACACAAAAATAAAATCAAATGTAAATTAAAAATGCTCGTTAGAAAGAAAAATTTACAATATTTATTACATTCAAAAAGTTACAAATAAACAGAGTATAAACGTGATTAACATTACTAAACTAAGGGAAAATTTAATAAATCAACTTATCTAATATAATTATATCTGCGGTACGCTAATACAAATTAAATCGAATAAATCAGACGTAAACAATATCTAACCTTGCGCATCTTGCATTATTAGATTTAATTTTCACACAAAAAATCCAATCAATTAAACACGCACCAAAAATTTTAAGCAACTAGTAATAATATGCGCACAAAAACACTTTGCGACAGGTTATAATTGACATTAAATTTTTTTAAAATTTTAGTGTTGTTTACATATTTAATTAAATAAAAACATAAACGTCTGGAGGACACCCTGACTGTAAACTTTGGCTATGGCGAAGATAAACCAGAGCGTTGTTGTTAAAATAATTGTCCGGCAGTTGTTGTTGTACTTGTACGAAAACGTTAGAAACGAAGACGAAAAGTTGTATTAAAATCATATGTCTAATTTAGGAAATTAAACAGATCATAATTATATGTAATTTCATAATATAATTTAGTTAATTACAAAAGAAGGTAAACATAGTGACCCACATTAACCAATATAGATACAATTACAAACCACTGTAGTAAGGAATAAAACTGGAAGAGTCAGCATAAGTGCAAACCTGTAATACTAACAATTCCAGCAATTGTCAAACACCTTAAGTAAATAGATAAATATAAATAGTAAAGTAAGAGATAATTGTTTTATAAGCACTGTTATTATTAATTTGATCTACAAATAGTGTAACAAGACTAATTAAAACTAGTACACTATGAGTGCAAGTGTTTTATTCAAACTCTCCAGTCGCGTAAAACAGGCTTGTCGGTACAATAAATTCTTTTGGCAGATTCTACACTAAGTAAGAAATTTATGTTTGTGGTATAGACATGTTTAAAGAGGAACATCGCAAAACTAGGTACGAACTTAAATTCGGCAGTAAACTTTAAAGGTTACACGGGGAAATGTGTGGTTATCAGCTTCAAAGGGGACAGAAAGTTAATGAGGTCGATCACCTAGGAACGATGTTATCTAACACCATAAAGGAAAACAATGAAATACAAAAACAAATTGCAAAAGACAGTAGAACGATAGGTGCAATCAATGGTATGTTAAAATCTAAAGAAATCTCAAAAGCAGCAAAACTAATCGTCCCACGGTGACGAGACATTAGACATATTTCACAGACTACTTTGATTTGAATTTTGAAAATTTGGCTTTAAGGGTTTTCGTGCATGTTCTTTTTAACTAAAATAATGGCGTCCACCTAACGCTTTCAGTTGTACCGGAAGTTGACATCATCTTCGTTATTTTAAATGGAACACTCTGTATATTATTGCAATTTTGGTTTCTACGTTAATTTCTAGACAAACTTTCATTAAAGTTTCGTATTTTTAAAGTTAACCGTTTTTGAGATATTTAAAGATTTCAAAAAAATTTAAAAAACATTTCCTAATTTAAAGAGATGTGTATGTTACAATAATAAAATTAAAAATATAAAATTTATAGGAAACACAACTGAAACTCTAAGCTTTCCTCCCATGATTTCATAATTACTTAATTTCATACAGTGTGGTAGAAATGGTTTAAAAACCATTATACCATTCAAAAAAGAAAAAATTATTCATCGAGTTGTGCAATAATATACAGGGTGTTTTATTAAATACAAGTAAGTTATGATGGTTTGAACTTGATTAAATTCGGCACTACATTTCTACCACCCTGTATGAAATTAAGCAATTATGAAATCATGGGAGGGAAGCTTAGAGTTTTAGTTGCGTTTCCTATAAATTCTATCTTTTTAAGTTTGTTATTGTAACATACACATCTCTTTAAATTAGAAATGTATTTTAAATTTTTTTGAAAAAAATTAAATATCTCAAAAACGGTTAACTTTAAAAATAGAAAACCTTAATGAAAGTTTATTTAAAAATTAGCGTAGAATTCAAAATTGCAATAATATACAGGATGTTCTATTTAAAATAACGACGATGATATCAACTTCCGGTACAACCAAAAGCGTGCCCGAAAACGCCTAAAGCCAAATTTTCAAAATTCAAATTAAAGTAGTCTGAGAAATATGTCTAATGTCTTGTTACCGTGGGACACCCCGTATATAGATTAGTTTTGCTGCTTTTGAGATTTCGTTAGATGGGGGAATGTCGAATAAGGAAACCAGCGCTCATTGGCCAGCAATATTTTTGGGAATTGTGTGAGAACGGTACGTTTCTTTCCGACCATATGTTATTTGGATTATAGCGTTTGTAAGAGCACAAAGAGTACGATAGTTAAGATATGATAGTCGGATGCCCAAAAAAAGACATGTGGGAAGGATATTAGAAGAGGGAACAGGGGAAAAATATAAAAAAAAGCGACTCAAAAAGATGGTTAGACACAGTGGTAAATGACGTGAGAAGAGTAGAGGTGGAGTATTGGATAAGTAGAGCGAGAGACAGAGTCAAGTAGATGAAAAAAGTTAGGGTAATGAAAATGTAAAAGTGTAGAATGTAAATGAAAAATATAGGAAATGTAATGTTTTAAGCAATAGTTGGCCTAAATGGGCTGTAGAGTTGAGATATATATTGCGCATCTAAAGCGCAAATCCACGCTATCAAAATCTATCCATAGCGTCAACGTAGATAGTTTCAGCTTTGAATTTGCAGGTATATTGATTTGAGTTTTGCAGTTGTTTGTAAATAAAATAGTTGGCTATTGTTTCCATAAAAATTTCATTTAGACTAAAGTTGTTAGCAGCTGCAAAGCTCGAATACAGCACCCAGCTCTGAAAATAAAATAGGATAATTAGTAAAATTTAAGCTAGGAAAATATGTCAAGGTCATTGAGTTTGAGGGTAAAAGAATAGAAGCAAGAGCAAAGAGGCTAAAATAAGAATGATAAAGCCTCGAAATAAGTAAAATCCGTTAAAATTAAGCCAAGTTGATTGAAAAATTGAAAAAGGCTTAAGAAAATTTAGGAAAAGCAAGGTTAAGTTGTTGTTTCTGTCAGTAAAAACGGTAGTGTAACGACAAAATTAAGAGATGGCGCTACAATCGAGCGACCAAAAAAGCCCGCTCTAATTCAAAATGTTCGTTAAAATCGGTTAAAAAACAAACGGTTATAAAAGAGAGTGACAACCGACGCCGAGGGTCTTCTGATTCGTACCGACCCAAAAGAAATGTGGAGTAAAGTAAAATTTTGAACAGAAGCTAAGCACAAAGGTTAACGAGCCAAAATAAAGGGTAGTTATTAAATAAAATTGCGATCAACAAAATTATGACGTGGATGCATTTAAAATAAGGTGATCTTTTGCAAAAATTAAATTAAAATAAAATAAACGTAAAAAGTCATACCATAACCTGACTTATCGAAGATAATAGTGCTTTCGAGGCAGTACTATGTCAATTTAATGTGCGTATCTGAGTGCAGCATCGGAAGGCATCTACAAACGAGGTAAGCTTCAAGTAGAAATCAGTGGCGACATAACCTGTTACCAACAAAATCAACAACAGGGGAAGAGCACGAATAAGATCAAAATTACACCTACTCAAAAACTTGATGTCCAGGTTGGTTTTTGTATTATAATTAGTTTTTAAAATAGCATGTGAATAATTGAAATTTGTTGATCACTCCATGTCACATTGTTGCGTCAGACTAAATTTTTATACTGCGCATCACGTGGTGTTTAAAGCAAACCGGCGCGTAAATTTAAATGTTAACTGGTTGAAAAGAAATTAACTTTTGTGTTCAAAAATTGTAAAATAAATGCTGACTGTTTGACGTTGTGGTATAATTGTACTTTAGGTAAAGTGCTCGAAATTGCTTCAAATTTTTACCAGTGATAGCCCTTGGTCTACTGATTATTAATATGCAATAAAATTTTGTCGCTCTCAAAAACTGAATTTTTTAAAAATAATTTTCGGAAAAATTTTGAAAATTTTTGGGTCGTTTTTTTTTGCATTTTTGCACGTTTCTGACAATCCTAAGACTTTTATTTTCAGTAAGAAAAATTTTTGGAAAATTTTCAAATTTTGAATGAATCATCGGAGGTGAACGGTGTTGGTTGTTAGGCTACAGTTATTAAATTTGTCCTGTTTAAGAAGTATACATGTTTTCATGTGAGCGGGGGTAAACGGTGTTGGTTGGTAGGTTACAGTTATTACAGTTCTCTCTTTAAAAACTTACATTCTCTCATGTAATCGGGGGTAAACGGTGTTGGTTGGTAGGATTATTACAATAACATAAAAATGGTCGTAACTTTTTTTTTTACTCATCAATTGCTAAGAAAATTGATTACGGATTCGGATTCAAGAGATAATTTTCAGTCGATCTATATAATGTTCGAGAAAATTCATCGTTCTTTCTAAATCGAACTTGGATCAAATTGTGTAAACATTTTCCTGTGATGTTGTGAAATAAATAATATTTATATACTATTAAAAAAACTTTGGTCGTAAAAATTAAATCACCTCATTTCATTTACTCCTTAAATTTGCAATTTTAGAAATAATGTAATATGTACCTCGGTAATAAATTTTGTTTTCAAAACTCACCGTGTTTTATTTGCCTCGGCTATTGTCTCTGCAACTAAAACACATTGGTCATGAAAAAACAAACTTTAGTGTCTTGATACATAAATAAATATTTGCTTAGAAACATTGACAATTTGGTATAATTGTACTTTAGGTAAGTGCTCGGAATTGCTTCAAATTTTACCAGTGATAGCCCTTGGTCTACTGATCAAAAATGCAAAAAACCAACTCAAAATTTTCAAAATTTTTCAAAAATTTGAAAATTTTCTTACTGAAAGTAAAAGTCTTAGAATTGTCTGAAACGTGCAAAAATGCAAAAATTAACCCAAAAATTTTCAAATTTTTTTCGAAAATTATTTTTGAAAAATTCAGTTTTTGAGAGCGACAAAATTTTAGTTGCATATTTATGATCAGTAGCATGTAGGCTACTTTTGGTAAAAATTTCAAATAAATCCGAGCACTTTACCTGAAGTACAATTTTTCCGACGTTGTGTTTTATTTAAATAACCGGAAGTAAAAAAAGGTTCGTCGTCAAAAAAAAAGTTGAAAAACACAAATTATAACGATAAGAGAAATTTTGGTTGATAGCGCATATTCTAAAGAACACAATATAATACATGGTTACTGGTATTTTTGAAATGATTACTTATTTCCTGTATTACGTTTATTTTTGTTTTTGACAATAAATGCAGGTAGACAGAAATAAATGTGACTGTATTTTATTAAAGAAACTATGCGAAGACACAAAAAAATTGCATAATTGTGAATAATAAAGATTAATAAAAATCTACTTGTTTGTACATACTGAATACAACCTTACAATGCTATAGTCATAATTATTGAATTTGTATTATGGTGCTGAGTTTAGACGAACATGGTGTGTTGCAATTTTCATTTATATAAACCAATACTCATAAAGGTATTTTTACTTTGCGATACACAGTGTTTGAAAAAACAAAATAGAACAAAAATTGATTTTCGTACGTCGAATTGTATTTTATCATGTATTGTCCATCCGGTATCAAAGGTGGCAAACGAGAATCGTCTGGTATCCAATTGCACATCGTTTGTCGCACGTTCTGGAAAGTAAGTAACTCAATCACAAGCTTGATTTTTCCAACACTTACTTTTTTTATAGGGCACGATATTTTTCCGCAGCTTTGAACACCTAAGCCGTAAACGTTTTTTTTAGAAATCTCACAAAGACTAAAAGAAAAACTAAGCCCAAATGTTTTAAATTCGTTACCGTAACGTTTATAGACGTGAATCAACGCCTAAAAATTCTTGCGAATTTAACAAATAACTTAGTTTAGTGACTTACGAACGTGTTGTGTTCTGTTAGATCCACACGAGTCAAAATTGTTACGTTTCCAGCTTTTGTAGACCTGTTGTATTTACTGTAAACAAACGACATGTCTTCAATAAATTCCTTATTGAAAGTGAGGTTGTCAATTCTCAGATCTTTGACAGAGTAGTCATTTTGAAAAAACTAAAACAAAAACTGTGTTTACTCTTGTGGATGATACCTACCAATACCTTCGAGAACAAATGTTGCTCTTCTTTCGCAAAGATTAATACAAAACTAATTAGAAGAGTTGCAATTTTTTTGAAAATCATTTTTACTGCGCGTCCCTGAACGTTCAAATTTTGTATGTGATGGTAAATTTAACTACATAGATTTTAGTATGATATAATTTGCTTATCTATTTATTATACAGTATAGTTAGTACACACGTAATACTTAAGTTAATAATAGTTGATGAAAGGTAGATTCTTTGGTACTTGATTGGAAGTTATGGGTTTATTAAGTAGACGTGGTTGACCACCTTCAACGTATAGTTTTGGATTACTCATTGCTATTTAATTACAGGTTCTTCTTTGTAGATGTTTTTCAATGAATCAGTTTTCAATTTATAACTTGTTTGTTTTTCTTTAAATAATATTTTAAATACACTTACATATGGAACCTACGAGTTTTTTTTTTTGATCCGTGAACATGATGATGTTACATTTTTTTGCTAATTTGTGAAGTAATTTAAGACCAATTATAAAATTACTAAAGTAGTTAGTTTTTATATAAAATTTATTGTAGACTAGATTTCAAAATGCATTTGGTTGCAAACGGGCGCTACCAGGCGTCTAGAAAAGCGCGATCAGGTTTTTTACGGACGCTTACCCATAAGTTGCCTTACCAGCAGTCAGGACGAATCCAATTCTGGTCAATAGAGGTCAGCAGCTGCTTGGTTGCCGATAACCTATCTGAAAAAAGATTTACACAGTACCCGACCGGCCGAAAGCTACTTACTCTAACTCTAGTACAATACCAGAAGGCGCTTCCCCAAAACACAGTAAACAGGACTTAGAGTCACATGTTTGTTCAGTGACGCATAGCACCCACCTAAGACAAAGCTCCTTACGCATGAGCAACAACTAATTATGTGATATGTATCTTGGGAAAGCTGTTTTAGTATGCTGAACGTCTATAAGCCGTCAAGGAGCTCCAAATCTCCCTTTCAGCAAGTCCCCGATGCACGCAAAGCCATTCGGTAAGCAGCCGCCAAGTGCTAAAAAATGCAACTATGGTATTAGATATAAGTAACACTGTGATAAATTTTGTTAGTAATAAATGTTATGTGTACTTAGAAAGAAACAGAGCTTTATTTTATACAGGGTGGGGCACTACCAACTAATTATTCGGTAGCACTAAAACGACAAATAATGTAAAAAATCTTAAAGCATATATACAGGGTGTTTCCTAAGTAATCTAAAATATTATATGGGGCGCTTCGTCACTCAATTTTAAGACGAAAAGTTCATATAAACATGTGTGATAAGTTTTGTCGTTAATGAGATACAGGGTGTTTTATTATTTTATTATGTAGCTTAGTAAACGTATCTGAACATGGTAAACGATTATTAGGATAACGCTGGGCATACATACGTCTAGCCTCTAAGGCATTACCATTCGCTAATCCATACAAAAGTGCATATTAGCCATTTCGGCATTAGTAAACACAGGCATCGTTGTTAACTTAACATAAAAAAAGATCGTATTATTAACAATTTATTGTTCCTTGTTTGCGTTAGTTTTAGGTTTGACACATTTGTCAACGTTATTCCAAAGGCCACTTAGAATAAGCATGTTTTTCGAAAACCAGTAGAGTCACCAGGAAAAATTAATTTCAAATACAATCAGAGCTGATTTATTATAAACAATAATTTAAAAATTTTGAAACCACATTTTAAAAAATATGTTTGATTGTACAGGGTAGTGCAGAAACACGTCCTGTATCAAAGTTGGGTTATTTTAAATAAAACATCCTATACTTTTTTCTATTTTTGAATTGTAAATTAAAAAATAATGTATGTTTTTAACATGTCCCTATACCAACTTACATCCGTTTCTGAGATAAATTAATTTCACCTGATTTGCAAACCCTCCAAAAAAAATGCCATAACTTTAAGATAAATAAGAACAAGCAATTTTGATTTACATCACCTTACTAAAAACCTTCAACATCCTTTTTGCAATATTTACTATTATGTTATGATGTACAGAGTGTTTTAAATACTACCGCACAACAATAACGACTTAAAGCTTACATAACTTGCTTAACTTAAATAGAACACTTTGAATTTTTGTAACCTGATGGACACCGAAACTAACCCCTAACTCTGATAGTTTTTAAAATATATTAAAATTTGGTAGTTTAACAATTTGCAATTTACTGGAATTTAAGTTACCTGTGAGATATCGGTAAAATAAACATTATCTTGCAAACATTTATAATGTATAGGCCAATCCAGTTTTAAATATTAACCTTAATAAATTTGTTTTTTAAAACTAAATAACAGAAATATGCTCATGACTTATGCCGAGTTCTAAGAGTCAGTCGAATCACGCCCACCTGTCACAAACAACAGCAACCGTTATTAGTTTCATCAAAAATTGATGACACTGTAAACATTGGTAACTTTATTAAAAACATTCTAAAAATAATGGTTTTCGAAATTATCGTACTACTATTAGAGCGATTTGTATTATATTCTTAGTTAACAGATAAAAGTTTGTCGATGTCTACATTATGATCAATTTTTGATGTACCAAATAACGGTTGCTGTTGTTAAACATCAGTAAATTGTGACCGGTATGCATAATTTAATTGACTCTTAGAGCCCGGGATACTAGTCATAAGTACATATCAGTTTATTTTTCTGGAAAAAAAATATTCAAAACTTAAAGTTGCAAGATAATGTCCATATTCACGGCCGCCAATAGAAGTCGTTATTCGATATTATTACCAAAATATTGGATTTTTTCAAAAAATTTAAATGCGATGATGTATACTAAACCAGGAAAATTCATATATACCCATTTAAAAATGCATCGGTTGCTTTCGATTAGAAGGAAAGTAGTAGGCCATGAAAATAAAAAACAACTCCTGTCAAAAATATTCCCAAGTAACGTCAAATTTTTATCGCACGCAGCCTAATATTGTTGATTGCGTATAATTTGAGTACTATTTAATCAAAATGCCTTTCACAAATAAAGAAGCCGTTGACATGATTGCGAGCTATTTCGAGTGTTTTCAAAATGCAAAACAGTACGCAGCACGGTTCCAGATCGCCGTCATTACGGGAGAAGAATGTTTTCGCGCTTGGTACAACTATTACGCAATACTGGAAGTTTTCATCTTCCTCAACGTCAAAGGACCGAAGAAAACATTATCAATGTCTTGGCTTCCATACAATTTGATAGACATGTAGGAACTAGAACATTGTTTCTAGACTTGGGAATAGTACGAACAAATGTTAGAAATATTTTGAAAGATTATAGGTAAATAATTTGATCTTATTCCAAGTATCTTGGCACATACTCTCAAATGCACACACAATTCAGTGTTATTCTGATTATATGATTTTTACGCATATGTTGTTTTTTACTTTTAGACTACATCCTTACACATAGCCTTGCACCAGGCGCTAAATGAACAAGATTTCGATAAGAGATTAAATTATTGTCAGTGGATGCTAGGCATGCTCGAGAAAAACAGAAATTTTTTAACGAAAATTATCTGGACCGACGAGGCTACCTTTATTAGTGATGGTAGAGTAAACCGTTATAATATGCATTATTGGTCCGCTGAAAATCGGCATTGGTTAAAAGAAGTGCAACACCAAGGACGCTGGAGCCTAAATGTGTGGTGCGGTATCATTGGAGACAGAATTATTAGATTTTATTTTTTTGAACAAGCTTTAACTGGTAACCGCTTCTTAGAGTTTTTGATCAACGACTTGCCAATTTTATTGGAAGATGTGCCACTGGAAACGAGGAGAACTATGTTTCTGCAATTACATGGTTGTCCAGCACATTATTCAATTAATGTCCGAAACCATATTAACAAGACAGAAAAGAAAAACAAACGTGCATACAATAATAGCGTAACAAGAGTTAAACGCGCACAGCGCAAAGCAATTTACCTTGATAAAGTAACGTGCGTACCCTAGTTTCGCATAAATAGCGCAAGATGCAAAGTACCGAATTTGGAGTCAATGTTTTAGCGCGTCTTATAGAAAAATATAGTAAGTACGGTACCTGAAGGTAACGCCGAACAGAGACTCGTGCCAAAAGTAACCGTAAAGCCAATGAAGTTTGTCAGTTTAGTCACGACGAACTGTAGCGGGTTATTTCTGCCCAAAATCAATCTTAGGTTATTATTCGTATTCTTGTGATTTTCAACAACTTGACCTTTGTACCTTGGCAAGCCCAGCACTAACCACAACGGTCAGAAAAAAGGATATAATAGCTCTTACATTTTTTTAAGATTATTGCTCCGTAATCGTAATTGTAATCTTAAACACAAAATTGCGTCTAAAACGACAAGAAAAAACAAATATTGATATTTGTGCTGCTACAGGTAATCTGAAAAATAGTCGAGAGGAAGAAAAATTGAAAAATAATCCGCAAGATACATTAATCGTACAAATAATCGGTTCCAGAAATGCTAAAATAAAAAACCGATTAATGCGGATGGCGATGAAAATGTCGGACTAAATACTTGCATGCTTCAAAATGACGCACATAAAATAGACAACCGATTACCAAACAAATAAAACAAAAAATAATCTTGTTTTGCGATACTACAATAACATCCTGTAACACAATTTAGAAACAGTTGCAAAACTCGCCATCTTATTTGACTAGATATTTCTATTGAGAGAGTTTTACTTAACAAAGCTGCAAATGATGTTGCTATTTTATTATCTGTTTAAATGTTGGTATTTTTTAATTAATTCTGTGTTTATAGTTTTTGGTCTTAAATACAGGTAGACAGATTCAAGCGTGGCTGAATTTTATTAAACAAAGCATGCAGAGTTACAAAATTTTTGTCCAAATTTTTGAGGAACAAAGATTGTTAAGAAAACTATTTGTTTGCACATGTTGAGTACAATTTTTCAATGCTACCGTACTATCTACTATTGATAAAACTAATAGTGAAATGTATAGAAACTTCATAATCATAATTATTAAATTTTTATTATAGTGTAGAGGAACATGGTTTATTGCAATTTTTTTATATAAACTAACACTTATAACGGTATCTTCACTTTGCGATACACAGTGTACGAAAAACAATATAGCACAAAAATTGATTTTCGTACGTCGTATTGTATTTTATGATGTATTGTCCATCAGGCATAAAAGGAGGCAAACGAGAATCGTCTGTTAACCAATTGCAAATTGTCCGCCGCACGTTCTAAAAAGTAAAAAACTCAATCACAGCTTCATTTGTCAAAACACTTATTTTTTTATAGGACACGATACTTTTCCACAAGTTTAAACACCAAGGCCCATAATGTTCTCTTTGAATGCTTCACAAGCATTAAAAGTTAAATTCAGTCCAAATATTCTGCAAACGCTGCATCTCGTACGCTACGAGTGCATTTGACGACCTACGCAACATTCATTAATGTATGTAAATTTTCCATCGCATCTACTGTAAGAGTATATAATAAAATGCATCTAAACACAAACCGACAACGCAGTCTTTTCTCTGGTTAAACCGGCGTCTAGTATACACACTAGACGTTACAAG
Source organism: Abscondita cerata (assembly GCA_030710515.1). Lineage (NCBI taxonomy): Eukaryota > Metazoa > Arthropoda > Insecta > Coleoptera > Lampyridae > Abscondita > Abscondita cerata. Next base: position 341,542 of record JALBCR010000990.1, read on the forward strand.
TTCACTGATATGCAATACCAACAAGCTTTGCAATTTATCTTTTGAAGAAATCGTTGTCTGAGATTTTGAACTATAAAACCATCACAAGCTTTCTTAAAATATGTTTTGAAAGTAAAAGTATGGCATTGTCTAACCGTTTCACTCGACTGCTGGTATGTGGGGATATTGTTAGAAAAAATTATTCTATTTATCCCCTCTGGGTAATAAATAGCTGCTGTGATTGTTATTTAAGCTACATTTTACGAACCTTATGAAATGCAAAAAGTGAAGATCAAAGTTGTCACTGGTCATCCAGCCACTTAAAGGTGTCACACCTCTGGTTTTTGGTAGTGCTCCAATTGTCATATAGTCTTATTCGCGAACACGGCGTAAAACAAATAAACGTAGATTTTAATTTCCAAGTGCATTTACCGTGCCCTCTCTCACGTGAAGTAACTTTTGCCATTTGTTTTTGAAATTATCTTGCAGGATTTATGGACAGCCTGCACTACTATTTCATCACAATTATACAAGGTGGCCCACCACACTTTTTTTTTTCGGTTTTTCTACGAGAAATGAAAAGGGTTAGCAAATAGTTTTTAGCACAGTCATATGTGGAATTTTAAAGAGCACATTCTAAAATTATTTTTGAATATACAGGGTGGCACAAAATAAAGTACATATCAAAGTTATATTTTTCTTATGGAACATCCTATATTTTTTATATTTTAGATACTATATACCAAATAAACGAAGTTTCTGTTACACTTTCTATACCTAAAACTAATCGTTTATGAGAAATTTTGAGAAATATATAAATACATAATGTAATTTAAAAATTGCTTACACCCTGTAACATGGAACGAGCTGCTCATAATTAAATCTACTGGTTAGCTAAAAAGTTAAGGTATACTACCATACAAAAGTTTTATTTCAAAATTATACCGAGTGTCAGTCACTAAATATTTATTTTTCTGTAGTAGAAAACCCTCAAACTAGTCACCGAAAAATAAATGAAGCAACTGGAATAAGCATCCAAAGAATAATTAAAAAACACAAAGTTTACCCGTATCACATACAACTACATCAACAATTTTCTGAAGAAGATTATGATCGACGATTGAATTTTTGTTTATCGGTTCTAGAAAAGTTTGGTGATAATAAAAATTTTTTTGAACACGTGCTTTTTTCCGATGAGTCAAGTTTTCATAACAACGGATTAGTTAATATACAAAACTTTTACTACTATAGTGACGAAAATCCTAATATTTTTAGAACCCTTGTACACTAGCACAGATGTTGTGTTAACGTGTGGAGGAAGTAATCGGAACGCAAATGGTAGGTCCATACTTTGTTGATAGCTATTTAAACGGCGCCATGTATCTTAGATTTATTAGGAACAATTTGCCTAATACTATTGGAAACTGTTCCACTTAATATTCGTCAACGAATGTGCAGCAAGATGGGGTTTCTGTACACTTTTATATACGTGTTAGGAGTGAATTAGATGGGTAATATCACAATAGATGGATAGGACAAGGAGGTCTACAGGAGTGACCAGCCAGGTCTCTAACAAGTCTCAACTATTTTACATAGGGATATATTAAAAATATTGTTTACAATACACCGCCAACGACACCTAACGACATAAAAGTACGAATAAGAGAAGCATTTCGTTCCATAACGCCAAATATGTTATCCAGGGTTCAGCAATAATTTCAAAAAAGAGTTTGCTTATGTATTGAGAATAATGGACAAAACTTTGATCATTTATTAAAATAATAATAATTCTTAACAGTTTAATAAAATGCTTTTAAAAAAGGCTTTTTAGATTTTCATTACAATACATTTACGATAAAGAAATTATTCATTAGTAAAATATAAAAACGCCGTTTGATCAAAACGCATAAGAGATAGGTATAGGAAACCTTAATAGAGTTTTAAGGGGAATTTAGTCCTGCGTCAAAATAATTTAATTAATTAAATAGGGGGTGTTCCATTTAACTTTAAAAAATTATTTAATAAAATGTGTGCCTAAACTTTGAAGCAATTTTTTTCATGACTCAGTAAAATTTTGAAATAAAACTTTTATACGGTAGTATACCTTAACTTTTCAGATAACAGTAGATATAATTATAAGCAGCTAGATTCCATGTTACAAGGTGAAAACAAATTTAAATTACATATGTATTTTATCTTTCTTAAAATTTCTCAGAAACGATCAGTTTTAGGTATAGGAAGTGTAACAGAAACTTACCTTTATTTGGTCTATCCTATCTAAAAATATAAAAAAAATATAGGATGAAAAATATAACTGCGATATGTACTTTATTTTTGTGCCACCCTGTATATTCAAAAATAATTTTAAAATATGCTCCTCAAGAACCCACATATGACTGCGCTAAAATTATTTCCACCTCTTTTCATTTGTCGTAGAAAATCGAAGCGAATGTGGTGGGTCACCCTGATATAGAATCTGGTGTGAACTTCTCTTGAGTCATTGCCTCTACCAGTAAATTGTTAAACACCCTAAAAGTTGTTGCCCGAAAAAAGCTAGTTCGTTCAGGGGTTTGAAGCGATAACTTTAGGTTCCTTGTAATAAAATCCCAGAGCCATTCGTATGAAGCTTTCTCAAATTTTGACCAATTTTGTGAAATTTTCTTTTTAATTTTTTTTAGCATACAGATAAGCAAATGTTCTTGTCTTTCTCAATGTAAACACATAATTTATTCTAGCGGCGGTTAGCAAATATTTAGCTAGACTCTTCTCTTCCTCAAAGGTAATATTTTGAAAACTTGCAAAATTTGGACTAAAGAACTCCTTTACCATTAAATTATGGAATGTACTTTTTTAAGGCTATTTTTGAGGTTGTATTTTTTAGCCGTGGTTCTTAGCATTCATCCATCTACAATTTCAATTACAGTTTTTTTATTCGTTTTTACGTCTACCAGAAAGGCATCCTGCATTTGGTAATATATTATTTTGGTAAAAAAATAGACTCTCAAATTTGGTTGTATTATTCTTTCTTTGCATAACATGTTTTATTAAACAAAAAACCACCAAAAACTACCTCCACTTTCTGCCAATTATTTCTATCTTAAATAATAGCTAAATATCATCACTACACAATCTGGATTTTATGAAAAGGATAATCTGGACTAGTTTTTGATTAAATGCTTACACTTCCTTGTATAAATTTTTAAATTTTTTAAGAAAACATGGTTTTTCCGTTACAATTTTTGAGCGCATTTTAAGCGATAACAAGCAAATAACAAGTGACAGTTAATTTGAAAGCATTACACTGATGCCAAATCTCGAAAATAATTCATATTTTAAACCGCAAATTTAAAAACGCATCAAACCTTATGTGGTATCAACTTTTATTAGTCTTCCCTATAACCTAAAGGTTTCAACATAATCACTTCTTTGAGAGGTACTGCAGTTTTACAACACGTATAAAGTAGATTTCACACTAATTTGCTTATGGTACTCTACGCTTATAAATTAAGATGGGGAGTTATGCGACGGTTTTCAAACTAAAAATTTTAAAACCCGTTTTTACCTTTTCCGGAGAATTAGGTTAATACGTTAAAATGAAGTAAAAAGAATTTTTTAAAAAAAAAATGTATGTCCGTTTGTAAACAAGATATCAGAAAACCATCAATCCGATGTTTCTGAAAATTTGTACATGGACTTTATTTATAATTTGGCAAATCTGATAAGAGTAGTGTAGTCAAAAAAACCGTTAACCTACACAGATTTTCAAATTTTTTTTAATATTTAGAAAAAATAAATTTTACACATTTTGGTTACTATACACAACTTTTGTTTTAACTTTTTATGATATGATAAGTAATTACTAAAATATAAATAATAAATATTCGTTTGAACTAATTTTTTCTAAAAAACAATATCATTTTCGCTTTATGAGAGTGAGAATTTTCAACTCGCGCGATACCCCATTTTGCCTAACGTACTCTCGTAGGTACGGTTTGTATAACGGCTTAGCAGTTAGATAAATTTAACTATTGTTGGACGATACTGAAATGTTTACAAATTGTTTAGCGATATACTTTTCTTATTAAATGCAAGGAAAACCGTCGTCTTGATTTTTACAAAGCTTTGGATATGAGTTTTATATATAATAGGTCACATATGATTAGATTTTGGGCAATAATCTATCAAGCAAAGGGTTATTAACTTAGATAGATTTTTTAATTCTTTGAATATTTACGAAAATATTTATTTAATACATGTTTTCATGATTTGTTACAACATTACCGTTCTTTCTATTCGTTTTTTGATGTTTGTTAGCATCGGGGCGATGAGGAGTTCTACGGTAAACGCTTGTTTATAGTAATTTCTAATAAATTTTTCAATTTAAGTAGAGTTTAAAAATTTTATTATATTTTAAGTATTATTATAATATTAAAGCCTTGATCTTGTTTGCGAGTTATTAATTTAATGAAACATTATTTAATTTACTCATTTTCTTGAAAATGGTTCTCAAAACAAAAATTTAAATAATTGATAATTATTTAAAGTGCAGTTTTCAAGTGTTTAGTATTTATGAATAAAAATTACTTTACAGAAAATTATACGCTACTTTCTTAAAAATTGGGAGTGTTGTGTAATTTTGTAAGTAAAATTTACAAAACGATTTTCAATTTAAAGTAAAGTTTGTGAAGAACTTTTATTATGAAATTTTATGATAAAACATTTTTACTAAATTGTTTGTATTTCTTTTCAAAAAGAAGAGGTCAAAGATTATTAAAATAGTAATTTTGGGCAAAGCTATCAATTAAAGAAAATGTGATAATTTACAACTCCACATACAGCAATCAATTTGTGAAATTGTCATTTACAGCACTTTTTTTATAAAAATAATCACTGAACCCAAAATATAAAAAGAAAATATGTCAGTTCTCTAAAATTCTCTGTTAGCTTATCGATTATGCCATCAATAAATTATTGTTATTGAGTACGATTATTGTTATTATTATTAAAATTAAAGTAAGTGTTTGCTGCTTCCTGCATTGCGACAAGACATAATCTTTTGTATCTGTTGTTGTTTAGCTCAGAAAAGATTGATAGTCATGATAAGGTTAATCAGTCCCCTAGTTGATAGTTGCATTAATTTTTTCTCCTTGTTGAAAATATATCTTAGATATTTTATTTTCTTTAGACACAAATCCGTGCACTTCATGATAATGTGTTCTATCATTTTTACCTTTTTTCCACAGTACTTATATGTATCATCATACGGCCGTCCTATATGTCTCAGATCATATCTGTATTGGATGTGTCTAGTTGAGACTCATGCCAAAGGTAACCGCAAAGCTCAATGAGGTTTGTCAGGTTAGTCACGGCAACATGTAACGGGTTATCTCTGCCCAAAACCAATCTTGGGATACTACTCGTATTCTTGTGATTCTCAATTAGTTGATCTTTGAACCTCGGCAAGCCCAGCACTAACGACAACGGTCAGAAAAAAATGATACAGCTCTTACACCTTTTTGAGAATATTACTACGTAATCGTAATCGTAATCTTAAACACAAAATTGCGTCTGGAACGACAAGAAAAAACGAATATTGATACTTGTACTGCTACAGGTGATCTGAAAAATAGTCCACAAGATACATTAATCGTACAAATGATCAGTTCCAACTATCCTAAAATAAAGAACCGATTAATGTGGATGGCCAAGAAAATGTCGGACTAAATACCTGCACGTTTTAAGATGACGCACATAAAATAGACAAGCGACTACCAAACAAAGAAAACAAAAAATAAGTTTGTTATGCTGTACTACAATAACATTCTGTAACACGGATTGGAAACACTTGCAAAACTTACTATCTTATTTGACTAGATATATTCATTGAGAGAGTAAATGTGACAAACGTTTCACTTAACGAAGCTGGGATTGATGTTGCTATTTTATTATTTCTTTAGATGCTAGTAGTTTTTAATAAATTCTATTTTATAGTATTTGATCTTAAATACGGGTAGACAGATTCAAGCGTGGCTGAATTTTATTGAACAAAGCATGCAGAGATAAAATTGATAAAACTAATAGTGAAATGTATAGAAAGTTCATAAACATAATTATTAGATTTTCAATATGGTGCTGGGTGTAGAGTAACATGGTTTATTGCAATTTTTGTTTAAATAATACAACACTTATAAAGGTATCTTCACTTCGCGATACACAGTGTACGAAAAGCCATATAGAACAAAAACTGATTTTCGTACGTAGTATTGTATTTAATCATGTATTGTCCATCAGGCATCAAAGGTGGCAAACGAGAATAGTCTGGTATCCAATTGCAAATCGTCTGCCGCACATTCTAGAAAGTAAGAAACTCAATCACAGCATGATTTGTCAAAACACTTACCTTTTTTATAGGACACGATATTTTTCCACAAGTTTGAACACCAATGCCCACAATGTTCTCTTTCAACGCCTCACAAAAACTAAAAGTTAAATTTAGTCCAAATGCTTTAAATTCGTTACCATAACGTTTACAGACTTGAACGAACGCCTAAAAACCTCTGCAAATTTAACAATTAACTTATTTTAGTGACTTACGAATATGTTGTTTTCTGTTAGATCCACTCGAGTCAAAATTGTTAGGTTTCCAGCTTTTGTAGATCTGTTGTATTTACTGTAAACAAACGACATGTCTTCAATAAGTTTTTTACTGAAGCTGATGTTCTGAATTCTAAGATCCTTGACAGAATAATCATGTTGATTAAACTAAAAAAAATGTATTTACTAGTGTGGATGATACCTACGAATACCTTGGAGAACAAATCTTGCTCTTCTATGGCAAAGATTAATACAGAACTATATAAAAGGATCGTAATTTTTTTGAAAATCATTTTTATTGGGCTGGTGGGCGACAATAAATGTGTACATTTTGTATGTAACGGACAATTTAACTAAAAAATGGCTTGATATCAATCGCAACAATTTATTATATACTGCATTAAACTAAAAAAAAAAATTTTTTTTATAAAAAATTATTAATTAATATTTTTTTTTTTAATTTTTTCTTTAAAATAATAATTTTATTAAAAAAATAAATTAGTTGTTAAGCGTCATCCCCAAAGTCCGCACCAAATGGGAAACTTATTTATTATGGGTTTTTGATAAAAAGTTATTCTTCATACAAGTTTGTGCATCCTCCAAAGCTAAAAATGCACCAAAAAAATGTGGGAAAAGACGCGTAATATACAAGGTGCATTCGAAAATTTGATTTTCAGTCAAAATATAGTGCCCTTATTTTAGTAAATACATCAAGATTTGAAGTCATGGCCATCTAGGAGATACTTGAATTTTTTTCAATTTTTTTAAAATGGTATCTATAAGAAAAAGATTTGTTTTAAATGATAACTAAACGGTATCTTGTATACAACAGTTTATTTAAAAGCTTGTAATTTACAAATTGCCCAATTATTGTGCTAATTATGGTCAATTTTTTTATTCAAAAAAATTCAAAATTTTTGGTGCATACTTCTTTTAATTTTTTGTTGACTCCAAAAATTGCTCAAAACAAATCAGTATCTTAACAAGAATATCATTTTTAATAATATTGAAGCATTAAATATCAAAATTAAAATAAATCTCAGTATGATGTCTATCGCGCCATATGCACAGTTCGGTTCTTCTTACAACATCGTTGACTGCACTCGTAATGTTCTCTGGTTTTATAAACCTCACACAATTAGTAATTATAGTCTTTAAATGTTTTCTATCCCTAAAAAAGAAAATCCATTAGGGTTAAGCCACCTTTTTAAAAAAAATTGGAAAAAAATAAACTTTTTTCTAGATGGCCATGACTTCAAACCTTAATGTTTTTTTTTATTGAAAAACAACTTTTTTAAATAAAATTTTTAATATATAAGTTGGAATCATATGAAAAACTTTTTTATTATAAATTTTAGGAAAAAAGTAATTTTTCATAAAGTTCTGCATGTTCTAAAATCTAAAATACAGTCATCAAATATGAAATTTCTTCAGTCGTATACGAGGTTTGTAAAAATATAAATTTTACTAAAAAGTAAAATACCTTTAAATTTAACAATATCGGAAAATGAATGTAATTGCATATTTGAACGTAGTTTTTATTCCTGATCAACTTTCTTTGATAACATTTTCCGATATTGTTAAATTTAAAGTTACTTTACTCTTGAGTAAAATTCATATTTTTGACAAACCTCGTATACGACAGAAAAAATTTAATATTTGATTACCATATTTTAAATGTTAAAACATGGAGAGATTTTTTATAAAAAATATCATTTTTTCTAAAATTAATAATAAAAAGTTTTTCATATGATTCCAACTTAGGGGGACATATTGTATACTGAAGTAAGAGCACTTTATCTTGAGTCAAAAACAAATTTTCGAATGCACCTCGTATATTACGCGTCTTTTGCCATATTGTGTTGGTGCATTTTCAGCTTTAGAGGATGCACAAACTTGTATGAAAAATAACTTTTATCGAAAAACCCATAATAAAGAAGTTTCCCATTTGGTGCGGACTTTGGGGATGACGCTGTATATTAATGAAAATAATATTTTTTAAAAATTCCTATTAATGCAATAAAAAGCTAAAAAACGTTTTCCTACAGCTACGATTAAGCACGCAATTCTGTTAAGGTCCTTTCTCATCTATCAAACATTCTTTAAATTTTTGGTTTGACTGGTTTACGTAGAATAAATTCGATAGTGTGAAACACGATCATTTGTTTTTGACAATCATTTGATAATTGAAAAACAATGACAAAATAAGCAGAACCAATGTTCATCAAATTAATTTGACAGGCTAAAGCCAGAATTTGACGTTTAATTTGAACAATAATAGCAGTGAAACGCGCTTTACTAAATACTTCCAATTTCAACTATTTAAGAACAAACTAAAAATCGTGTTTAATTAAAATTTTATATAGTACATGCGTTACTAAAGATTTTCACAAACTTACCGACTTCTAGGGGAGACTACGGGGAGTTGATACAGTTAATATCTTAATTGAAAAGAATAAAATCTAATATTTTATAAATCACCTTTGTGGTGTCCTACATAACCAACTCACTTACAAATAATTAAGCATAACACATAAAATAAAAAAATCGGGACATGGAACTACATATTGAAAATTTTTTATAAAACTGTCAAGTGTATCAACGTATCAACTCTCCCATAGTAGATGAGGTTTTATACAGTGTCTGGGAACCTTCATACAACTGATTATTGATACGAATTACTTTAAAACCTACTATTATTAACTACATAAAGAAATTACTAACTAGTTAGCATCGTCAAAATTGTCAAATCGTACAAAAAGAGCTAATTTTCTTGTAGATCTGGTGGTTCCACCAACAAAATATCCCCCTTTCTTTTTTTTTGTCTTTTCAATTTTGCGTCTATGTAAAAGTATGTATACTGCAAGAAAATAAAGACTATTATTATTATTATTATTATTATTATTATTATTCTTATTAATATTATTATTATTATTATTAAAATTAGAAGTGGCAACTTCATGACATGTTCATCAGATAAGACAAAAATTAAATCTAGGTTTATTCCGTCGCAAGAAATTGATCTAATATTCTCCATTTTTTGACAATGTTTTCCATTACTTTATCAACGTAGTTCTTTACTGTTTGTTTGTCATAAACCGAACTAACACATAATCATTGACTTTTACTAACCCTATAACAAAATTTTATTCTTTTCTTTCGTGTTCTATTTGGTCTTCTATGTCCAGTCAGCTCATCCGACAAAGATAGGTCACCCTCGTGAGAAAGTCATAGTCAGTAAACAAGTGTAAATCGAAGGGGTAAATATCAATTTTAAAAATACCTTTGGTAATATTCAACGGACTATAAGCTTATGGGGTTAACGTCTCAACTTCATATTCATCGACATCGTTAGTTCACATCCGCATGAAGCGGAATGCGGAAAACGCACTCAACATAACAAAGCCAATTAAGAAATGCTGTCGACAAGGAAGATATTTCCACAGCCTTGCAAACGAAGCAAACAGCTTACTTATTGCATATAAAATAAAGTAGGATCAATAGATAATTTACTTAAGTTAAGTTTAACCTCGAATTCAACATCCAATTTGCATCAACCAGTTTGCGATAGTGACCAGCGCCAGCACGGTGCGTCGCTAACACTGAAATCGGCCGGCGATTTACTACTCGATATGTAACACAAGCGGCGCTTTATTTCTGCAAACGCTGCATCTCGTAGGCTACGAGTGCATTCGACAACCTACGCAACATTCATTCATGTATGTAAATATTCCATCGCATCTACTGTAAGAATAAATAATAAACGCATCTAAACACGAACTTACAACGCAGTCTTTTCTCTGATTAAACCGGCGCAGACGTCTAGTATACACACTTGACGCTACAAGCTCAATGATATGCGATACTATCAAACTTAGCCATTTATGTTTTAAAAAAATCATTGTCTGAGATTTTGAACCATAAAATCATCACTAGCTTCCTTAAAATATGTTTTGAAAGATAAAGGTATGTCAATGTCTAACCGTTTTAACCGATGGCTTGTATGTGGGGATATTCTTAGCAAAACTATCCCATTTATCCCCTTTGGGTGATAAATGGCTGCTGTGATTGTCAAATATTAATAAAACAATTTTATCTAGGCTACATTTTACAAACCTTATGAAATGCAAAAGATAAAGTTTGAAGTTGTCACTGGTCATCCAGCCACTTAGACGTGTCACAGTTTTAGTTCCTGGTGGTGCTCCAATTGTCATATAGTCTTATTCGCAAACACGCGGTAAAACAAATAAACGTAGATTTTAATTTCCAATTGCTTTTACGGTGCCCTCTCTCACCTGAAGTAACTTTAGCCATTTTCTTTTGTCCTCTCTTTGAAATTATTTTGCAGGATTTATAGACAACCTGTACTCCTGTTTCATCACAATTATGTATAGAATCTGGAGTGAACTTTTCTCGAGTTAGTACTTCTTCCAGTGAATTGTTGATTAAAAGCTGTCGCTGGTTCGTTTAAACTCAGTTTAAATCAATAACTTTAGGTTTCTTGTAATAAAGCTCCGGAGCCATTCGAATAAAGCTTTTGTAAATTTTTTACAATGTTTTCTTATATTTCTTTTAGCATACAGATAAGCAATATTTTTTGTTTCTTTTAATGTAAACCCATAATTTATTCTAGCGGCGGTTATCAAATATTTAACTAGACTCTCCTCTTCCTCACAGGTAAAAATTTATGAACTCACAAAATTTGGCCAAAAGTTTACCTCATCTCCTTTGTCTTTAAATTTTGCAATGTACTTTAGTAGGGCCAGTTAGTCAAGGTCATATTTTTAGCCGTGGTTCTTAGCTTACCCATCTACAACTTCAACTACAGCTTTTTATTCGTTTTTACGTTCACCAGAAAAGCATCCTGCATTTGGTAATATATTTTTTTTGATAAAAAAATAGTTTCTCAAATTTGGTTGTATTATTCCTCCTTTGCATGACATGTTTTACTAAACAAAAAACCGTCAGAAATTAACCTCACTTTCTTCCAATTATTTCTTTCTTAAATAATAGCTAAATCTCATCACTACAAGATCTGGATTTTATAAAAAGGATAATCTAGACTAGCTTTTGATAAAATGCTTAGATTTACCTAGTATAACTGTTTAATTTTTTTTAGGAGAATCAAGTTTTTTCCGTTAAAATTTTTATGCGCGCTTTAAGCGATCACAAACAAATGACAAGTGACAGTTGACTTATTCCAAATCTTGTAAAAAACTCACATTTTAGACAACAAATTTGAAAACGTGTTTAATCCCCCTTAGTATCAATTTTCCCTAGTCTCTTCTATAACGTAAAGGTTTAAAAATAATTACTTTTTGAAAGGTTTTGCAGTTTTATAATACGTATAACAACACTAGCTTACTGGTGTTGCTCTGCATCGCAACTTGTGTTAGATTTGTTTTTTACTACACACTTTATGAAATAAGATGAAAGGGTTATGCAACGGTTTTTAAACTGAAAATTTTAACAACCCTTCTTTTCAATTTAAACAAAAAATTATGTCCGTTTGTAAACAAGGTAACAAGAAAACCATCAATCCGATGTTTTTGTAAAGTTGTACATGGACCTTATTTATAATTTCGCAGATGTGGTTAGATTAAGCTAGCCAAAGGACTGTTAACCTACACAAATTTTCAAATTTTTTTTAATATTTAAAAGAAATATATTTTACACATTTTTGTTTAAAATAAAATTTGTTTTTGTTTGAAATTTAACTATACACAACTTTTGTTTTAACTATTTTCTGATACGATAAGTAATTACTAAAATATAAATAATAAATATTTGTTTGAACTATTTTTTTCAAAAAAACAATATCATTTTCGCTTTATGAAGGTGAGAATTTTCAACTCGCGCGATCCCCCATTTTGCCCAAAGTACTCTAGTAGGTAGGGTTTGTATAACGGCAGCAGTTAAACACATTTAACTATTGTTGGACGATACTGAAATGTTTACTTCGATTTTACAAATTGTTTTTTTTACAACCACTATGAAAACCTTACATTTTGTAGTCATAAACCACTGCAGAAAATTTGTCATATCTAAACGTCTGCAGAAAAATCATTTCGGTACTAGTAACGGTATATATACCCCAATTGACTGAATATAGTTGCAAAAGCTGATTGGTTGCTCGTTTTGATTTGAAACTGACATTTATTTATCTAACCTAAAAATCTGTCAAAACGACGTATACACTTCAAATAAAAAAGTAAACTTGATAATTATTGTTCATTATTGAAGATAAAAAAATGTTTGGTAGCCATGAAAACAGCTATATTTTTTTAATTGCCAAACTGACAATTAAATCTTGAATTAAATTTTGATAAAACTCAGATACTACATACTAGTCATGGAAAAGTATAGTGTATTACTTGAGGATAAAATCATGTTTCATTGCTCGTGATTATCAGCGCTTGGGCTACCACGCTCGCGCATCTAACACACTCGCATGTAAATTGTGATTTTCTGCTCGTGTAATACAATATACTATTGCGATGCACCATTTCTTAATAAATGTCAGGAAAACCGTCGACTTGATTTTTATAAAACTTTGGATATGAGTTTTATATACAGAGTGGAACAAAAGTCTGGAAACGCTCAATTATCTCACAAATGGGTAGTACAGATTGTACAACATGTACAACATTTTAGATAAGTATATTTTGGAATACAAAGATTCCAGATTTGATATCTGCAATGTTGCTAGATTTAATTACTTAAATTCTATTTTGCACGGACAGTTTTATTTAATTTAAGACCTTTCTGACTTTATCAAATATTAAGTGTTACATTATGGTTGAACTCGTATTGAAAGTAATAATATCAGAAAAACGGTAAATCTGGCAGCATTGCAAATGTCAAATCAGGAATCTTTGTATCCCAAAATAAACTTATCCAAAATGTTGTACAATTCGTACTACCCATTTGTGAGATAATTGAGCGTTTGCAGACTTTTGTTCCACTCTGTATAATAGTGCACATATGATTAGATTTTGGGCATAATATATTAAGCCGAAAGGGTTATTAACTTACATAAATTTTTTAAATCTTAGTATATTTACGAAAATATTTATTTAACACATGTTTTTTTACAACATTAAACGCTTGTTTATAGTATTTTCTAATAAGTTTAATAATTTTATTTTACTTTAAGTATTGTTATTATATTAAAGTCTTGATCTTCTTTACGAGTTTTAATTTAATGAAACATTATTTAATTTACGCATTTTCTTGAAAATAGTTCTCAAAACAAAATTTAAATAATTGATAATTATTTATAGTGCAGTTTACAAGTGTTTAGTATTTATGTATAAAAGTTACTGTACAAGAAAATTATACGCTACTTTCTTAAAAATTGAGAGTGTTGAGTAATTTTGTAAGTAGAAATTTACAAAACTTTTTTCAATTTAAGTAAAGTTTGTGAAGAACTTTATTATGAAATTTTTATGATAAAACACTTTTACTAAATTGATTGTATATCTTTTCGAAAAGAAGAGGTCAAAAAATTATTAAAATAGTAATTTTAGGCAAAGCCATCAATTAAAGACAATGTGATAATTTATAATTCCACATACACCAATCAATTTGTGAAATTTTCATTTAACAGCATTTTTTTTATGTAAAATAATCACTAAACCCAAAATATAAAAAAGGACATATGTCAGTTCTCTAATATTCTCTGTTAGCTTATCGATTATGCCATCAATAAATTATTGTTATTAAGTGTGATTATTATTATCATTATTATTAAAATTGGAGTAAATGTTTGATGCTTTCTGCATTGCGACCAGACGTAATATTTTGTATCTGTTCTCGTTTAGCTTAGAAGAGATCGATAGTCATGATAAAGTCGATCAGTCTCCTAGTTGGTAGTTGCAAAGTTTTCTCCTTGTTGAAGATATATCATAGATATTTTATTTTCATTTAGACACAAATCCGTACACTTTAGGAAAATGTGTTCTAACATTTTACCTTTTCCCCACAGTACTTACATCATACGGCCGTCCTATATGTCTCAGGTCATATTTGTATTGGATGTGTCTAGTTGAGACTCATGCCAAAGGTAACCGCAAAGCCAATGAGGTTTGTCAGTTTAGTCACGGCAAACTGTAGTGGGTTATCTCTGCCCAAAACCAATCTTGGGATACTACTCGTATTCTTGTGCTTTTTAACTAGTTGATCTTTAAACCGTGGCAAGCCCAGCAATAACGGCAATGGTCAGAAAAAAATGATACAGCTCTTACACCTTTTTGAGATTAATACTACGTAATCGTAATCGTAATTTTAAACACAAAATTGTGTCTGAAATGACAAGAAAAAACGATTATTGATACTTGTACTGCTACAGGTGATCTAAAAAATAGTCCACAAGATACATTAATCGTACAAATGATCAGTTCCAACTATCCTAAAATAAAGAACCGATTAATGTGGATACCCAAGAAAATGTCGGACTAAATACCTGCACATTTTAAGATGACGCACATAAAATAGACAAGCGACTACCAACCAAATAAAGCAAAAAATAAGCTTGTTTTACTGTACAACAAGAACATCCTGTAACACGGATTGGAAACACTTGCAAAACTCACTATCTTATTTGACTAGATATATTTATTGAGAGAGTAAATGTGACAAACGTTTCACTTAACGAAGCTGAGATTGATGTTGCTATTTTATTATTTTTTTAGATGCTAGTAGTTTTTAATCAATTCTATTTTATAGTTTTTGATCTTAAATACAGGTAGACAGATTCAAGCGTGGCTGAATTTTATTGAACAAAGTATACAGAGATACAAAAAAATTTCCAAACTTGTGAGAAACAAAGAACATTAAGAAAACTACTTGATTGTACATGTTGAGTACAATTTCACAATGCTACCGTACCACTATCTACTATTGATAAAACTCATAGTAAAATGTATACAAAGTTCATAATCATAATTATTAGATTTTCATTATGGTGCTGGGTGTAGAGGAACATAATTTATTGCAATTTTTGTTTAAATAATCCAACACTTATATAGGTATCTTCACTTCGCGATACACAGTGTACGAAAAAACAATATAGAACAAAAATTGATTTTCGTACGTAGTATTGTATTTCATCATGTATTGTCCATCAGGCATCAAAGGTGGCAAACGAGAATAGTCTGGTATCCAATTGCAAATCGTCTGCCGCACGTTCTAGAAAGTAAGAAACTTAATCACAGCATTATTTGTTAAAACATTTACCTTCTTTATAGGACACGATATTTTTCCACAAGTTTGAACACCAATGCCCACAATGTTCTCTTTCAACGCCTCACAAAAACTAAAAGTTAAATTCAGTCCAAATTCTTTAAATTCGTTACCATAACGTTTACAGACTTGAACGAACGCCTAAAAACCTCTGCAAATTTAACAATTAACTTAGTTTAGTGATTTACGAATATGTTATTTTCTATTAGATCCACTCGAGTCAAAATTGTTATGTTTCCAGCTTTTGTAGATCTGTTGTATTTACTGTAAACAAACGACATGTATTCAATAAGTTTCTTACTGAAGCTGATGTTCTGAATTCTAAGATCTTTGACAGAATAATCATCTTGATAAAACAAAAAAAAAATTTATTTACTAGTGTGGATGATACCTACGAATACCTTGGAGAACAAATCTTGCTCTTCTTTGGCAAAGATTAATACAGAACTATATATATAGTCGGATTCACCGGGTTTTAGGTATGACTCATTGCAGTAAACTATGATAATCGACGTGACACAGTTTTCTGTTTCTGTAAATCAAAATATCAGCAAAATGCAATTGAGAAACGTATGTCGTGCCGTTTATTTTATGTGCAAACAAGAAAACGTACGTCGAATAATTTTCTTTGTTTACATTGTCATAACCTTACATTCGTACTTCAAGTTGCCACACCGTTTTCGAATTTTTTCATCTTTCCTTTATTCAAATCAGTATTTTTCAATACTAATCAATTATTATATCGAGGCAGATTAAGTAAGTACATGGTATTAACAATAAATTAATGATTATTATGATAGCATAGGAATAGTTGCAATGCCAAAGAAATTGGAAACCGAAGCAGTCATTATGAAAGTAATGGACTATTTTATGCGAGAACGTGACAACGGTGCTGTATTGTTGCCTTTCACGTCAGTTATGCAGGTATTTTATGAATTAAAAATACTATTTCATCTTACGGCTTGATTCATTATAGCGAACTGCAGAAGCATGTGGCGTTAACATAAATACTGTATCTTCGATTAAAAAAGAAATGAAGTGAAGGAGAACGAAGAACCTGTAGTGCCAAAACAAAAACGTAGGAAGTCAAAGTCTTGTGACGTTGATAACTTCGTGAAAGATGTGGTTAAACGTACAATTTATAATATGCATAATAATCGTAAGTATTGCTCAAATTAGTTTTTTTATAAGTAATTATGAATAATATAGGGCAACATGTTACTGTTGCAACATTGCAACATGAAATTGCTACCGCTGGTGTATTCAACTTTAGCAAAAGTGGATTAACAAAACTCTTACATAATATTGGATTTTCCTTTAAACTTGATGATGGCAGACGTGGTTTATTTGAACAAAACCACATTGCAGCAAGTCGTGTTAGATTTTTATGAGAATATTTTACTGAGAAGGATCTTGCATTGTATGACCCTGTATATATGGATGAAACTTAGATATTTAGTAGAGGTTCACCAAAAAGGAGTCGGCATGATGCTTCTAAACAAAGCATAAAGAAAAAGCCACTTGGAGAAGGCAAAAGGTTTGACCCTGATTTTATACTTACAAGTAATAAATTAAAATTTGGTTTTAGGTTTATTGTTGTACATGCAGGAAACAGGAACGGCTTTATTTCTAATGCTTCACTTCTATTTTCATCTAAATCCCAAAAAGAAGATTATCATGGTGACATGTGTGGAGATTTGTTTAAGAAATGGTTTGAAAATGATTTGATACCAAATTTAACAAAACCTAGTTTAATTATATTAGACAACGCCAGTTACCATTCAACACTAAAAGAAAAAATACCCAATGCTTCCTCGACCAAACATGATTTGTGTACATTTTTATTAAAGCATAATGTAATGCATGATCAAAAAATGTTAAAACGAGAACTTTTACAATTAGTTAACGAAAATCCAAAACCGAAAATTTATGAAATAGATGAGCTTGCACTTAGAAACGGCCATAAGATACTAAGATTACCTCCGTATCATTACCAATTTAACCCAATCGAATTAATTTGGGCTAATTGCAAGGAGTACTATAATAAAAAAATTGGAGAGTTGAATTCACAGTACACCGATGAACATGTACGAGAAGTGTGGAAACAATCCCTCGAAAGAATAGATGGTACATATTGGACGAAATGCATTCAACATGCTGAAAAAGAAATGAAGAAGTGGTGGGATATTGAGCAGCGGTTTGAACTTGTGGAACCCTTAATTATTAGTATAGGTTGTAATCAAAGTTCAAGTTCGGAATATGGGGCAGATGAATCTGATTAGATCGGATCCTTTTTTAATTAGTTTTTATTATGATTGATTTTGCGTTACAATACAGTAACCACTCTGGCTAGATGAGTGTACAGTCGATAAAACTGTATTTAAATCAAAAAATTGTTAAATTTCAGTTAAATAGGTACCTCAAAACTAAACGTTGCATTTAACACTAAAGTAAAATTATTTTAAGAAGTTTTATACGTGGACATCTTGTTCGCATACATTAATGTAACATTTCCAACTGTACAAATATATAAATAAATTATAATTATTATAACTTCCCACAACCTTTATTCAATGACACAATTTAAAAAATGAAGTGAAAATCAGAACATTTCTGGTCGAAAACATATTTATGATTATTTTAATTAGTTTGAAACAGCTGATCAAACTGAATTGACAGATTACACAAAAATTTACAGTAGGAATTATTTATTAGTTACGACATACGAGCCTGGATTGATCCATACAATTTGTAGCGATGAGTCATACCTAAAACCCGGTGAATCCGACTCTAATGGTACTTTTTTTCCCGTTTTTTTTTTTTTTAATTTTTGGTTTATGAAAGTGACTCATGGATATTTGTTTGATGTTTTGCTTACTTCGTAAAATTAAATGTATTTATAATAACTGTATATTAGTTGTTCAGCGTCATCCCCAAAGTCCGCATGAAATGGGAAACTTATTTCAATATGGGTTTTGATAGAAAATTATCTCCATACAAAACTTTTATAAAGAATAACTTTTTATCCGGAAAAACCTATAATAAAAATTTTCCCATGGTTTTTGCCGCACCAAATCGTAATCCTAAACACAAAATTGCGTCTAACCAAATTAAAACAACAAAAGAAAAGACGAATATTGAAATTTGTGGCTGCTACAGGTGATCAGTAAAAGGAAAAAATAGTAAAAAATAAATCGAAATAATAGTTTTTTTTAAAAAAAACTAAAAAGCAAGATACATTAATCATTACAAAGTAAAAAAATGATCGATTCCAACTATCCTAAAAACAAAAACGATTAATGCGGATGGCGAAAAAATGTCGGACTAAATACCTGCACGTTTTTAGATTATGCACATAAAATAGACAACCTACTACTAAACAAAGAAAACAAAAAATAAACCTGTTTTACGCTACTACAAAAACATCCATGTAACACGAATTGGAAACAGTTGCAAAACTCACCATCTTATTTGACTAGACATATTCATTGAGAGAGTAAATGTGACAAATGTTTCACTTAACCCTCCGTTAGTCGCGCCTATATCAAGATCGAGTTCAGTCGCGCGGTCTACAACTGTAGACCATGTTGCTTTGGTTTTGAAATATTTTATTTTTATATCAAATTTTGCTGTTACATTACTTTTATCAAAATTATTGAATAACATACGTATTATGCCATAAAATTTATAATTTGGAAGGGAAGGGTTCTAAAATATCTGCTGGTTTTATAAATAAAAAATAATCCTATAATTTATTATCTGTTCTAACTAAAACATAACTAACGATAGAAACTAAAAATTTTGTAGATACAACTATAGAAAACACATAATTACAATGAAAATGCCATATTAGTCCGACAAACATTCGGTTATCTCCATGGTTTGCATGCATACCTGCCACACTTTTTACATGATTTACGAGTTGACTTATTGCTGATTCGTGGACAAATATAACAGCGCCCGACGTAATTTTGTGGTCTATTTTGAGAAGTATGTAAAGTTTTATCTATTCAAGAAGAACCCGTGCTCGTCGCTTTAATTCTTTTGGAATTGAAGGTATGGTAGACCGGTGTTCAATTTGTGGTCTTATTAGTTTCAGGCAAATTTTTTGATAAAATTGTTCTCAAGACTTTTTCTGTGGATGATTGGCTTTATATAACAGACTTTATCGATATATTTAACAGATCAAAAAATTACCAT
Source organism: Abscondita cerata (assembly GCA_030710515.1). Taxonomy (NCBI): domain Eukaryota; kingdom Metazoa; phylum Arthropoda; class Insecta; order Coleoptera; family Lampyridae; genus Abscondita; species Abscondita cerata. Next base: position 361,558 of record JALBCR010000990.1, read on the forward strand.
GGGCCATCGGTTTGTATTTCTTGCCACGTTATAGTTAGCACACATTTGATCAACTGTATCCACGCCAGATTTAGTTTTATTATAACATGTGATAATCTCTGGTTTCTTATCATCACCAGTTTCTGGGTCAATGGCACTATCGTGGTGCATAGAGGAAATCAGTAATACTACTTTGTTTTTTTTGGGACAATAAGACACGATGGTACAGTTTTCTTGAAAACCAAAAAGTGAGGTACGTTCTTCTCTGTTTTTCTTTGGTAAGAATTCTTGAGGTACTTCACGCTTATTTTTCTTTATTGTTCCAATATATGTCAACTTTTTCTCCGCCAATAATTTTTTTACCAATGGTACGCTGGTGAACCAATTGTCTCCAGTAATATTTCGATGTGTTCCCTCTACAAAATGTACCAATCGAAGGACGATATCAATAGCGGAATTGCTAAGTTTGAATGGCCCATCAGGTTGAGCTCCAATATAAGGTTTGAGATTGTAAGTGTACGACGTCTTTGCATCTACTACAGCAAACATTTTAATACCATATCATAATACGTATCAGGTTTGCTGGGTATGTATTGTTTAAATGGGCAGCGACCTCTAAATGCCAACAATTGTTCGTCAACTGTCAAATATTCACTCGGAATGAAATTATTTTGAAAGTTGGCTATAAATGTTTCAAAAACTTCTCTTATAGGTGCTAGTTTATCTAATTCCTTTCTTACATTTCTTGATCTGATGTCGTCGAATCGCAGGCATCTGACAAGAAATCTTAATCTTCCATAACATAACTTTACACCACTACCTCTTGAGTTGTCCCAGATTTTGTGAAGATTCTTTCTTGAACTCCTAAAAGATCCAATGAAATACAATGTTCCGATAAATGCACAAGATTTCTTTTGGATCCGTGGATCTTGCGTCCCTGTCTCGTTGAAACTTATTTCTAATTTCTTCTATGTATACATTTGTTGACGTAGTTATCATCTGAATGATATTGTCACTTACGAAAAGTTTTAAACAATTAATTTCGAACATCGCATTTCGAGCTTCACGTTTTGGTCCAGGTAACAATTTTATGATGTTATGAGAACGAACACGTCTTTGTAAATTACTTTCTGTTTTTTTCCACTTAGTCATTTTATCTTTACCTAAAAAACAGTTTTCATTTATATCTTCATCACTCGACGAGGAATCTAGATCTGAAACTTTTTGTTCAGACTCTCAATCATGATCGCTAAATCCCACATTATCTACATGACCATCATCTCCACTCTCTTGATCCAACGCACTTTCTGTGAAGCTTGACAACTCTTTATACCACTTCATCTACACTTCTGGGTCTCTACTACTCTCAACTCGTGGTTTCTTCGGAACAGACATATTTGTTCTGAAATAAAAAAAATAAGAATAAACTACTGCCAATAAATTATTGCCAAATTGTATTTAATTTGAATATCTTTTAGCAAAATGTGTAAAAATAAATACGAAATGCAACTTACCAAAACCTAAAATTTCTAAGCAAAAAAAAAGAAAATGTATATAAATTTTATGTGTAAAATAAAAAACAGAGAATTAAAGTAAGTAAACATTATGTCATTACAAAAATATTACAAAACACTAGGTACTTACCTAAATTCAAATTCAAATTGATTACGGAGCTTGTCAAAAAACACTAACGCGTTTAGTCGCACGGTATACGGTTGTAGACCACTGATACTAAATATTCCATAGCTTACATAAACACACTTGCAGACTGCATCAGGCGTACTAAATATGTTCTCAAATATCTAATCAACAGCTACTAAAATGGGGGGACATTACCAATAAGATTTTCTACAATAAGGTGCTTAACCCTGCATAAGTCGCGTGTTATTTTCTTACAAGATTAGTCGCGTGGGGTACAAATAAATTTCATTGTATAATTATAGTTTATTATATTGTTTCTAACAAAATGTGCAAAATAAACACAATACAACATTAATGTTTTTAAGTAATCGTTACTCTTGACTGAAAGAAATTATTTAAATTAGTTATCACAACCTAAACAGATTTCTTTCAAATGTTCATTGCACGCCCACTTTGAACACTTGCTACAAAACTTTCTTGATTTTTTATCTCGTGATCGAGTACAGTAGAAACAACGACCAGTTGACGTTGTTGGACGTGGTGTGTCATTAATTGGTACTTCTCCAACTAAACCAAAGCTCTACGACGGAGTTCTTTTGGGATTTGTGGTATGGTTGATCTTCGGGTAATTTGGGGTTTTATCATTTCCCATACAAAATTTTCTATAAACTGTACCCTGCTAATTTGTTTTTTTTTCATTTGGTTTTATGTTTTTAAAAATGCAATGTGCGTTTATTGCTGCTACATTCATCAAATTATAAAATACAACCATCGGCCAACGTCGAGTGTTCCTAGCCACGTTATTTTTTTGAATAAGTTGATCAACTAAATCAACACTGATTGTAGAACGTGACAATCTCTGGCTTTCGCTTATCCGAAGAAGTGTCTATAGCTTTGTCAAAATGCATGCTTGATAAAAGTAGTACAGCTTTATTTTTGTGAGAGCAGTACGACACAAGTGTCATGTTCTCTTGGAAACCAAACAATGACGAATATAGACCTCTACCTTTACAAGGCAGAAATTCTTTTGGAATTTCTTTTTTATTTTTTTTTACAGTTCCAACGTTGGTGATTTTTTTTCTAAGAGTTCATTGATCAAAGGCACACTGGTAAACCAATTATCACCCGTAACGTTTCGGTTAGTACCTTGTATCGGTTCAACAATCCTCAATACAATGTCCTTAGTTTTATTTGATTGTTCGTACGGACCTGGTGGTTGTGTTCCAACGTATGTCTCTAAGTTTAGAGTGTAACCAGAATTAGCATCCACTAAAGCAAACGTTTTGATCCCGTATTTTGTAGGTTTGTTCGGTATATATTGTCTAAATGAGCAACGCCCTCTAAATGCAGGTAGTTGCTCATCAACGGTTAGAAACTCGCTAGGACTATAATATTTTTAAAATTATTTACCATTAGCTCAAAAATCTCTCGAATAGCAGCAAGTTTGTCAAGTTCACGACGAATAGAACGATCTCGGAAGTCGTCAAATCGCAAACATCGTAGTAAAAACGAAACCTTGATTCGCTCATTGACAAATAGCATGATTCAAGTCCGTTTCCTTTGAATTGTCCCAAAGTTTATGGACATTTTTCGTGAACTTCGAAAAGCTCCAATGAGATATAATAGCCCAAGGAAAGCTCTTATTTCTATTTCGTCAGTCATTCTTGCATCACGTTGTCTGGTAAAGTTTTGTTTTACGTTTTCGATGTATAAGTTTGTACAAAAGTTAAAATTTTTATTATTGATTCGTCTAAGTAAAGATTTATTGCTTCAATTTCAGAAGTTATGTTACGGGCTGCTTCCAAATTTCCTGGTTTTTGGGTAATTATATTTCTAGCGCGTTCGTACATTACTAGGAAACGATGCTTTTTCCATTTTGTATCAGAGTCTTTACCACAAAAGTGATCAACAGGAGTTTCATATTTTGTCTCATCTTCGCTCCCTTCCTCTTCTGTATTTGAATTATGGTCACTTTGGATAACAATATCTTCTTCCTCTGTATCACTATCATCGTTCACATCTGAATTGAACTCAAAATTGTCTTGTTCTAATTCTTCGTACCACTTCATCCATACATTCGGATCTCTGCTAGTTTCAAACTTTTGTTTTTTTGGTGCAGACATATTGCCTGTACGAGGGAAAGACGAAGTAAAATAAGTAAAATAATTTTCAAAGAAGGTAGTAATTATTATTACTTACTACTTTAATTGCTTATAGCTTAAATTACGAATAAAAATTTAGTTTATTTGTTATCTAAACTAGTTAATCGCGTGGGTGATTTTGTATCCCACTTCACTTTTAGTAATATAACGAACACAACAACGATTTGGGAAACGTTAAAACACTGTAGACAGGTTAATACAGATGTCACTGAGAGGTATAGAAAGCGGAGTCTGCGCAACATATGCACGCGATGGGGTATGTGTATGCAAAGTGGCGCGGGGTACATATGTACCCCGCGCGATTAACGGAGGGTTAAGAATGAACACGGTCTACACTTGTAGACCGCACGACTAACGGAGGGTTAACGAAACTGCGATTGATGTTGCTCCTTTATTATCTCTTTAGATGCTGATAGTTTTTAACTAATCCTATTTTATAGTTTTTGATCTTACATACAGGTAGACAGATTCACACGTGGTTGAATTTTATTGAACAAAACATCCAAAGTTACAAAAAAATTTCCAAATTTGTGAAAAACGAAGAACATTAAAACAACTAGTTGTTTGTACATGTTAAGTACAATTTTAAAGTGCTACTGTACTACTATCTTCTATTGATAAAGCTAATAGTTAAATGTATAGAAAGTTTATAATCATAATTATTGGTTTTTATTATGATGTTGGGTTTAGAGAAATTGCAATTTTTTTAAATATAAACCAACACTTATAAAGGTATTTTCACTTCGCGATACACAGTGTACGAAAAAACCATATAACACAAAAATTGATTTTCGTACATTAAATTGTATTTTATCATGTATTGTCCATCAGGCATAAAAGGTGGCAAACGAGAATCGTCTGGTATCCAATTGCAAATCGTCTGCCGCACGTTCTAGAAAGTAAAAAACTCAATCACAGCTTCATTTGTCAAAACACTCACTTTTTTTATAGGACACGATATTTTTCCACAAGTTTGTACACCAAGACCCATAATGTTTTCTTTGAACGCTTCACAAGGATTAAAAGTTAAACTCAGCCCAAATGCTTTAAATTCGTTCCCATAACGTTTATGAACTTGAACAAACGCCTAAAAACTTCTGCAAATTTAACAGTTAACTTGGATTTGTGACTTACGGACGTTTTGTTTTCCGTTAGATCCACTCGAGTCAAAATTGTTAAATTTCCAGCTTTTGTAGATCTGTTGTATTTACTGTAAACAAACGACATGTCTTCAATAAGTTTCTTACTAAAACTGATGTTCTGAATTCTAAGATCTTTGACAGAATAATCATCTTGATAAAACTAAAAAAAAATTTATTTACTAGTGTTGATGATACATACGAATACCTTAAAGAACAAATGTTGAACTTCTTCCGCAAAGATTGATAGAAAACTAAATATAAAGATCGTAATTTTTTTGAAAATCATTTTTAATGGGCTAGTGGACGACGGTGAAAGTTCACATTTTGTATGTAACAGACAATTTAACTAAAAAAAATTGACTTGATATCAATCGCTCAACAATTTATTATATACCGCAGTTGTACACACCTAATACTTAAGTTAATTTTGGTTTATGAATGTGACTCATTGACATTTGTCTGATTTTTTGTGAAATTAATGTCCTTATAATAACTGTCAAGTGTATCAACTCTCCCATAGTAGATGAGGTTTGATACAGTGCCTGGGAACCTTGATACAACAGATTATTGATGCGAATTACTTTAAAAACAACTATTATTAACTACATAAAAAAATTACTAACTAATTATCATTGTCAAATTTGTCAAATTGTGCAAAAAAAGAGAATTTTCTTGTAGATCTGGCGGTTCCAATAAAACCGGGGAAAATCTTTCTGTGGGTAAATCCATTGAGATGAATATTTATTATTTATTTATTTGTATGGTAGATTAATTTTCATTATTGTATTGTGATGTAAGTGTTATGTATGGTGTTATTACATATTACCTGTATACTGAGAGAATAGTTAGTTGAGGTGGAGAGGCATTGATCTTGTCAAAACTTGCACAGCTTAGAAGTCCTCATCTGTAGAGCATCAAGCAATAAGTCACGTTCAAGTAGATTTTTAAATAAATTTAAGCAATATCTTAGAGAATTTCTGGTTCATGTTGATACATTATTTTCTGTTCTGTACAGTAACTTCATAACCTCCCAAAGCTTAATTGTTTTGGTCTGAGATAGTCTTCTACTTTTTCGGCATATTTTTTATATAAAATTTAATTTAAGTCACACAATGGGGGTTTCTTTAATTTTTGTTTAAAACTTAAAATTATGTAAATAATTAAAATAGAATAATAATGATGTCTGCAAAATAAAAGATAATTAAAGTAAACATTCAACTTTTTATAAGAAATATTATAACTGATCAGATCAGAGATGTAATTAAACAACAGTAAATTTTTCTTCCTTTTGTTGTTACATAAATATCACAATATTAAAACGAACTTTTACAAATAAGGTAATTTTAAAACAATTTGTGTTTACTTTTAATTTTATATTACATTAAATACTAAAAAGTCACAGTAGAACTTGTAATTTCCAAATACATAAGTGGAATAATTATGTAATTGATGTAGTTAATGTTACTGTTAAATAAAACTCACTTAATTCCCAATCCCTGTAACCATTATAAGTTAGAAAATTGTTTAAAAAGTGGTTCCATTAAAATTATAAAAGTAGTCTTTGAGATATTCGCGTTTGAACGGAATCTAAACACACAAAAAAATACTTAAAATAAATATATTTTCCTCACAATAACATTATTTCTATATCCTATACCTCTGTAATTACTGATCAAATCAAAAAAAAAATTTAAACAAAAATTGTATAGTTCAAATTTTAAACATCATAGATTTGGTTACAAACAGTGGTTACTGGCGAATTATCCCATACATTTAACTAATCGTACAAATTAAATTAAAAAAATCAAAGCAAAAAGTTTAGTTAAGTTTGGACAACCATACACTAATGTAGTTTAAATGATAACAAACATTTTTAGGATACGGGGCAACCTGACAGGACGCCATTTTTAAAATGACTGCCGAACCCAATACCGCTTCTCCAAATCTAACGTATAAGAGTTTAAAATGCTCAGAATATGATTCGCCACGCATTTCATGTATCGGAAGTGGCTAAATCTGACCTTTTTAAAAATAACGTATTCCTTACATTTCTCATAGACCAAATGTACCTAAACTTATTACTTGTCCTTTTTAGGGACCTTTTGGGATTAGAGGTTGTGGTTTATAAATTTAAACTTTTTTGTAGAACTGGCCGACGTTTCGCCCCTCAAGTGGGAGCTTTTTTTCGATCCATTTTCATAATATTTGATTAGTTTATAGGCATAATGTTGGTCAAGATAAAAGTTCACCTTAAGAGCTTTTTTAATATACATATTAATAAAAAATATTTTTAAACGTAATTGTTTTGAATAATCTTTTGATCCAACCAGATTATGGCACAAAATACACGGTAATCACGTAAGTTTTATATCAAAACTAACGTCAAAAGTATTGATTATAGATAAAACAAAAGTTGTTACAGATTACGTTTCCTAAAGCGCTTATTTGAACTATTTTTTTTCTGCAACAATTTTTTCTAATTCTTAACTTAATTAAAAGTAAGAAATGCCAACAAACACCCATTTTACTTAATTAAAAGTGTTAACCTAAGGTTACGTATTTCATGAAACAATAGCATTATAATGTGATTTGGTCCGTTTATATCTCGAAACCCATCTGAACTACAATATTGAAATTTGGCAATTATAAACAGAGAGTCGTTACGCTCATTCTAAGTAAGAAATGACTTTATTGAAACGTCACATTTTGGGTCACGTATTATCATTTTTAAATTTTTAGTGATTGTCGATTTCATAAAAATTTAACAAATTATATACACTGTGTCAGCGGATTGGTGTACCCAACGGGAAAAAAATGTTTATTATTCATTTTAAGATCAAAAGCTATTTTTTGTAAATAGTTCTACTTTTTGAGAAAATAAATTTACGATAAGAAAATTTTAGATCACATGTACAGGGTGTTAATAAATTAGGAAAGTAGGAAAATGCTTTAAGAGTTAAGTACTTATTTATTATTTCATACAAAATTTTATAAAACAAAATTATTTATAAACTAACGTTAAGTCAGAATTCTAATTTTAAAATTAAAATAAAAATAAATAAAAATAATACTAAGTTTTTCATGCGAATTCGACGTTACTTAGTACGTCATAGGGGCCAAAAAATCGACGTAGAATAGAAGGATAAAACACGCCAATATGTTAATCAAATCGACGTGTATGTAAATCGCGAAATAACATAAATTTAGCGACCTTATTTCAACAAAATAAAACTAAACAATTATAGGTGCTAATCAATTTTATTTAATACAGTAATATACAAAAGAAAATAAACTATAATAATTAATGTATGAATCAAATTTAACAGCTTTTAAAAGTAAGTTTAGTATTTTAATTAGTGATAATTTATAAGGAAATATTTACTTTTCATCATTTACTATTTTTCTTTAAAAAAAGACACGTTTTAAATTATACAATCACATGTCTGTTTGTGGAATGTCTCCACTAACAAACATAACCTATAATATTTATACTAAACACAAACCAAAGTAGCAGTACTTATCATCGAAATTATTAATATTATTACACAAAAATTCAGTCTCTGTTGATATTTAAAGTGTATACAGGGTGTTTTACTGAAAAACAAACATGCGTTAACTGCAGGTAGGGGGCATCAAGGTGATTCTAAATTACCACTATATGATTGTTCTATAGTTTATGTATTTAGTCAATTTCTTTAATGGTTTACAACTTATGTATTTTTTAATATTTAAAGTACACATTTTCATAATATGCCCAACCCATAAAAATATTTATGAAAAAAAAGTCCGGCTTTACAAATTTGATAACCCTCAAAACAATACCCTGTATTATCAAATTTAAATTTTTTTTCTATATTTGACTAAAGCGCAAACAACTGAATCTAAGGATGTGCGTTCGGAGTTAAGCCAGAATAGTTCACTACTTCTATTTAATACTGAAATTGTTTATTTATTACAATGTCAAAATGAAATTCATGGAATAATTCACATTTTAAATCGGTTTAATGACAATTATATGATCCTCAGCAATAAATATTGTGAGATAAGGGTTAATTAATGTATTTCAGTTTATTACGAATAATATTATTACAGGGTCGTATCAGGGTTTAAACGTAACAATCATGTAAGAAAACGTAAAACACCTTGAATAAAAAATGACCTATTAACAAAACAATAAAATAAAATTTAACAATTAGCCTATTTATAAAAAAACAGAAACTAAACTACTAAACACAAAGATAATTAATTATTTTCAGTTCTTGACCTTTTATTATAAATTATTTTGTAGGTCAGTCTAATTCAAGATTGAATATAGCCGCCAAATAAACAAATAATACTAAACTTAACTTTTTATGTTAACCAACTTTATTTTTTTTTCAGGCCAGTCTACTTCCCAACCTTAGTTAATCTATTTGATCCAACCAATTAATTCTATATACTGCGTACTTCTATTACCTTCTTATAACAAATTTTTTTAATTTGTATTTTTTTAATATGTTACAAACAAAAAAGGTGGGAGTCAATTATTAGTCATTAAGTTACTTTATTTAGACGGCGGTAGAAATCAGGACGACACTTTCATATACTCGTCGGAGAACGTCGTGAGTCAGATAGAGTTCAACTACACGAAAGGTTGTCGTACTTAATTGAATAATTCAGCCAAGTTTGTCTGCTTAAAAAGGCGCGTTGTAAAGCCTGTCTTTACTCGAGCATGTAATGTTTCTAAAACTCAAATCTTTGTACTAGGGAATGATTGACCGTTGAACCGTGACAACATAACAGAGAACGCCAACAGTCAGATTAAAGGATATCAGTTCTATAGATTTTTAAGATTATCCCTCAGTACTGACTGTGGTAATATTTAACCCCAAAGTACGTATAAAACGATACAAAAAGAGAAATATCGGTGATTATGCCGCCACAGGTAAGTTGTACAGAACTTACGGTAGTCGAAAGAAAAACGAAAAATATTCTTCAAGATACGTTGTTACAAGCAAATAAAAGCACAAGTAGATTTAATCACTGTTTACTTAGTTATATAATTTTAAATAGAAGTACCCATAACAAACAAAGTTAGAAAATCGTGTTCTCTCTTTTATAGTTCAATTTTATAATTATTTTCTGCGACCAAGTTGCATAAGCGACGACACATCAAATAACTAGTTAACACATAAATAACATTATATAAATTATCTACAGAACGAGACCAGTCCTTATCGCGTCTTGTATGGATAACATAAGCAGACTAGCTTCACAGAGTGCTTGAATTCGTATTTAATAGTTTCTAAGATAAAAAGTGTTACTTTAACCAATTTAAAAAATACGTCAAAGTAGTTAAAAGTACTTTGATAAACTTACATACAAGAATTAATAATGCCATCTAAATAGTAAATTCAATTCAATTCAATTCAATTTATTTGTCTTATTACATTGACAAATAATTCGACTTTTTTTTACTTACTAATTTATTTAAACTAATTCTTAAAACTAACAAAACAGACAGAAAAACAAAAAAAAATAATAACTCTCCCTAATTCTTTTCTTCATTCTGTTCTCATCATATCCCTTTCTCTTTCTTTTATATATTTTCTTTTTCCATCTATTCTTCATCCATTCAATACCCCCTCCTTTCTCTCCCAGCAACACTCTTCTCCCTCTTTCCTCCGCTCTTATTTCACTGCACCCTTTCAGTTTTCCCATCCCTCCCTACACATTCTACACCTCCAATTTTCGTCCTTCTACCAGTACTTATTTTTGTTTTCCTCATTCCCAACTCCGAATCTTGCGATTAACCTCTTACCTATCAATCCAATTCTTTCAGTTATGTACTTTGGTTTTCCTTCTACTATTAACTGTTCATACTTCGTGTTATATTTCTCTTCTCTAATTTTTGCTCTTCTTTCCTGTGCCGGTGTATCCATGTCTCACCGTACTATTTCTCCTTCCATACTTCTTCCTCCATCTCTTATCTTCTTTATTTCCTCTCTTGCATATCCTCCTCTTTCGTAATATCTTTTTCTCCCATCTTCACTAAATTTTATTGTTTGCTCCTCTATCTCCTTCCAACATTCATTCAATATCTTATTTTCTCTCTTGTTTTCCATCTTTTCTTCATACCTTATTGCTTTTTTCCTGTTTTTATCTTTATTTTTTCCAGTTTCTGTTCCTCTTCAATTATGTTACCTGGCGTTTCCTTCTCCAATCTAGTGTCGACTTCCAATACTTTTCCTGTATTTTCTGTAGCTTCTCCCACTCTCTCGATCCCCACAGTTCTGTTCCATACATCAACAAAGTTTTCACTATTCTTTCAAACATCCACCTTCTTTTTCTAAGTCTTTTCCAAATACTCTTTCTCCTATACCCCATACCTCCCTTATAATTTTATTTTCCTTCTGCTCTAGCTCCTTAATCTGTTCATCATTCTTATTATCGTACCTCACCGTATATCCTAGGTATTTATATTTATCCACTATCTCTATTTCTTCCCCCTTCTATTCCACTTTCTTCGGTTTACCTTTTTCTTCTTAAATTCCATAATTTTTGTTTTTCTACATTTACTTCTAAACAGTAAATTAACATTGACATAAAATCATCCAGAATTAAAAATAGATTACCTTGTGGCGAATTACTTAAGCTTAAGCTGTATGCACAAAAATGCGTTTTTTTGCATCCCTCGACAACAATCGCTCCCAGTTTATAACTAACGTAAAATACTTTGTACTGTACTTTAGGGTTATCGGACTAACGCGCTAAAATTGAAAGCATCTGTAAGAGATAGCACTATTGAACGTTGTAGTTTGTTTTAATTCTAAATTGAAGTTCCTTGTCGAGTGTCGAGTAGGGATACTTCTAACGTATCTCAACTTTAGTAGCCAGCGATACACGATTCTAACGTACATGAAAACCTAATTTCCAATTCTTGTGCACAGTGACGAGTAAGGAACAATCCCAATTAAAAGTTGACAAGGCAGTAACAATCATATTGGAGATCGGACATGTAAGAACGTAGCAATACTACAATACAACAAAAATAGAAAAACCTCTATCAAGTAAAAGAAATGTAGAGAATTTGCAACACGATGTAAATTAGGACATATGCTTACATGCGAAATAATGCAACAAAACGCAAACCAGGTTAATTATTTAATTTATCTCTCATAACATCTATATTCTAAATCTGCATGTGGTTTTAGAATTTTTGGATTACTTTAACACAACCACATCAAATTCCATGTCGCAATTTTTATTCTATGATAGAAGGAACCATACCAGTTTGTGGTTAAACAGGAAAAAATTAGAGTCAGTTGACCTTGTCTTATTAAACTTGCAGCGAAAGTAAACAAAGCCGGCATAAGGACCACAATACGTATTCATAAAAAATTTAAAATATAAATTCTAATAAACGTAAATTTTTATCGTAACAACGTCAATTGTACCAAACCTAAAATAAATAACCAATTAATGCTAATGCAAAGGAAAATGTCGGATTAAGTACTTTCACGTTCAAAATGACGGAGCGCAAAATTAGCTAATCGACCACCATGACTGCAAACAAGCAAACGATTTGTCAGGTTCCCGCCGGAAACAACATGGCGTATCAACTAAGAAAACTGCCACCTATCGGCGCTCAAAAAGAACAAAAACAAAAGAAACCTTTCGTACAGAACTACAAATAAATTCTGCAACAAATATAATTTAATTTTCAATGTTTGCTATTCTTTTTTAAGTTGATTTATTTTTTTAAGATTTGTTTTTTTTTATTGTGCCAGCAACCCGCACTTGATAAATTCATTCACATGTAAAATTAAACATCCTCACATATCATCTCAATATAAAACGGCAAAAATGGTCCAAAAAATTGTTGAGAGTGACTTTTCTCCCTCTTAAAACCATGCAAAAATATCGCAAAAATATTGATGTATTTCTCTTTTGGTAGTAAGAAATATTGGTTTATTTTAAATGTGGTAACTGTTTTTGGTTTAAGAAAAAAAACGTTTTTGGAAAATTTTTAAGGATCTGTAACTAAGTGCTCATATGATTTTTTTTTATATAAAAGGTCTACATAATTATTCGACAAAGAATCACCAGTTTAATTTTTTGCATTTATTTATTAATTTAAATGAGCAACATTAAAAAGTGTGACATTTGTATATTTACTTGTAGTCCAGTGCATTTAGGAAATTTTTGTATGGGTGACCCATCATTTTTGTATACATTTTTTCTCTTACAATCTATTCGAACGGGTTTTCCTCGGTGAGTTTAACCCTAAGTTTGCATACCTCTAAAACTAACCTCTTCTATGCCATCTTGGCTTTGGTGTTTTTTTGGAATTTTTATATCTTGCGTTTTAATTATCACACTGTCATAAACTTGCTGTCTTTGAATTTGTATTGAGTTATATTATTTTCGGCTTCTATCTTTTTTCCAGACTACTTGACGCTTTTTTGTGATAAAGATAAAGTATTTTCTAGTATTTCCAAAAAAAAATTATTCCAATATGACCATTTCTCGCTCGTCAACCAACGCGCAAAGTTGCTATATTTTGCGCGGGATTTCTACTGTAATTGTTATAAATATTAATAGTTATATATTGCAGTCTCTCAATTAAATATGACTTTATCCAATCAAAAGCCCGACCAGTAACCCCATAGTTATATAGTTTGGATAGTAATTTATCTTTATTAACACAGTCGAATGCCCTGCTGAGATCGCAGAAGATTCCAACGGGTCATTCCCGTTATTTATCGCTTTTACAACTGAATCGTAAAATGTGTGAATTGCAGAACTAGTAGTTCTACCACAACAAAATCCATGCTGGCTGTTTGACAATATACTATTGTTAGTTAGGAATAATTTCTAGGCTTGTTTGACAACGCGTTACAATCTAAAAAATAAATAACCGATTAATGCTGATGCAAAGGAAAATGTCGGATTAAGTACCTTCACGCTCAAAATGACGGAGTACAAAATCAGTAAATTGATTACCACGGCTGCAAACAAACAAACAATTTGATCGGTTCCCCAGCGAAAACTGCCACCTATCAGCGCTCAGAGAAAACAAGAAAAGAAACCTTTTGTACAGTACTATAAATAAATTCTGTAACAAATATAATTTAATTTTTAATGTGTGTTATTCTTTTTAAGTTTATTTATATTTTTAAGACTTGTCTTTATTTTATAGTCTTAGCAACTCACACTTGCTAAATTCATTCACATGTTAAATTGGACAATATCCCACAATTTTACTAACTTAAACTACACTACTTATATTATCATCTCATTGTGAAACAGGAAAAAAGTTCCGAAAAAAATTGTTGGGAGTGACTTTTTTTCTCTATTGGAACTATACAAGAATACCGCAAAAAAAATTATTTATTTCTTTTTTGGTAGCAAAAAATATTGGTCTATTTTAAATATTGTAACTGTTTTTGGTTTCAAGAGAAAAAAGCGTTTTTTTGGAAAATCGTTGTGTTGATATGAATTTTTTATATAAAAGATTTACATAATTATTCGACAAAGAATCACCACTTTAATTTTTCGGCATTTATTCATTTATTGAAACAATTATTCTAATATATCCAATATGTCCAATTAATGCCGATTAATGTTAATGCAAAGGATAATGTCGGATTAAGTACCGTCACGCTCAAAATGACAAAGCGCAAAATTAGCAAATCCTCTACCATGACTGCAAGCAAACAAACAATTTATCCGGTTTCCCCCCGGAAAAAAACCTTTTGTATTGGCTAATTTTAAATTTTGTAACTATTTATGTTTTCAAAAAAAAAATTTAAAAACCGTTTTTTGAGCAATCCTTAAGAGGCTGAACGATTTTTTATATAAAAAAACTTACATTATTTTTTGACAATTTTTATGCACTTATTCCAATATTCAAAAGTGTGACATTTGTATATTTACTTAACATACCCAACAAAAATATGTAGTATATTTTGTGCTACTAAAAAATTTCGTTATTCATAAATTTTCAAGCTAGTTGTAACTAAGTGTTAGTGTTGAGTTTCTTTAAACGAAAGACAACAAAAAAATAGGTAATTACTGAGAATATATCTTAATAAACAATTAGCGAAATTAAATTTTCTTGCAAAAGCCAAGTGTTAAAAGATGAACGATGTAACAAGAACTCTCTTTGCAGCACTACAATTTGCATTTCTAGAAGCTAGTCAAATAAGCGAGCGCAAACTGGAAATAATAATGTTTATTCAACCATTTCTTTAAATATGAAGAGCGTATTTCTTCCAAACATGTTTGCTTGTACTTAGGTTGTACTGCTTTTCCAAATACATAGAATGTTATCGCATTTCTACATTTAATAAAAATAAACACACGTCTCGTTTGATAGTAATTCTGTGCGAAATATCGAAATTGATTTGAAAATTTTTTCCACTAGAATGTAGCTCGGTAGCTATTTGCTTATAGTGTCTTTTAAAGTTAATGATGGATAAATTTATTGCAAATTGCAGACGAGCAAACACCCGAATGAGTTTCTGAAGTTTCGAGAGCTGTATCTATTGACATGTACTAAAGCAGTTATTCAGAAACTATGCAGCTCACTTTGTTGTTCTCTTGATTAAACAACGTGTTTTAGTGCATAATGCACCTTTGCAACTCGCATATCCTCTAATGAACACATTTCGAGTTGTTTTTGACTTTTAGAAATAAAATTAATTTCATTGTTTGATTTAGACTTGTTTTATTATAAGTGTTGGAAAACAATTGAATGCTTCTAATTAAGTTAATTGTTTGTCCAATGCACATTTAATTACAATGTTTACAATTAATTTTTACCGAAAACATTAATTGCAGAACAAATGTTCTTAGTAACCTACAAATGCTTGTTTAATTGTTTGAACAGTAAACAACCCCGGGATAGTCGCAACCGCCTAATGGCGCGTTGAAAAGAAACCATCAGCAACAGTTGTCCATCCCTACATAAATAAAAGCAATTGCAGAAGCGTTTGTGTCTGTAAGAAACACGATCGTAATTTAATTCAATTTTTCGACAATTTTTTTTTGTTCAATATAAGTTTGTTAGAACTGAAAAAACCGCAATTGTTTTTTTTTAAATAAACGTTTTTGTGAATGATTTTATCAAAGTAATGATTTGTAAATTGAAAGACTCCAATTCTAGTTTTCTTTTCAAATTTTTGTTGTACTTACCACGTTAGATTTTTTTTCTAAACTAAGAAGTAATGTTTTGAGGTAGGGGCCAAGATACTTGTAACCAAAATTTGAATACACTACAATATTGTAAACATGTCAAAAATATTGTTTCCAGAACATTGTACAACTCTCACACAATTTTTTTTTTGCTTTACCTGGCTAGTTTAAATATTTGCGGCAGTCGTCGTGCGGTTCAATAATTTATAGGTATTTGAAATGTGTTTGCTGATCAAAAAAAGTGCCACCAAATCATAACGTCTACTAGAATAAGTTTAATCTAAACACAGATAAGGAAATATGTAATGATTTCTTATTATAAAACTAAACTGTAAATAAATGCTAGAATATTCACTTCGATTAATGATTTCTACAATAAGACACATACAAAATAATCATAAATGTTTATAAAGAGACGTAGATAAATTCTCTAACATCGGATAATTGTTTTAAACTTCATACGTCAATCGCGACTATCGTCTGCGATCTTTAACTAATTACCATTTGCTTTACACACGCGACAAATACCAAGAATTTATTCTTTTTAATTATGATAACGTAAAACTCGAATTAATTAATAATTAAATTTTACTTAATGATCGCAATTGAAGAATTAAAGATTATATTTGACCCGCGTGGAACGTTTTCTTTGGATGTTTTAAATCATGCTTATAGAACGTGCGCATAAAACGTAACATTGAAAACGTTTCACAGTAATTCATTTTGACGTTTTTCAGAAATGTTTTAAATAAGTTACAGACAGTGCTACGATGATGCTATATGACGTTTTTAGAACGTTTTTTTTTTGAGTTTCAAAAAGTGATTATAGAACGTCCGTTCAAAATGTAACATGTAGAACGCCGTAAAGAACTGCTTTTTGTTGTGCGATTTGAAATGTTGTATATATGCAACCGATTCTGTGCTATTCTTTTTATATGACGAATAGATAAACAATTAAAATGCTTCAGAAAGTGGATCAAGCAGAAATAACATATCAAGATCTAAAACTAAAGCACCCAACTTCTATTCCTCCAACGTTACCAGACGTTAAACCACATTGTTCTAATTTTACTGAGATGATAGATTTAATTTCTTCATACCACTCTGATTCCGCTAGTGGAGTTGATGGCTTGCGGCCACAACATTTGAAAGATTTGACTATTAAATGTATCGATGACTAGTGATTGCTTTGGTTAAATCAGTTAACTTAATGCTAAGTGGAGATGTTAGCTATGCAGTCGTACCCATTCTTTATGGTGCTAAATTATTTGTTCTTCGTAAAGACAATGGCGACATTCGTCCAATTGCTGTCGGAACTATTTATAGACGCTTAGCTGCAAAATTAATATGCCGGAAATTATGTGAACCCATCGGTCGTATCTCAGGACTATTCAATTTAAATTTAGTACAAAAAATTGGTGTAAAGCTGGGGAGCACGCTTCAAGGACCTACAATAACCTGGATGAAGGTACTTGTAAAATTATTGTAAAAGTGGATTTTTTTAATGCCTTTAATTCAGTTAATAGAGGAGCAATGCTCACAAAACTTTTTTCTCACGCTCCAAAAGCGTCAAGATACTTTAACCACTGCTACGGGATCAAATTATTTTTTAATTTGAAAAATATTATGTTTCATCGGAGACAGGAGCCAAGCAGAGGGATTTAAAAGTTTTTTACTTTTCATTCTAGAAATACATAGGATCATTATACCCCTTTCTGCAGAGTTGAACCTGTAGTACTTAGATGACGGTAGA